>SJXQ01000804.1:28484-92682 GCA_006408695.1 Aepyceros melampus | reverse complement strand
CGAAGAATTGATGCTTTTGAATTGTGGTGTTGGAGAAGACTCTTGAGAGTCCCTTGGACTGCAAGGAGATCCAACCAGTCCATTCTGAAGGAGATCAACTCTGGGATTTCTTTGGAAGGAATGATGCTAAAACTGAAGCTCCAGTACTTTGGCCACCTCATGCGAAGAGTTGACTCATTGGAAAAGACCCTGATGCTGGGAGGGATTGGGGGCAGGAGGAGAAGGGGACGACTGAGGATGAGATGGCTGGATGGCATCACGGATTCAATGGACGTGAGTCTGAGTGAACTCTGGGAGTTGGTGATGGACAGGGAGGCCTGGCGTGCTGCGATTCATGGGGTTGCAAAGAGTCGGACACGACTGAGCCACTGAACTGAACTCCCCAACCTAGTGGCACACTTCTACTTGTTGGTTCTTAGGTCAGGCAGGTATCCGGCTATGGTTTAATTTAACATGGAGTTAGCCTGGGGCTCTTTCCTCGTTGACCTGAGGCAGTATTAAATGATGGTACAGCTTTTAGACTCTAGAACCCACAGAGCCTAGTCTCAAATCCTGGATCTGCCACATACTCATCTCTCTGTGCTTCAACTTCCTTGTCTGGGAAAGAGAGAACAGTATCAAGCACCTCCTAAAGGTGGGTACACACAATTAAAACATTTAGAACACACTTTGCAACATAGTAAGCACTTAGTGAGTGTAGTGAAATTGACTCAGTTGTTTCAGGACTCAGGATTCTCCAGGCAAGAATACTGAAGTGGGTTGCCATTTCCTTCTCCAGGGGATCTGCCCAATCCAGGAATTGAACCCACATCTCCTGCATTGCAGGCAGATTCTTTACCGAGTGAGCTAGGAGGGAAGCCGTAGGCACTTATTGTTTGTTAACAGTTATTACTGTGAGTTGTCCCATGAGGGAGTTGTACCAGATGGAGGTCCCCATTACTGCTACCAAAGTAACAGTTCAGCAAATGTTTCTTCAGTGATCACAGTGTACCAGCCATTGTGCTAGGACAAACGTAGAGACAGACTAGAAACTAATGCTGCCTTTGTTTCTCATGAGCTACTTTTGGTCTATAGATGGTAATAATGGCAAAGGAATAGATGGTCCTTCACTGTTGTCACCATTGACTCTTGAATCCAAGAATGTTTACCCTTTGACTTCTAATATTATCCTATTCGAATCTGTTTTTTTCTGAGAAAATACAGATTCATGGTCATCAATCACGATCTTCCTTTTCTCCTCCTCAAATTTGCCAGGGATTGTCAAGATTATATCTTTTTCTATTTTCCTATAATTAAAAAACAAAAACAAAAACTTTCTGTCTTCAAATTCTTAGCTCTCCAAATTTCCAGAAATTGTAACTTTGGAACTTGAAATGACTTTGGTCCTATTTCCCCCTCTGGCATTGATGTGGTGGTTTGTCAGTATATGTGTATTTGCCCTTTGGCTCTAATGAGATGTGGAAAGGTGAGCTGTAATCAGGAAAGTATGAGTGAATTTACCACTGCATACACAGTATATACTTATCTAAGTGTCTTTCTTAGCAGTTGTTTCCCAAATGCAGCTGAATTTTATCTCTGACTTGCAATCATAGTGAAACAATGCAGAAAGGAGACAAAATTTTTTAAATGTTCTGTCCATAACAAGAACTTTTAAAAAACAAAATAATGAAATTCTAGTATAAATATTGCTTGAGAGAATGGGGGGGGGGATTAAAAAAAGGTATGTGGGTGACCTGGGTTTAGTCCCTGGGTCAGGAAGACCCCCTGGAGGAGGGCATGGCAACCCACTCCAGTATTCTTGCCTGGAGAATCCTCATGGACAGAAGCCTGGAGGGCTACAGTCCGTGGGGTTGCAAAGAGTTGGACATGAATGGGATTTCTTTGGAAGGAATGATGCTAAAGCTGAAACTCCAGTACTTTGGCCACCTCATGTGAAGAGTTGACTCATTGGAAAAGACTCTGATGCTGGGAGGGATTGGGGGCAGGAGGAGAAGGGGACGAAGGGGGGGGGGATTAAAAAAAGGTATGTGGGTGACCTGGGTTTAGTCCCTGGGTCAGGAAGACCCCCTGGAGGAGGGCATGGCAACCCACTCCAGTATTCTTGCCTGGAGAATCCTCATGGACAGAAGCCTGGAGGGCTACAGTCCGTGGGGTTGCAAAGAGTTGGACATGAATGGGATTTCTTTGGAAGGAATGATGCTAAAGCTGAAACTCCAGTACTTTGGCCACCTCATGTGAAGAGTTGACTCATTGGAAAAGACTCTGATGCTGGGAGGGATTGGGGGCAGGAGGAGAAGGGGACGACCGAAGAGGAGATGGCTGGATGGCATCACGGACTCAATGGATGTGAGTCTGAGTGAACTCCGGGAGTCGGTGATGGACAGGGAGGCCTGGCGTGCTGCAGTTCATGGAGTCTCAAAGAGTCTGACACGACTGAGCGACTGAACTGAACTGAACTGAATGAGTAAGTCATGAATTAATTAAAAATAAAGAACAATCCTTTGTTCTCCTTTATCACTCTTCACCCAAAACCAAGACATTTTGTTGACTGGTATGATCTGATAGATAATTCTGTCTTCTAAGGGAAGGAGGAGTAATAGACAGCTTCTGGGCTCAGTAGTCAGTCAGTTCAGTAGTAGGGCTCAGTAGTAGGAATATGAAAATGGAGATGTGCGGTGCTCTGGGACAAAGATTAAAGTCTCTGAGATAGCACTGGGTAACTGTGGATCAGCTGTGGTTCACCATATCTTTGCCTTCTGTTTTGAGTTCCTTGGTGATTCAGAAATGTTCTCTCTCTCTCTCTACCCTTTATCTAATCAGCCACAATAAATTAATAACTGTCAACCAGAGAACAATATATTTTATAGCCAAGGAAAGGTAAGTACTTGGTGCAGTAGCAACCAAAATTCATTTTGCTGTGTGTAGGTCTGTCACACCATCTTCAAATTTCTTTCCCTTTTAGAATCTGCTCACTCTTTTCTCTCTATAAAGTAAATCATTATTCACTCAATGAGAATATATTATTTTTAGTAAGTCATGATATTTCAGTAGTCTTTAGAAACACAAAAATCATCCTACCAAAAGTATTGTTAGAATGGCTACTACAGGCAATATAAGCCAGAGCAATCAGATATAATGAATTTATAATTTGGAGGGTAAAAGTGAACACTCTTCTGGATTTCAATTCCCAGTCCAGGGAACATAGGAGGCAAACAAATTTAAAAGAAGGGAAAGTACATAGTCAGGAAACTGGTTTCTAGATCCTGTCTTGTGCAACTTCAGGGGCAAGACCCTGGGTATAGATCTCAGGGTACCTCAGTTACATAATCTGGAGAATTGTGATACTTCTACCAACTACTTACCATGCCCACTCAAAGAGATCATGATCTGACATGGGAAAGTGCTTTGGACTTTTCAGAAAAACAGTGCCAAGACACTTTGAAACATTATTATCATTATGATTATTATTGTCATCATTCTCATATTTGGTACTTACCATTATTGATGCTTTTTTCATCAGAGAAACTCAAATAAGATTGATAAAGAGACACATATGTATTCATATAGCATATCTGTAGGAAAATTCAGTAATTCCAATATACAAAATAAGTAACTAGCTTAAGCTTTCAAACAAGCTAGTAGATGACCCAGAACCAGAATTTCATTCCAGTTTTTATAAGTATATATCCCATTTCTCAGCAACAGCATAAGTAACTCATCCTCTGGCTTTTTAAACTCACATTCTAGTATGTCTTGCATACCTATACTTCCACTTTTAAAATTTGACCAGCTTTTTAAATTAATCAACTTTCCAAAGGTAGTAAGTGAATGAGATTACTTTCAACTTCTCTTAAAGGGACAACTCAGCCTGACCACAACAGTTTCCTAATTATAGAGAGGAAGAGGGAGAGAGAAAGAGATTTATTTTAAGGAACTGGTTCATGCAATTTGTGAGACTTGATGAGTCCAAAATCTAACGGGGTAGGCTGGCAGGCTGAGACTCGGGTAAGAGTAGCAGTCTGTTGGCAGAATTTCTTGTTTCAAGGAGATCACTCTTTGTTTAGTAAGACTTTCAACAGATTGGGTGAGGCCTACCCACATTATGGAGAGTAATCTGCTTTACAAAGTCCACCAATTTAAATGCTAATTTCATCCAAAACACACCTTCACAGAAACATCCAGGCAGTGTGGCCCTAGCAAGTTAAAGCAAAAAAAATAATCTTCACAGCTGCTTTGATGATATTATTCAGACACAGGTGGATTGTTCAGTGGCATTAAACAAATACTATTTATTTTAATTATCTTAATTAGAACACTTTATATTCTATTCAGAGATAAAGTATAAAAAAACAACCACTGGAATAAAATTTTTAAAGATACCACAAGGTAGTTAGCTTCTCCAAATCTCAGCTGCCTCATTTTTTCCTGCAATGAAAACAGTGGTTTTTTTTTTGTTGTTGTTTGTTTGTTTTTTGCACGCTCTACTGAAAACAGTGTTTAAAGTGAAGACTTTCAGTTCAGTTTAGTCGCTCAGTCGTGTCCTACTCTTTGTGACCCCATGAACCGCAGCACACCAGGCCTCCCTGTCCATCACCAACTCCCAGAGTCCACCCAAATCCATGACCATTGAGTCAGTGATGCCATCCAACCATCTCATCTTCTGTCATCCCCTTCTCCTCCTGCCCTCAATCTTTCCCAGCATCAGGGTCTTTTCAAATGAGCTCTTTGTATCAGGTTGCCAAAGTATTGGAGTTTCAGCTTCAAAATCAGTCCTACCAAAGAACACCCAGGACTGATGTCCTTTAGGAAGGACTGGTTGAATCTCCTTGCAGTCCAAGGGACTCTCAAGAGTCCTCTCCAACACCACAGTTCAAAAGCATCAATTCTTTGGCGCTCAGCTTTCTTCACAGTCCAACTCTCACATCCATACATGACCACTGGAAAAACCATAGCCTTGACTAGACGGACCTTTGTTGACAAAGTAATGTCTCTGCTTTTTAATATGCTGTCTAGGTTGGTCATAACTTTCCTTCCAAGGAGTAAGCATCATTTAATTTCATGGCTGCAATCACCATCTGCAGTGTTTGAGAGCCCAGAAAAATAAAGTCTGACATTATTTCCCTATCTATTTGCCACGAAGAGATGGGACCAGATGCCACAATATTAGTTTTCTGAATAATGAGCTGTAAGCCAACTTTTTCACTCCTCTTTCACTTTCATCAAGATGCTCTTTAGTTCTTCTTCACTTTCTGCCATAAGCATGGTGTCATCTGCATATCTGAGGTTATTGATATTTCTCCCAGCAATCTTGATTCCAGCTTGTGCTTCATCCAGCCCAGCATTTCTCATGATGTACTCTGCATATAGTTAAATAAGCAGGGTGACAATATACAGCCTTGACATACTCCTTTTCCTATTTGGAACCAGTCTGTTGTTCCATGTCCAGTTCTAACTATTGCTTCCTGATCTGCATACAGGTTTCTTAGGCAGGTCAGGTGGTCTGGTATTCCCATCTCTTTCAGAATTTTCCACAGTTTATTGTGATTCACACAGTCAAAGGCTTTGGCATAGTCAATAAAGCAGAAATGGATGTTTTTCTGGAACTCCCTTGCTTTTTTGATGATCCAGCGGATGTTGGCAATTTGATCTCTGGTTCCTCTGCCTTTTCTAAAACCAGCTTGAACATCTGGAAGTTCACGGTTCACGTATTGCTGAAGCCTGACTTGGAGAATTTTGAACATTACTTTACTAGCATGTGAAATGAGTGCAATTGTGCGGTAGTTTGAGCATTCTTTGGCATTGCCTTTCTTTGGGATTGGACTGAAAACTGATCTTTTCCAGTCCTGTGGCCACTGCTGAGTTTTCCAAATTTGCTGGCATATTGAGTGCAGCACTTTTACAGCATCATCTTTCAGGATTTGAAATAGATCCACTGGAATTCCGTCACCTCCACTAGCTTTGTTCATAGTGATGCTTTCTAAGGCCCATTTGACTTCACATTCCAGGATGTCTGGCTCTAGGTGAGTGATCACACCATCGTGATTATCTTGGTTGTGAAGATCTTTTTTGTACAGTTCTTCTGTGTATTCTTGCCACCTCTTCTTATATCTTCTGCTTCTGTTAGGTCCCTACCATTTCTGTCCTTTATCAAGCCCATCTTTGCATGAAATGTTCCCTTGGGATCTCTAATTTTCTTGAAGAGATCTCTAGTCTTTCCCATTCTATTGTTTTCCTCTATTTCTTTGCATTGATCACTGAGGAAGGCTTTCTTATCTCTCCTTGCTACTCTTTGCAACTCTGCATTCAAATGGGTATATCTTTCCTTTTCTCCTTTGCTTTTCGCTTCCCTTCTTTTCTCAGCTATTTGTAAGGCCCCCCCAGACAGCCATTTTGCTTTTTTGCATTTCTTTTTCTTGGTTCCTGTCTCCTGTACAATGTCACAAACCTTTGTCCATAGTTCGTCAGGCACTCTGTCAATGAGATCTAGTCCCTTAAATCTGTTTCTCACTTCCACTGTATAGTTATAAGAGATTTGATTTAGGTCATACTTGGTCTAGTGGTTTTCCCTACTTTCTTCAACTTCCGTCCGAATTTGGCAGTAAGGAGTTCATGATCTGGGCTATAGTCAGCTCCCGGTCTTATTTTTGCTTACTATAGAGCTTCTCCATCAATATAAGCAATCTGATTTCAGTGTCAACCATCTGGTGATGTCCTTGTGTAGAGTCTTCTCTTGTGTTGTTTGAAGAGGGTGTTTGCTATGACCAGTGCGTTCTTTTGGCAGAATTCTATTAGCCTTTGCCCTGCTTCATTCTGTATTTCAATGCCAAATTTGCCTGTTACTCCAGGTGTTTCTTGATTTCCTACTTTTGTATTCCAGTCCCCTATAATGAAAAGGACATCTTTTTTGGGTGTTAGTTCTAGAAGGTCTTGTAGGTCTTCATAGAACTGTTCAACTTCAGCTTCTTCAGCATTACTGGTTGGGGCATAGACTTGGATTACCGTGATATTGAATGGTTTGTCTTGGAAATGAATAGAGATCATTCTGTCGTTTTTGAGATTGCATCCAAGCACTGCATTTCAGACTCTTTTGTTGACCATGACGGCTACTCCATTTCTTCTGAGGGATTCTGCCCGCAGCAGTAGATATAATGGTCATCTGAGTTAAATTCACCCATTCCAGTCCATTTTAGTTTGCTGATTCCTAGAATGTCGACATTCACTCTTGCCATTTCCTGTTTGACCACTTCCAATTTGCCTTGATTCATGGAACTAATATTCCAGGTTCCTATGCAATATTGCTCTTTACAGCATCAGACCTTGCTTCTATCACCAGTTCCATCCACAACTAGGTGTTGTTTTTGCTTTGGCTCCATCCCTTCATTCTTTCTGGGGTTATTTCTCCATTGATCACCAATAGCATATTGGGCACCTACCAACCTGGGGAGTTCATCTTTCAGTGTCCTATCTTTTTGCCTTTTCAAGCTGTTCATGGGGTTCTCAAGGCAAGAATACTGAAGTGGTTTGCCATTCCCTTCTCCAGTGGACCACATTCTGTCAGACCTCTCCATCATGACCCATCCATCTTGGGTGGCCCCACAGGGCATGGCTTAGTTTCATTGAGGTAGACAATGCTGTGGTCCATGTGATCAGATTGGCTAGTTGTCTGTGATTGTGGTTTCCATCTGTCTGCCCTTTGATGCCCTCTCTCAGTGCCTATTGTCTTACTTAGGTTTCTCTTACCTTGGACGTGGGGTATCTCTTCACGACTGCTCCAGCAAAGCACAGCCACTGCTCCCTACCTAAAGTGAAAATTTTAGCACTTTACAAAATATCATCATATATATAACCTATGTGCTGGACATCTGTACTTACTGCCCTCCAAAATATGATTAAATACTTGGCTTATTGCCCTGAAGTATCTATTTCAGGTTGATAATTTGCATTTTCAAGAACAGTGATTCTTTAAATGCATTGTTTTAGCATGCTTTTTGGCATTATTATTAAGATATACTGTAAATAAGTATCATCACTAATAAAAGTATATAAAATATCAAAGTTTGCAAATTATTTTCCTATTTAAAAAATTAGAGTGGATGCAATATTATCTCTATAATAACATTCTTAGTAACTTGCATTCATATATGCTTTTTACTTTGGAAAGAAGGGAATACTAGGAATCACACATGAAGACTGTATCATCTAAGTTGCCATTAAGAATTTCTTTTGGCCATGCCACACAGTTTTCATGATCTTGAACCTGGGCCACTGCAGTGAAAGTACTGAGTCCAGGGAAATCCCAACTCCTATAATGTTGATCACTTTTAAGTAGTTTTTCTTGCAAGTTAACATTACCCATTCTCTAAATTTATTTTTTCTAAAGTAAATTATGGGGAATTCCCTGGTGGTGCGGTGGTTATGACCCCACAGTTCCACTGCAGGGGGCCCAGGTTCCATCCCTGGTCAGGGAACTAAGATCTCTCAAGCCACTGGCATGCCCCCCCCTACCGCCATGCCCCCAAATTGTGAAATACAGTGAACTGAAAGTATTAGTCATCCTCCTCTACTTAGAGATCAGGTGTGTCTCTGGTCCATCTAATACAGAAAATTTTCTCCTGAAATGGGCTTCCCACTTCCAACTTACAAGTCCAATATCCAAAGGTATACAAGGTATCCATTTTGACGAAGTTCAGCATGAGCACCTGACGTGTAACTATCTATCCCTTTAAGAACTTTATAAACTAAACACTAGTTTAGACTTTTGACATAGAAAAGAAGTGGCAAAGGGAAAAATATTAACAGACAGGGTCTTGGTTTATTTCATTCTGTTGGTCTAACAATAACGCATCATAAATAAGACAATCACACACCTTTACCTGGTATAGTCGTAATTTATGCCCTGTCTTCCAATGCAATCATTAATGACACCCTTTCTTACACAAAGCATAAAGTGTTTACAAGTGTTTATTTATATATAGTCATCAACTCAATGGACATGAACTTGAGCAAACTCCGGGAGATAGTGGAGGACAGGGAAGCTGGTATGCTGTAGTTCATGGCATTGCAAAGAGTCGGACACGCCTTAGCAACTGAATGATAATGACAACCCAATTTCTAGTACCATATACAGCATGCATTATATGCTCGCTAAATATTTATGAAATGAATCAATTGTGATCTAAGTAGAGAATGACCTGTGAAACAGAATTCCAAGAATTTAGCTCTGCACTAAAATGCTTTGAGCACTGAAGTAGGCTGAATGGCAGTTTCTAAAAGATATACCCATGTATAACCCATGAAACTTGTGAATATTACCTTATGTGGCAAAAGATACAAAGTTTAGGATCTCAAGAGAAGGAATGTATCCTGAATTATCTGAGTGCAATCGTTTGTATCCTCATAAGAGAGAATCAGAGGGAGTTGTGTGACATGCACACAGAAGAGCAGGCAGTGTGAAGACAGAGCAGAGAGAAATGTAGCCACAAACCAAGGAAGGCCAACAACCACCAGAAGCTGGAAGAGGCAAGAGATGGACTCTCCTATAGAGCCTTCAAGGACTAATACAGTCCTACCAACACCTTGGTTTTGGTCTTCGGATCTACAGAACTGTGAAGAAATTAATTCCTGTTGTTTTAAGCCACCAACTTTGGGACAGTTTGTTATGGTATACACAAGTAACTAATGAAAGCACCTTAAACATTGCATGCAAAAGTCATTTTTAAAGTGGAATATCCCTATTCCTATTATAATGACTCATGTTGCTATAGGAGGAGTCTTGATCTATTTGGAAAAGAACGAGATTCTGCCACACACTAACAATTATTTTGGGAAAGTTACCCCTTTCAGTTTCCCTATCTGTAAAATTGGGAAAGTGACACTTCCCTACTTAACCCCACCTGACTTGTACTGAGACTCAAGTGAGAGAAGGTCTGTCGTCATATTCAGTAAATCTTTACTGATGGCTATTGTATGCCAGGAGCCATTCTAAGCACTGTATATAGGGGATGTAACAGTAAGCATGCCAATCTACCTGCTGTCGTTGAGCTTACATCCTAATGCAGTAAGCAGGTAATATATAAGAAAGAATGCGAGAAGTTACTTCAGATAGTGATAAGAACTATGTAAAAAAATAAGCAGAATAATGTGGTAAGAGTGCCTAGAAGAGGAGACATTACATTGGGTGATCAAGGAAGTCTTTTTACAAAGCTTATACAGCTGAGACCTAAATTTTGAAAAAGACCAGCCATGTGAAAAACTGGAATAAGAAATTTTGGGACAGTGATGTTTGAAAAACAAGTAGCCATATCCTTTGTATGTTTGAGGACTAGAAAGCTTTGCATGAACTGAATGTGTTTGAAGAATAGGGAAAAAAAGCCAGTGTGACTGAAGCAGAGAGGTCAGACGAGGTCAGAGTGATGGTCAAGGGCTGGATCATGTAAGACTTCACAGACCACAACAAGGAGTTTGGGTTTTACTGTGGATGTAATGTACATCCATGATCAAGGGATCATGAGTGTGGTATTATCTGATTGACATTTTTAAAAGATGGTATACTTGTGGGTAGAGAATGTAACGGAGAGCAAGAGATGAAATTGAGAGCCCTGTTAGGAGGCTATTGCAGGAATTCAGACTAGAGATAATGGTTAGATTCAAGGGAAAGCCATGTAGATCAAGAGAAGTGGACCAACTTAAGATATATTTTGGACATAGAATCAACAGAACTTTTGGTGAATTGGATATGGGAGATGAGAGAGGAATTAAGAATGATAACGCAGGTTTCGGGCCTTAGCAACTGGCAGATGTTGATCAATGGAGGAAAACCTGTTCTGAACATGTTAAATTCGAAATGCCTATTATATATATCCATGGGGAATAGCCAATTTGATACATATCTGCAGCTTGCATGGGGGGAGGGATGAATCAGAGATGGAGATAGGAATTTGGAAGCCATCATCATGTAAATGGTATTTATAGTCATAGGACAGATTACTTAGAGGGAAAGTACTTAGAAGGAAGGGGCATCCAGGTGGCGCTAGTCTGCCAGTGCAGGAGATGGAAGAGACGCCAGTTTGATCCTGGGTTGGGAAGATCCTCTGGAGAAGGGCATAGCACTCCCACTCCAGTATTCTTGCCTGGAGAATCCCATGGACAGAGGAGCCTGGCAGGCTACAGTCCATAATATCGCAAAGTGTCAGACACAACTGAAGTGACTTAGCACCACACAGAGAGAAGAGAAGACCCAAAATAAATCCTCTGATACTTTAACATTTAGAGGTCAAGCAGAGGAGGAGAAGCCAACAGAGACAGCTGAATTTGTGAGGCGTCAATGAGACAGGAGAAAATCCTGGAACGTGTAAAGCCATGAAAGCCAAGAGGAAAAGGAACAAATGTGAAAAAGATAATATGCACAAATATTTTCTCAGCTCCTGCTGTGTGCAAAGAACTCTCTAGGAAATACAAGAGAAGTGTTCCCCATTTCAAGAACCTTACAGTTTTGGAAGGGAGATGAAAATGTACCCCATAAAAATAGTACACAGTACATAGCCTTCTAACTGACCTATCTCCAGGTTTACCTTTCAGTCGATTTCCACAAGCCACAATGTTAATTTTCCCTAGAACAGCACCCTGGTCACTTAAAATTGATCAGTTTTAAACCAAAACTAACGTGATCACAAGAACTTTCTTTGCCCGTGTAGTCAGTCCCAAAACATCATTCTAGCATTAAAGAAAAGAAGGCCCCAGCTTCATTCCCCATTGTTCCCTTTACAAAATCTCACAGCATTTTGTCCTGGTTGCTCAGTTTAACACTGATTTGATCCTTTCCTGATCTTATATGTATTTGGGGTGTGTATCTTTTCTTTGTCCAGCTCATGAGCCCTTTGAAAACAGATATTAAGCTCAAGCTCCTTGCCTAGCCATTAGTAGATTAATTTATTAGCATTATTTTTTTTCTGCCAGGTAGAAAAAGACCACCCAAATTTGGTCATAAAAAAACAGAACATGGAGCAAAATTTGAGTACCATAGAACTAGATTATGAATAATGAAAAATGGAGGAGGGATATGTCCATGAACAGGGAAGTAGTCTGAAACCAGATTACAAACGAAATTTAGGCCAGACAAAGGGGTCCTGATGCTAACTTAGGGGAAACCTAGTGTGGTTTTTGAGCAGGGTTCTTAAATATTTATATCTATATGTCAGAAATGAAATACTAAGGGGGATAAATAAGAATGGCCTCAAATTACAACCAATGGAGCATNATTCATGGACCTGACATTCCAGGTTCCTAGGCAATATTGCTCTTTACAGCATCGGACCTTGCTTCTATCACCAGTCACATCCACAGCTGGGTATTGTTTTTGCTTTGGCTCCATCCCTTCATTCTTTCTGGAGTTATTTCTCCACTGATCTCTAGTAGCATATTGGGCACCTACCGACCGGGGGAGTTCCTCTTACAGTATCCTATCATTTTGCCTTTTCATACTGTTCATGGGATTCTCAAGGCAAGAATACTGAAGTGGTTTGCAAGAATACTGAAGTGGTTTGCCATTCCCTTCTCCAGTGGACCACATTCTGTGAGACTTCTCCACCATGACCTGCCCATCTTGGGTGGCCCCACAGGGCATGGCTTAGTTTCATTGAGTTAGACCAGGCTGTGCTCCGTGTGATTAGATTGACTAGTTTTCTGTAATTATGGTTTTAGTGTGTCTGCCCTCTGATGCCCTCTTGCAACACCTACTCTCTGACTTGGGTTTCTCTTACCTTGGGCGTGGGGTATCTCTTCACGGCTGGTCCAGAAAGGGCAGCTGCTGCTCCTTACCGTGGACGAGGGGTATCTCCTCATGGCCACTCCTCCTGACCTTGAACATGGAGTAGCTCCTCTCGGGCCTCCTGTGCCCATGCAGCCACCGCTCCTTGAATGTGGGGTTGCTCCTCTTGTCCGCCTCCCATGGCCTCAGGTGGGGGGTAGCTCCTCCCAGCTGCCACCCCTGACCTTGGACGTGGGGTAGCTCCTCTCGGCCGCTCCTGTGCTGTTGCAGCCTGGCACTCTCGAATTCTTCCTTCTCTAGAGGATCTTCCTGACCCAGGGATCGAACCCGGGTCTCCCACATTGTAGGCGGACGCTTTGCCATCTGAGCTACCAGGGGAGGTTAGGCATTCTTCAGGTGAGGGTTTTTGAAGAGGTGAGGAAGCAACTGGGTTTCAGGGCAGCCGCAGTGCACGGTCCTGCCAGCAGGGGGTGTGAGCGGGTCGCGGGAGTCAGGTGTTTTTGGAAGCTGAGGTTGGGGAAGTGGGAGGGAAAGTGCCTCAGAACGTATGTGTGTTGTGGGTGCTTGGCCAGAGATGACCTTAAGCCAAATGCTTTGCACACACACCTCTCCTTTTCCTCACAACTCGCAAGGCAAATTTAGATTATTCTCTCTTTATAAGTGAGGAAATTGAAGCTTGGAGAAGTTTAGTCACTTGCCCAAGGCCATACATCACATAAGTTGTCGGCAGTTACCAGAACTGTTTAGTCCAAGCTTGTGGCTTTGGAGCTGCTCCCTTACTGCATTCAGGTCTCTGCTCAGATGTCCTGCCCTGACCACTCTAAAATACCAAGTCACTTTTTATTCCCTGTTCTTTATTTTCCTTCCTAACACCTGTAACCTGCAAATACTAGGTATTTGCTAATTTTAAACGTAAGCTTTATGAGGAAGAACCCGATCGACTTTGTTCATGAAGTACTAACTGGCACCTGTTTTGTATCTAGTAGGTGTCTGTGGAATGTGAATTCATTGGCAATTGTTAACATCACAAACTGTGGGCCAAAGTCCTTTGGTTGAATCCTTGCTCTGCAACTGGGACTGAGAAAGCAAACTGTTTACTCACTGTCAATGAAATGGGAATGGTAATAGTGACTGTATCATAGGCTTGTTGTGAGGACTGAATAACTCTGCATGTATACCTAGAACAGGTCAAGTGTATGTAAATGCTGGTCATGGTTATTACTGTATTGTATCAAGCCCTGTCCTGGTTCCTATGACCCAGACCCCCTGTCCTCAGAGAGATCAGAGGCAAGTATTTCGGGGGGAGTGTGACATCAGGAGAGATCAGAGAAGGCAATGGCAACCTACTCCAGTACTCTTGCCTGGAAAATCCCATGGACGAAGGAGCCTGGTAGGCTGCAGTCCATGGGGTCGTTAAGAGTCAGGCACGACTGAGCGACTTCACTTTCACTTTTCACTTTAATGCATTGGAGAAGGAAATGGCAACCCACTTCAGTGTTCTTGCCTGGAGAATCCCAGGGACGAGGGACCCTGGTGGGCTGCTGTCTATAGGGTCGCACAGAGTCAGACATGACTGAAGCGACTTAGCAGCAGCATGACATCAGGAGATACCGCTCACCATGACCATGTCTGCTAGGATGGAGGATTTTCAGATGAGTGGAGATTGCATGTAGAGTGAACTACATGGGCGAAGGCATGGCGATGTGAATGTGCCCTCCCGACTGGAATGCTTGGGGAAGCCTAGTACTAGTGTTGAGTCAGATAGGGAGGAGAGCAGATGTGTGAGCCCACAAAATGGGAGACAAAAGGCTGACAGGTATCCCAGGGCCTTGAACGTTGCTGGTGGTCAGTAGATGTGGACTGAATGAATGAACGAACGTATGCTGCAGACACCAAAAACCAAAGCCATGCCACTTGTATGCGGCCCTCCTTGTGCACATGTACACCTGTGAAGAATGCTGCTGCTCCGAGCCCTGCTTGTCTGATTGTGGAATGGAAACCTGGGGTCCGAGCATAACTATTGGGCTAAGACGTGACAACTGCGTGTCCCCAATGCAGCGTGCAGTCTGAACAGGTCACCTGGAGTATGTGCTCATAACCACCTGTATGGTCTCATTCAGGGCAGACTCACCCATGACAGGACCACATCCCAGAGCAGCAAGAGAGGGCAGTATTGTATAGGTAACCTGGGAGTATCTCCCCTCTGCCTCCTTCCAGCTTGTGGGTGCTGATTACCTGAGCCAGTGCTCAAGCCAGTTGGAGATAAATGGCCTTCCTGGATGTGGTGATGTGACTGACTTGTGAAATGGTCCTGTGGGTCTTGGCTGTGTGGGGCGGGTGCACGGCACCCTGCTCTTGGTTATGTGCTTGAGCAGAGGATGCTGGTGGCCTCAATAAACCAAAAGCAGTGGAGAAACAACGCCCTATTCTAGCAGATGCTGCCAAGAAGGTAAGTGTGAATCACATTTTACAAATCAGGGCTCTCCTGGAACCATCCAGCTCTCTGCCCCGTCTAACAGCTGATTGTGCTGTGTCTCACTTTCTACTGTGTTTTGTTTTATAATCTGCTGCAAATCATTTTTCAAATGACGTAGTAGAAAAGAACAGACACACTTGGTAGCTCAATATTTCAAGGACATTCAAGTCAACTCTCCAGAGCTCCAAGGAGGTCAAATGCATTCAGTTTGCTCAGCAAGCAGCCCTTCCTGCCTCGGCCTCTGCACCTGCGCTAAATCAGTGCTTCCCAGACTCAGATTTCAGGGACTGGTCAATAAACAAGCAGATAAACTCAGTGAATTGTTAGAAAGTGAGCACCCTTGTAACCACAACCAGGACAGGAATAGAGCTTTACCGACATTCCCAGGTTCCCCACTCCCCTCCTTCCAACTTCTTGACCTTCACCGAAACCACTTCCTTGAGTTTCTTTTATTGTTTTATCACCCACATGTGCATCCCTGTACTCTATAGGGTAGTTTTACTATTTTTTAAAAACAGAAATCCACTTTATTGTTTATGTATATTTTTGGTCTCGCCTCTCAGCTTATGGAATCTTAATTCCCCAACTAGGGATTAAACCTGGGCCCCCGACAGTGAAATCACCAGGTCCTAACAGCTAGACCACCAGGGAAGTCCAAGGGTTTACTCTTTGTTTTTGTTTTTTAACTTGATGCATCTCTTTTAATCTGAAGAGTCTCCTCTATCCTTGTCTTTTCCTTACAGTTTATCTGTTGAGGAACCTGGGCTGTTTGATCTGTAGTTTTTCCACAGCCTGGATTTTGCTGGTTTTATGCTGAGGGTGCAGTTCAGTTTGCTCTTTTATTCTCTGCATTTCCTGCAAATCAGCAGCTAGAGCCGGAGACCTGATTCACCTCAGGTTGGATCCCTCTTGAGAAATCTGTATGCAGGTCAGGAAGCAACAGTTAGAACTGGACATGGAACAAGACTGGTTCCAAACAGGAAAAGGAATATGTCAAGGCTGTATATTGTCACCCTGCTTATTTAACTTATATGCAGAGTACATCATGAGAAATGCTGGGCTGGAAGAAGCACAAGCTGAAATCAAGATTGCTGGGAGAAATATCAATAACCTCAGATATGGAGATGACACCACCCTTATGGCAGAAAGTGAAGAAGAACTAAAGAGCCTCTTGATGAAAGTAAAAGAGGAGAGTGAAAAAGTGGCTTAAAGCTCAACATTCAGAAAACTAAGATCATGGCATCTGGTCCCATCACTTCATGGCAAATAGATGGGGAAACAGTGGAAACAGTGTCAGACTTTATTTTGGGGGGCTCCAAAATTACTACAGATGGTGACTGCAGCCATGAAATTAAAAGACACTTATTCCTTGGAAGAAAAGTTATGACCAACCTAGACAGCATATTCAAAAGCAGAGACATTTACTTTGCCAACAAAGGTCTGTCTAGTCAAGGCTATGGTTTTTCCTGTGGTCATGTATGGATGTGAAAGTTGGACTGTGAAGAAGGCTGAGCGCCGAAAAATTGATGCTTTTGAACTGTGGTGTTGGAGAAGACTCTTGAAAGTCCCTTGGACTGCAAGGAGATCCAACCAGTCCATTCTGAAGGAGATTAGCCCTGGGATTTCTTTGGAAGGACTGATGTTGAAGCTGAAACTCCAATACTTTGGCCACCTCATGCGAAGAGCTGAGTCATTTGAAAAAACCCTGATGCTGGGAAAGATTGAGGTCAGGAGGAGAAAGGGACGACAGAGGATGAGATGGTTGGATGGCAACACTGACTCAATGGACAGGAGTTTGGGTGGACTCCGGGAGTTGGTGATGGACAGGGAGGCCTGGCGTGCTGCAGTTCATGGGGTCGCAAAGAGTCGGACATGACTGAACTGAACTGCACTGATGAGACTCTAGGCATGTGCTCATTTACCAAGTGGTACATTGTGTCTGGTGTTTACTTCTATTTGTGTTGGCAGCCACTGATGTTCAACACCTACATCCAGTAACCAATGCACTGGAGGTTGCAATATGGACATATTCTAAGCTATTATTTTGCTTTCATTTATTAGAGAGAGTAATTTTACAAGGAGATGCTACCCTCTCATCTATTTGATTTCTGAATAGAGTTTGTATAGGAAAGGTAGGATAAATATTTAATTATATCCTTTTATTTACTCAACTTTTAAGATAATGAACTGGACTGGTTCCCTGCTATCCTCAGAAGGTGGCTATTAAAACAATTGTTATGCACTTAGAAATTAAAACCTACCTGATGGGTTTCATTTCGTGACAATTATTGTCTTTATTGTCTCATCTTGGCTGTTGGGAGTCCCTTCAAGTTGGCTCCTGGGTTGTTTGCCATGATTTTTGTGGTGGTTTTCTGGCATTTCCTAAGTTCCTCTTGTATGTTTTCTATCCTAAACTTGGAATCAGGTATTTCTCTAAGAAGCCCTGGGTTTCACGTGTGCTTTGCCCCTACGTATAAAGGCAGTCCTGCCACGCCCTGCTGTTCAGGCTCAGTTACGTCCACCAAGATGGTGACTCTTTGTCTATGGGTCCTCAGACACATGGAATGCAAAGTGCCCTGGTGGCAGCTGGGACCTGTAGTTCCATGGACTGGGACCTATAGAATGTAGTTCTGTGTCCCCTGGAAAGCGTGTGCTCCCTTTGGAGAACAGTGCTTCCAACCCCACAGAACCCAGAACCACAGAAACAGGAAGCACAGTGGCCCTCAGTGGACTCTTGGAAGTGACGAGAAGTGTGGCCACTTCTTATGCCCTTTGGTTCCTGGAACCAGGTATTCTTCCATAGGGACAGAGCAGCACTTGAACTTCTCTGATTAAATACATATGCTGGTTCCTGAAGGATGACATACCATTCTTGCAGATTGTTGCCTCAGATGCCTTCAGAAGGCTATTCCAGGGCTCCTTAGGGCTGGTATCTTCTGGATGGCACAATAAAAAAAAAAAACAAAACTATGAGTGTGTATCTATCAATCACCAGTAGATCCTAATGTCATGGGCCCACTTCCTAACTTCCTTCCCTGCAAACTGAGTGTGCTGGTTGGATGCAATGGAATTCCATACCTGGGGATCAGGTACTCTCTAAGATTCTGGATATTGGTGCTGACTGGCTCTGGGCAGGAAAGGCAAACTTATTTCAAGAGTAGATCTCTATCCCTGCGAGGATGAACTGCTGACCCTCCCTAGATGGAAGGGACTTGAGATAGTTGACTTGCCACCAAGGGATTTGTTTTCTCCTCAAGGAATAATGCCATATCTGAGGCTCAGCATTTGTTTCTTTCACTGGCAGAAGGCAGCAGCAGCTAGATGAGCTTTGGTACTTGGGCATCTGTGCTGGTGGGCCTATGCGTAGCCTCCATGTCTATCTTATGATAAACAACTCCATTCATCTGCTTACTGTGCCAGTTCCAGGATGGCCAGTGACAAAGTGGCTGAGTCATTTAATCTACTTAGTTCAGTCCTCTTCTGTGATGGATGCTCTCTGGTGAGCGGTGATGAAATGACACCAAATCAATCACATGTCTCTACCCCAAACCTTCTTGTCCCCAATCTTCCAGAGCCTTCCAGTCCCTTGACAAGCCTGCTATATTACTGACCACTGCCAAAGTATGTGTATCTAGCCTCTTGTATACACTTCTCCTTCCATTACCGGGACAGCTAATTGGGAAGACTATAGAGTCTGCTTGATCATTACCATTTGCAGCTTTGGCAAGATTTCCCCTTGCTTCCCACTGTCTTTCAAGGCAACTCCTGGATGTGACTATCACACAGCCCCTGTCCTTTTTGACTTCCACCCACATACCAAGCTGACCCATCTGCAAACCAAATGAGGTTACCATTTCCATCTTACAATAAACTACTGCTGGCTGCACTTGACTTTGTCTTGGCCAGCTCAATGGAACCCAGTTTATAACAGGAAGTTCATGGCATATTTTTCACTTGATGCTCATGTGAACCAGGGCCAAGTCACATGCCAGGAGCTGCTTCTCAAAAGGTGTGTAATTCTCTGCTGTAGATGACACGACTTTGCTCCAGACTCTCAGAGGCCAAGTTTATGATTCTTTTGCTGGGTTTTGCAATGAGCTCTAGATTGCATCTTTCCCCATCATTGCCACTTCCAACAATATAGAGTCTGCTGGATCTCTCCTCCGCAAATGCTCAAAAGACTTTTTTTCTTTAAAGTTGAGTAATTTTACTAAAAAACATCTTGGGGTTGGTTGCCCTAGGTAGTGGTCTCAGGTACATGGTGTGCATTCCAATGTGAGGGGCCTTGGGTAGCTTTCCTTTCATTGTGACTTAGTAACACCCATCTTGGAGGAAACAAGCACTCTGACCCATGTCATACCTTTCATGGTTTGAATCCAGCTTAAAATTTTAGACACCATCTTGGCATCTTCTCTGCTGATCAGAATTCCTGTAGTTCCATATGGGCCTGCTGCCACTCTGCACACTGAAAGGTCTTATTCACAGGTGGTCCAGTAGGCAGCATAGTCCAGTCTTCTAGCTTGACTGTTAAAACACCAAGAGTATTTTAACTCACCTTTCCAACAAATATTTATTAGATGTGTCAGCCACTGTTCGAGGCACTTAGGAAGACATTGTGAGCAGATACTATATCAGTTCAGTTCAGTCGCTCAGTCGTGTCCGACTCTTTGTGACCCCATGAATCATAGCACGGCAGGCCTCCTTGTCCATCACCAACTCCCGGAGTTCACTCAGACTCACGTCCATTGAGTCAGTGATGCCATCCAGCCATCTCATCCTCTGTCGTCCCCTTCTCCTCCTGCCCCCAATCCCTCCCAGCATCAGAGTCTTTTCCAATGAGTCAACTCTTCGCATGAGGTGGCCAAAGTACTGGAGTTTCAGCTTCAGCATCATTCCCTCCAAAGAAATCCCAGGGCTGATCTCCTTCAGAATGGACTGGTTGGATCTCCTTGCAGATACTATATAGTGAAATACATTTCTTCAAAATCATCCAAGGTAAGGGGAGTGGGTGAGAGTATAGGGGAAATAAGGCTGCCATGAGTTTCTAACTGTTGAAGCTGGGTAAGGAACATGGAGGTTCATTATACCAATGGGTGTCTCTACTTCTGTATGTTTGAAACTTCCCATAATAAAAAGATTAAAAAATACATATGGTTCTTGCCTTTAGGCAGTTTGCAATCTAATGAAGAGTCAGATACTAATTTTTAAAAATCACATAAATGTCAAGTTGCCACTCTGATAATTTCCTTGAAGATATCCAGTGCTATAAGAGCCTATATGAGGGGTCAGGGGACTTCCCTGAGGTTGAAGGTCAAAGTTAACTAGGCAGATGGGCAAGGAGGAGAGAAACTTCTAGGGAGAAGGAGCAACCTTCTGCCAAGTGTCTCCTTCTGTGGTGGGAAGGAGCACAGAGCACACCGGACCCAAAAGGAGGTTTGCTCAGTTGAAGCAGAGGCTGGTGGGGAACATGGTGGGAATGAGGCTGAGTGACTGCTGGAGCCTAGCTGTGCGGGGCCTTCAAGACTACCTTGAAGGAGTTTTGTCTTTACCATAGGAAAGAACTGATGCTTTTGAACTGTGGTGTTGGAGAAGACTCAGAGTCCCTTGGACTGTAAGGAGATCAAACCCAGTCAACCCTAAAGGAAATCAGTCCTGAATACTCATTGGAAGGACTGATGCAGAAGCTGAGGCGCCAATACTTTGGCCACCTGATGTGAAGAACTGACTCATTGGAAAAGACCCTGATGCTGGGGAAAACTGAAGGCATGAGAAGAAGGGGATGACAGAGGATGAGATGCTTGGATGGCATCGATCGACGTGAGTTTGAGCAAGCTCTGGGAGTTGGTGATGGACAGAGAAGCCTGGTGTGCTGCAGTCCATGGGGTCACAAAGAGTCGATGCGACTGAGATACTGAATGAATTGAACTGATTGGAGCTCTGAGAGGTAAGGGTTTCCTGGAGGTGGATGATGCATTCAGATCTGCATTCTGAGGAAATGATGTAAACCTCCCAGCTAGTGGCCAAAGGGGAGATAAGAGAGATAAGAGCAGCTTGAACTAATGGTGGTAGAATTAGAGGGAAAAGAAAGGATTTTACAGTTGCCTCAAGAGGCAAGACTGACAGGACTTGGCCTCTGACAGGTGAGGAGTTATCAAGGTTGTCTCCTAGGCGTTAGGGGTGCATCGTTTACACACAGACTTGTGCTGTTAGCCAAGCTAAAATGTGTGGGGCAATGGTAAGTACATCTGTGCTTCATTCACCTGTGGGACACGATCTGTTTTGAGCTTCCTTTACTTGTACTAACTCTGTAGGGGTTGGACTGCCTGGGCACAACAGAATCTTTGAGCTTGAGGTTCCTTCCTGCCCTTTCCTTGACTCTGCTCTTTCCTCCGGGGTGGGGCAGTCCCTGAACACTTCTGTTTAGATTTGGGTCTCAGTGATCTCAACTTCCGAAAGAGGCTTATTATAGGATCTGACCTTTAACTTGAGCTTCACAAGCTGGAGAGTTCTAGCAATCTCGGAATTACAGGATTAGTTGCTGAGAACCTGGTTTTGATAGCTTGAATGCTGACCCCTGAGCTAGTCCAAGGGCATCCCTGGACCAAACTATTATTTCCTATCTTGGTTCAAACTATTGATTCCTGATCTCCTGCTCTGCCTTAGTAAGTTCTGGCCTTGCAGGACAGGTGGTAACACCCATACCGCTAAAGGCAGCCATGGGCCAGGCAGCTCTTTGAATCATGATGCTTCACTTGTTGAAAATGGTAGTTACACCCGAGAACCATAACACAGAACACGGTAGGCTCAGGCTTTCCAGTAAAGAAACCTTTAGCCCAGATCGTGTAAGATTCTATAAAAGCTTCCTGGTTTTGTGGTTGTGTTTCATTATTTTGGTTTTGGCGTTTGGAGGCACTTCTGGCAAGAGCTGGAATTCTGTGACCTCAGCCCACCGTTGTTATTCAGCAAGCTGTGTGATTTGCTAAGCTTAACCCTCTAGTATCATGAGAACACATGGGTTTATATACCTTTGTAGGAAAAAGTAATCATAAAATTGAATTAAAATTGGTGCCTGGTTTTATTTGCAACAGATTCAATGTACTGAATTCACAATTGTGGGCGATGCTCATGGATAATGCTTTACTTTGAATAAGGTTGCTGAACCCCAAAGGCAGGCTTTAATTTGGGAAACTGAAGAAGCTAGATTTTAGTCTTAGAATACTGTGGATTCCACATACCCAGATAGTGTGCCTTCCTGCTCCTCGTATATAAAATAAATAATTTAGCCTTGTGTTACTGCTGTGTGCTAAAGAGGAAAGGATCTAGCAAATAAATGCTTTTGAAAACAAGTCCATAGCAATTAAGAAAGAAAATGCAATAAAAAACATTCATATCGGAAATTGGAATTAAAAACTGTCTCTATTTGCAGATGACATGATCTTGTATACAGAAATTTCTAAGGAGTCTACTAAATATATGAAAACTAATAAATGAGCTTAGCAAGGTTTCAGGATACAAGATCAATATAAAGATGAATTGTGTTTCTCTACAGGAGCAATAAACAAACCAAAAGTAAATTATTAAAACAATTTATAACAGTATCAAACAAAAGTAAAATACTTAAGAATCTTTAACAAAAGATGTATATTCTGCAAAATACCAGACATCACTGAAGGAGATTAAAGAAGATGGAAATAAATAGAATATGTTCATGGATCAGAAGACTTAATATTGTTAAGATGGCAATACTCCCTCAACTGATCTATAGTTGAATGTGCGCATGCCTGCTAAGTCATTTCAGTCATGTCTGACTGTGTGCCACCCTATGGACTGTAGCCCACCAGGCTCTTCTGTCCATGGGATTCTCCAGGCAAGAATACTGGAGTGGGTTGCCTTGCCCTGTCCTCCTCCAGGGGCTTTTCTGACCCAGGGATTGAACCCGCATCTCTCATGTCTGCTGCACTGGCAGGTGGGTTCTTTACCACTAGCACCCCCTGGGAAGCTCCACAGTTGAATGCAATTCCTACCGAAATTCCACCTGACTTCACAGAAATTGATAAACTGATCCTAACTGAAAATTCATGTGGAAATTCAAGAGACCTAGAATAGCCAAAACAAGCTTGAAAAAGAAGAACTAAGTTGGAGGACTCACACTTCCTGATTTCAAAACTTATCACAAAGCTACAGTAATCAAGACTGTGGTACTGACATAAAGAGAGACGTATATAGATCAGTGGAATAGAATTGAATTCAGAGATAAATTCTCACATTTACAGTCAAGTAAGTTTTGACATGGCTGCCAAAATAATTAAAAGGGGAAAAAATAGTCTTTTTCAACAAATGTGCTGGGATAACTGGAAGCCACATGCAGAATAAAGTTGGACCCCCTACCTAGCACCACATACAAAAATGAACTCAAAATGGGCTTCAGGGAAGATAATGCTCATCTGTGGTTTCTCAGCTGGGCTGTTTCTTCTCTCCAAAGTTTTAGTCAAATAGGCATTGAACATAAATCCCATCTGGTGCTTGTGCTGGCTCTAACAGTGATAAATCACAACCAGGCTCTCCCCGGGGCAGCCTCCCACACCTGCCCATATGATGTCTTCATTGAGGGCAGAGTCTGCAGACATGGTGGCAAGAATGATGATGGTGATGATCGCTAACACTCTGAGTCAAGCACCATCCCAGCCGTTTTACAAGTATTACTCCTTTGATTCTTACAAATATTAACCCCATTTCATAGATGAGGAAATTGAGGCAGAGATGGACTAACTTGCCACACAGCTGATAAATAGCAGGGCTTCTGAGAGAGTGGGTGGGGAAAACTCGCAGGGGAAGGGCTGTACCTATGCCAGGACTTGGCTGATGATATCAATAGAGAGAAAAGGGGCTGGCATCATAGTCGGCTGGGGCAAAGTGACCTTGACTACAGTGGCCATGGGTCTCCTTGGAATCCTGTTGCTGACCTGCCCAAATTGGATTCAGCAGCCCCATGGAACTCTGGGCCTGCCATGGCCTCCAAGTCCCACACTGCCCTAATGAGCATCTCCTTAGCCTAGCACAGAGCAGGAGGTTGTGAGTAGTTGTTGGGGTCCAAGAACTTGACATTTCCACTTGCTCGTGGCCTGAACTCCTAACTTCCATGGTGCTTCTGAAAATGTGATTACAAAAGCAATAGAGTCATTATAGGAAATGCACAGCCATTACACATGTAATGGAAAGATAAGCAGAAGAGTTGGTTCTGGCTTCTAATTCAGCCTGGAGGAGGGGACTTTTTAAAGGGTTCCTGATGGTCTTTAGGATATGAAAGGTCAGGATATTCCTGCTGGAAAAATCACATTCCACAAGGGAGGCCTCATACTCTGTATAGGAAAACAAAGGCATGAAGAATTTAGTGGCTCGGTGAAAGGTGAGGATGCAAAGTGGGAACCCGGGGGCAGAAGTGAGGGTATCCAGAGAGGGACCCAGCCACCTGTGAGAGGCAGGGGTCAGAGAAGAATGTCCTGTGAGAAACCCCCAGAAGCAGGATCAGCCTGGACACACCAGGACACAGACACTCCTGCTGATTTTAAGTTGTCTACCACACCATGTAGAATAGTAGCCTCTCAGCAGTGCCTCCTGCAAGATATTCTTTGGAGAAATCAAGCAGAAGAGACAATGTTTCATATTTGGGTTAATTATGGACAGAGTAAAGAACAGCTGTGGAAAGTGAGATGCCAGGGAAACTGAGACTGGCAGGAAGAGGAAATGGGAGTAAACAGAACTTGTTGTGGTTCTTGAGTTGCTCAGTTGTGTCTGACTCTTTTCCAACTCCATGGACTGTAGCCCTCCAGGCTCTTCTGTCCACAGGATTTCTCAGGCAAGAATACTGGAGGGGACTGCCATTTCTTTCTCCAGGGGAATCTTCTTGACCCAGGGATTGAACCCACGTCTTCTGCATTGGAAGGCAGATTCTTTACCACTAAACCACCAGGGAAACCCAAACAGGAGAACTAGGCATCTGGAAATTCACACCAGTGTGGAGGAGGGCATTGGAATTTGCACATATGTATACTTGCTTACATACATTTGCTATATACTTTCCTTAGTATAGAGGATGATGGTTTCAGCCATTTTTATTTAAATGTTAAAAGAAAGGATGATCCTGTGAGGCTGGAAGACTGCAGGATACAGAGGTAAACAAGTGGAGGAAAATAAAAATCCCTCTCTACCAGGTAAAGAGAATAACTCCAGACATTTTGGCATATATATTTCAGACTTTTTTCTGTGCACATGTGCAGTTCTGTTGTTCAGTTGCTCAGTCTCATCTGATTCTTTGCAACCTCATAGACTACAGCACTCCAGGCTTTACTGTCCTTCACTTCCCTCGGAGCTTGCTCAAATTCATGTCCATCGAGACGGTGTGCCATCCAACCATCTCATCCTCTGTCAACCCCTTCTCCTCCTGCTTTCGATCTTTCCCAGCATCAGGGTCTTTTCCAGTGAGTCAGGTCTTTGCATCAGGTGGCCAAGGTATTGGCGCCTCAGCTTCAGCATCAGTCCTTCCAATGAATATTCAAGCTTGATTTCCTTGTAGTTATGAATCTAACTTTAAAAGTCGATTTAATGTGCACATAATTTTGAAGTCTGCTTTTTTCCCTCAACACAGTATTATGAACATCCTTCTGTTTCAATAAATATTCATCTTGTATCTTTTCTAGGGGCTGGGTGATATCTTGTATGAAGATACTACAGTTGACCATCAAGCCTTAAAGTTTTGATTTTAGTTGTATTTTTATGAAAGTTAGAAATGCTCATAGTTTGAAGAGTCAAATGATTCTATAAATCTTGCTATGAAAGATAGCAATCCCTTACACATTCTCCTTCTTTGCCCAGGAGCAGAAGCAACCACTTTCATGTCCATCCTATTAAGCTAATTATTTTGGTATTTACTTCTGCACCTCTGAACAACAGCCTCGAATTGCTATTTGTTGATTTTTCATCTTAGGTATGATTTCTTCACTTCTTGATATGGAAATTGAGGACTTATCTCATGTTCCTCCTATATTCCCAGGAGACATCTCCCTATGTCCTCCTGATAAAATGCTATGGTAGTTTTGGCTAGATCAATGTGTAGAGTTTACATTATTATGGTTATGTAAACACTGTTGATGGCTGCGTGGTGTAGTAAAATATGATGAATTGTCCTTTCCCCCATAGATTTTCTTTTCTCTGGATTGCCTTGTGTTGCAGGTTGGTGTTTCCAGAGACAAAACTCTGAGATGGATCTTGGTGTAGGATATTTATTACAAGAATACCCTGAGGATCAACACCTGTGGATAGAGGGCGAGCAGACAGAATTGAGGTTTTAGGGGAGAAAGAAGTCAGACTCCCATGCAGGCTGAGCACAGCCTTGACTGATACCCTGGGAGCTCTGGAGCCAGAGATAACTTAGGAATAGTCCCTTCAGCGTTCATTTACGTGTGTTAGTTACTCATTTAACTCCTAACCCTTGGTCAGTGGCAAAATCTCCTCTCAGTGCATTAGTTTGCACCAGATTTTCAATGTATTCCTATCTTCTCAAAGAAGATTCTCCTGGACCCTTGCACCTACTCCAGGCTGCACTGCGCTGCACTCCGGCCCCTGCTCCTGGGGCTTTTGTTGCTCCCGGCTCTTGTTTCAACATCACCCTGGGCTTCAGGGCAGCCCATTGTACAGAGGTTTCTGGTTCCAATATTCTGGTTCAGAATATTGGATATTCTGTTTTTCTGTGTTCCATGCCTTCTTCTTTCTTCGTTTATTCTGTTGTTTTAGTGGAGTATATCTTCCAATCACATCCACAGAAAGCAGAATAATGGGCTACATATATTTTTTTGAGATCTTAAATATATGAAAATGTTGTTCTTTCTTTACAGATTCCTAGTTTGGAAAAAGACTTCTAGCTTGGAAATACATTTTTCCCACCTCAGTTTTAAATGCATTGCCTTGTGCCTTCTAGCTTCCAGCATTGCTATTAAGAAGTCCAAAACCACTTTGATGTCTGACCTTTTTCTGAGCCCTGTTTTTCCTTTCTGAGAACTTGTCGAATCTTTTCTGTTTCTGATGATAAAATTTGCCTCTGTGTGGGTATTTTCTTTCATCCATTGTAGGCACATGAGGGACCCTTTCAATTTATTTGGAAATTCATTCCCAGGAAATTTTCTTAAATTCTTTTTCTTGGGTATTTTCCTCTCCTTTTTCTGTTTCATTTTATATTTTTCCTGGAATGTCTATGATTAAGACACTGTATGTTCTGTACTTCATCTTGCCACTCACTCATTTTTCCATCTTTTGGTTTTTTGCTTTTATTTTTGGAAAATTTCCTCAGTTTTATCATCTAGCACTTTTCTAGTAGAGTTTTAAAAGGAAGCCTGACACATAAACAGCAAAGTGTAAAAATCACAAGTGTGCATTTAGCTCAGTGACTCACAGAAACTGAAGACGCTTGCATAGCTCCAACCCAGGGAAGGAGTAGGTGATGACTCTTAGCTGCAACTTTCCTGTGCGTTTATCTCATCACCACTCACTTTCCTCCCCCAGACAATCATGATCCTAACTTCTAACACCATAAATCAATTTTGTTGTTTTCAAGCTTCAGCTTACATTGGAATCACCTGGAAGATTTGTTAAAAACAGATTTCTGGCACTCACTTTCAGAGTTTCTGATTCAGTAAGTCTATGTTGGAGTCTAAAAATTTTCATTTCTAACAAGTTACCAGGTGATGCTGATGGTGGTGAGACCTGCTGGCCTATTCCTTAACTGAAAACAAATAGAATCATAACAGTGTTTCCTCTTTGGTGTATGGTTTCTTTTGTTCAAAGTTAGCTTTATTCTTTTTTAAAAAACATGTGGCTGAAGTTCATTCATTTAAACTACTGAATAGTATGACTGTACCCTATAGTATGAACTTATTTATCCATCTTACTGTCGATGGTCATTTGTGCTATTACCAGTGTTTGGTTACTATAATTAATGGCTCTACGAACATTCTTTTGGAGTATTTTGGTGAAAATGTGCACACATTTCTGCAGGGTATGTCCATGTAGGAGAGGAATTGCTGGTACACAGTATGGGTCAAGCTCTTTTCCAAAGCAGTTGTACCAATTTTTACTGCCAACAGCAGGGTGTGAGTGCTCTCCGTGCTCTGCATTCTACACAACACTTGACGTCATCAATCTTTTTATTTCTAGCCATTCTGGTGCAGTGGTATCTCACTGTGGTTTATCTCATGCAAAATGGTTTTGCATTTGCATGATGACTGATATTGATTGTTTTTTCATACGTGTATTGGTTACTTGGGTATCCTTTTGGATGAAGTACCCATTCAAGCTTCTTGCTCATGTTTCTCTTGATTTATCTTTTTCTTATTGACTTGTAGTGATTCTTTATACATTCTGGATATGACTATTAGCTGGTAATATATATTGCAATAATTTCTTCCATTCTATGGTTACCCTGTTAATGGTGAATTTTTATAAATACAAACTTTTGAGTTTTGTGTATGTAGTGAGAGCACCTGAAATCTATTTTTAAAAGCAAATTTCCAGTATATTATACAGTATCATATAACTATAGTCATCACATTGTACACTAGATTTCTGGGCTTATTCATCCTACATCACTGTAACTTTGAACTCTTTGACCAACATCTCCCCATTTCTTCCACATCTCTGCCCTTGGTAACCACTATTCTACTCTCTGCTTCTATGTATTTAACCTTTTTAGATTCCACATATAAGTGAGATCATGCAGTGGTTTTCTTTCCGTACCTGGTTTATTTCACTTAACATAATATCCTCCAGGTTCAACCAACATTTCCATAAATGGCAGGATCTCCTTATTTCTTAAGGCTGAATAATATAACATTGTATACATATATATAGAAGACACAGAGCAAGACTGTGAAGAAGTGGATGTAGGAACGGATGAAGAGTTAGAATAGCAAAGAAATCTACAGTTGAAAAAGATAAATTGTAAACTGTGTTCTCACCATTTGGATGCTATGAAGAGGGAATGTGTGAAAAGAGAATGGGAGATTTAAGTTACCTCCTTTTAAGAGACTTGCCTTTGTACCGATGACTATGGCCAAGAAGATGGAATGTGCTAATTTGTTAAAAACAATGAAGGCACATTCCTGGAGATGGAATTGGGGTCCTTTTTCCAAAGCACACAGGGGGCTTTGGGGAGAAGTGGATTCCTAAATAAAAAAAAAAAATGAAAGTCCATGCATTGTTAGGAAGAGATCATGGGTAATGGATGCTTGAAGGGCAACAAAAAATATCCACTATATTTTCCAATGACTTTAAGCCTTGAATATTCTTGGAGCCCTTGAAGCACAAACAGATATTGGCAGGGAAATTAGTTCTAAAATTTGCAGGAACTAAATAACTCTGTGATAAATTTGTCTGTTTGGTAGTAAGCACTGACTTCCAAGTCCTTCTAGAATGCCTTTCTGCACTGTGTAAGCTGACAGCTAAAAAACCTCATCATAAACAGCATTTCTAGGCTCCCTTGCAGCTAGGATCCTGGATATGACTTATGTCCTGCCAGTGAAATGTACTTACATGAGATTGAAAAGTATGAGTGATTCAGAGGCTATTTTCCAACTGCTTCTGGTTTTGTTTGTTTGGCTTTGGTCATGAATAAGTCTATGGAGATAAACCTGACAACCAATTTCCAGGTATTTAGAGAAGTTGCTATGATGGCAACCTCCTCATCTTTATTCTTGAGAGTTTAATTAACTTGTTAAAGGTACGTAGACAAAAAGTGACAGAGTTCAAGCTCAGGTGTCTGAATTCATAGCTATTTGGAGAGCTCTCAAAGTTTGCCACAGTTGCACAGTTGTTGCTTCCCTGGCGGGTTAGGTCTGGGTACTGACCCTGAAGACCCAGCCTAGACCTCACCCCGTTCACTGCTTCCAAACATGTTGTAAGTGCTTAGTTTTTTCTTATATACTTTCAGAGCTACTTCAGTTTCCTGCACTGAAACCTTCTCACTAACATAATAAAGGAAACACCCTACCTCTCCAAATTCCAAGTTGCGTAATTACAATCATGCTATGGGTATGGAATAATAGCCAAGTTTCTCCCAACAAGCAGGGGCAAGTACCTGTGGTACTTGCCAAGTGTGGCTTCCATGGGTCCGACGGGTGTGTGGCGGGATGAGAATTGCTTGTACTATGTGCCCGTTCTGCCAGCACTTGTGCTCTGTGCTTCAAAAACCTTATCACATCCACAATTCGGTGTAACCCTGCAGGGCAGGTAGAATTACTTTCAGTTTACATATGGGGAAACTGAGGGTCCAAGAGGTTAACAGGACCTGATCAAGATGCTTGGAGTTGTCTACATACTTGGCATATATACATTTACAGTTTTAAATGTTCTTCTCCTAATTACAAAAGTAATGTATGCTCATTGTAGAAACTTTGTCATCATCCCTTTGCTGTCATGGTAGCAGGATGGAAGCAGGGGCTACTTTTTCTACATTTCTATTTAATAATTGTAATGTCTTTGCTTCTTCTATTATATACGCTGCCTAGTTTTTGATATAAGATATATGAACTCTATTTTCTTTTTTTTCCCTCTTTTTAAAAAATTGAATGGCATGAAAAATATTTCAGAAATGAGAAATAATTGACAAACTGGCTTGTGTTGACCTCTTAATAAATGAAAAGGCTGAGATAGTTATCTGCAGTAAAATTGCAAAATAGATAATTGAAAGGAATCGCAGGTCACATCTTAACTTATTATCTTATTAATAGGCTCTATGAGCTCATTTAAAAGGATTATAACATCTCTCATATCAGTAATCTTATATGACGATTTTAATGACTCACCAGTGTGTGTGTGTGTGTGTGTGTGTGTGTGTGTGTGTGTGTGTATGTTTTGGTTGCCCATTCTCTTCCCACAGGCTTTAGGCAATAGTTAAAAATGTGGCCACAAGAATTTAGAAGATGTTCTGTTGCCTGTCTAGCCTAAATTGGTCCAGCATACTATAATCAGGTGTCCACATTTCACAGGCAGCATAAGAAATGCACATATACTCTGTGGCTTAAAATGAACTACAAATAAGACTCCCATTGAAAAGTCCTATGATCTTCAAAAATGGCTGGGATCTGATTTCATTCAATTTTAAGTTACTTTTGTGGTCATAACAATGAAAACTACTTCTGCTCCAGTCCTCCTCTTCCTCCTCTTCCTTCTATTGCAATATATTAATAGTTACATGGTTCAACAACTAAAATATATAAAGACAATCACTGAAACTTCCCTTCCATTCTTTACCTCTACTTACCCAGCCATTTTCCTAATTTCTTATATATCTTTCTATAAATTCTTTATGTATATACAAGAACAAACAAATATAGATTCTTGTTTTTCTTTGTTTTTCCACACAAAAGGTAAATATATATATATATATACATTGTTCTGTAGTTTGTTTTTGTTTTTTTTTTCATTTAAAAGAATATCTTGGAGATCTTTTCATATGCAAACGTATAGAGTTTCCTCTTTCCATTTATAGCTATGTTAATGTTCTCTTTTATGTATGTCATATAATTTATATTTCTGCCTGGGATTTCTGGCCATTTAGTTGCTTTTAATCTTTTGCTGCTACAAACAATGCTGTGATGAATAGCTTTGTACATAATGTCATTTCATACATGTAAGAATTAACATGTATTATATGTTTCAGTTCAGTTCAGTCACTCAGTCATGTCTAACCCTTTGCGACTTCATGGACTGCAGCACACCAGGCCTCCCTGTCCATCTCCAATTCCCGGAGTTTACTCAAACTCATGTCCATTGAGTCGGTGATGCCATCCAGCCATCTTATCTTCTGTGGTCCCCTTCTCCTGCCTTCAATCTTTCCCAGCATCAGGGTCTTTTCAAATGAGTCAGTTCTTTGCATCAGCTGGCCAAAGTATTGGAGTTTCAGCTTCAGCATCAGTCCTTCCAATGAATATTCAGGACTGATTTCCTTTAGGATGGACTCAGATTTCCTTGCGGTCCAAGTGACTCTCAAGAGTCTTCTCCAACACCACAGTTCAAAAGCATCAATTCTTCGGCATTCAGCTTTCTTTATAATCCAACTCTCACATCCATACATGACTACTGGAAAAACCATAGCTTTGACTAGATGGACCTTTGTTGGCAAAGTAGTGTCTGTGCTTAAAAAGATGCTGTCTAGGTTGGTCATAACTTTTCTTCCAAGGAGTAAGCGTCTTTTAATTTCATGGCTGCAGTCACCATCTGCAGTGATTTTGGAGCCCCCCAAAATAAAGTCAGCCACTGTTTCCCCATCTATTTCCCATCATTTCCATGAAGTGATGGGACCAGATGCCATGATCTTCATTTTCTGAATGTTGAGCTTTAAGCCACCTTTTTCACTCTCCTCTTTCATTTGCATCAAGAAGCTCTTTAGTTCCTCTTCACTTTCTGCCATAAGGGTGGTATTATTTGCATATCTGAGGTTATTGATATTTCTCCCGGCAATCTTGATTCCAGCTTGTGCCTCCTCCAGCCCAGCATTTCTTATGATGTACTCTGCATATAAGTTACATAAGCAGGGTGACAATATACAGCTTTGACGTACTCCTTTTCCTATTTGGAACCAGTCTGTTGTTCCATGCCCAGTTCTAACTGTTGCTTCCTGATCTGCATACTGATTTCTCAAGAGGCAGGTACAGAATGAAGAAGGTATACAGTATAGAATGAAGCAAGTCAAAGGCTAACAGAGTTTTGCCAAGAGAATGCACTGGTCATAGCAAATACCCTCTTTGAACAACACAAGATAAGACTCTAAACATGGACATCACCAGGTGGTCAATACTGAAATCAGATTGATTAAATGTTTATTTAATTTAAATAGATATTTTAAGACTGCTTTTTCTAGAACTTATGTCAGTGTATATACCCTCATCACTAATATTTAAAGTGCCTGTTTCCCTAGACTTGCCATGAGAATGTTGTCAAACTTTGGATTTTTTGTGTCATGTGTTTAAGATTTATTTACGTTTCTTTTAATTGGCCATTTTTTTGTGTGTAACCGGTCTTTACTTATTGACACCTAGGGGCTTTTTACATATGAAAGAGATTACTCTTTTGTGATCTGATATGAAAACATTTCTCCCAATTTCTTATTTATTCTTTAACTTTACTTATAATGTTAAACATTAGAGTATTTTTTTTTTGTATGGTTGATATTATTAATTGTTTATGGCTTCTGGGTTTGGGGTGACAAAAAGACTTTCCTTACTATAAGATGAAAGGCATTTTCCCAGTTTTCTTTTAAAACTATTGAGGTTTTTTAAAAGTTAACTTTTTTTTTTTTTGGCCACATGTCTTGCAGTATCTCAGGTCCCCAACCAGGGACTGAACCCAGGCCATGGCAGTGAAAGCCCAGAATACTAACCACTAGGCCACCAGAAACTCCCCAAAAGTTAAATTTTGTATTCTTTTGAAGTTAACTCAGTGAAACATGAGGAATGAATTCAACTTCATTTTGACTACTCGTTTGTCCTAATACCATTTATTTAGTGGTCCCTATTTTTTCCAATGATTTGAATGTCAGCTTTATTACATTGTGTCTATGTATGATTTTGTGACTATTTCTGGATATTATGTTCTCCTCCAAAGCCCATCTGTCTTTGTATAAGCCGGCATTATACTGTGCTGATTGCTGAGATTTGGTAATATCTTTTACTAGTACTAGTACTGCTGATCTTCCTCCCCTGCCATGGCTCTTCCTTTTCACAATTTTTATCACTGTTCTTGCTCCTTTCTTGTTCTATATAAACTTTAGAATCAACTTATCTAATTTTTTTTTCTAATTTTTTTAAAGCCTAATAGATCACATTAAAATTTTGAATTAAGTTATGGAGAACTGACGTTTTTATGATGTTCAAGTTTTCTTTTGGATAGTGTTTAGTAATGTTTTAAAATTTTTTCTTTACATAGAACTTGAGCATTTCTTATTGTCTTTATTTCCAGGTATTTAATGTTTTGTTATTGTTGCAATTGTAAATAGTCTTTTCTTCCATCACCTCCTTTATATTGAGAAAATTTGATTTCTACACATTAATTTTATTCCCTACTAGTTTATTGTATTCCCTTATTGCTTGTTAGTAATTTTTCAGTTGATTTTCTTGAGTTTTTCAGATATCCAATGATATCACCTGTCATATTTCCTCTCTTCCAATTCTTATACCTCTAATTTATATTGTCTACTTGATTTGACCATTATATTCTGTAAACTGTAGTAAATTGAAATGATCATCTTTGTCTTGTTGCAGAGTTCATTGGAAATGCTTCTAGTATTTCCCCATTAAATCTGATGTTGGCTTTTGAATTGGGATAGATTTTTTTCCTCATGTTTATGAAGTATCTATTCATATGTTATTGATTTTTTTTAAATCAAGGATGTTTGTTGTTTAAAATCCCTTTACAAACTATGAAGATGATCATCTGATCTCCCTCTTCAAATCTACTTATAAGATTAATTATGTAAATAGATATCATAATATTAAACCATCCTTGCATCCTGAAATGTATCCCACTTATTTATGATGCTGAATTTTGACTGCTAATTTTTTGTTTATAGAGTTTTTTTGATCTGTAGTTTTCTTTTTTGTGTACAATATTATGAAATGGGTATTAATGATATACTTCCTTCATAGAAAGAATTTGACCTCTTTTTCTATGCTCTGGAACAATTTAAAAAATTGGAATAATTTGTTCTTTAAAAGAATGAATTCCTCATTAGAATTTTTTCTGTCAAATTATCTGGCTGGTCCTGCCACTTTCTTAAGAGGTAGGGCAGCTCTTTGACAGCTTCACTTTTTCTCCCATACAAATTGGTTCCATCATTTCTCTCTCTTCTGAAGCCAGTTTTGTGTGCAGGGCTCTTCTGATGTTTAGAAATCTTGGATTTTCTTCTTATAAGTTGTCTTTATAATTACAGGATGTCTTTATAACAAGGATGTCTTTTATGACATCCTTCATCATCTATTTCTTTAGATAGTATCTGTGGCTTCCCTACTATGAAAATAATAACACTAGTTCATATCTTACCATACTGGCAGCTGAGCTGTGGCAGCCGCAAGAAGAGAGCAGGGTCTCTGTATGGGGCACTACTGAGACCCTGTCCATCCACAGAGCATGTTCCCATGGTGTAACAGAATGAAGAAGGTATACAGTATAGAATGAAGCAAGTCAAAGGCTAACAGAGTTTTGCCAAGAGAATGCACTGGTCATAGCAAATACCCTCTTTGAACAACACAAGATAAGACTCTAAACATGGACATCACCAGGTGGTCAATACTGAAATCAGATTGATTAAATGTTTATTTAATTTAAATAGATATTTTAAGACTGCTTTTTCTAGAACTTATGTCAGTGTATATACCCTCATCACTAATATTTAAAGTGCCTGTTTCCCTAGACTTGCCATGAGAATGTTGTCAAACTTTGGATTTTTTGTGTCATGTGTTTAAGATTTATTTACGTTTCTTTTAATTGGCCATTTTTTTGTGTGTAACCGGTCTTTACTTATTGACACCTAGGGGCTTTTTACATATGAAAGAGATTACTCTTTTGTGATCTGATATGAAAACATTTCTCCCAATTTCTTATTTATTCTTTAACTTTACTTATAATGTTAAACATTAGAGTATTTTTTTTTTGTATGGTTGATATTATTAATTGTTTATGGCTTCTGGGTTTGGGGTGACAAAAAGACTTTCCTTACTATAAGATGAAAGGCATTTTCCCAGTTTTCTTTTAAAACTATTGAGGTTTTTTAAAAGTTAACTTTTTTTTTTTTTGGCCACATGTCTTGCAGTATCTCAGGTCCCCAACCAGGGACTGAACCCAGGCCATGGCAGTGAAAGCCCAGAATACTAACCACTAGGCCACCAGAAACTCCCCAAAAGTTAAATTTTGTATTCTTTTGAAGTTAACTCAGTGAAACATGAGGAATGAATTCAACTTCATTTTGACTACTCGTTTGTCCTAATACCATTTATTTAGTGGTCCCTATTTTTTCCAATGATTTGAATGTCAGCTTTATTACATTGTGTCTATGTATGATTTTGTGACTATTTCTGGATATTATGTTCCCTCCAAAGCCCATCTGTCTTTGTATAAGCCGGCATTATACTGTGCTGATTGCTGAGATTTGGTAATATCTTTTACTAGTACTAGTACTGCTGATCTTCCTCCCCTGCCATGGCTCTTCCTTTTCACAATTTTTATCACTGTTCTTGCTCCTTTCTTGTTCTATATAAACTTTAGAATCAACTTATCTAATTTTTTTTTCTAATTTTTTTAAAGCCTAATAGATCACATTAAAATTTTGAATTAAGTTATGGAGAACTGACGTTTTTATGATGTTCAAGTTTTCTTTTGGATAGTGTTTAGTAATGTTTTAAAATTTTTTCTTTACATAGAACTTGAGCATTTCTTATTGTCTTTATTTCCAGGTATTTAATGTTTTGTTATTGTTGCAATTGTAAATAGTCTTTTCTTCCATCACCTCCTTTATATTGAGAAAATTTGATTTCTACACATTAATTTTATTCCCTACTAGTTTATTGTATTCCCTTATTGCTTGTTAGTAATTTTTCAGTTGATTTTCTTGAGTTTTTCAGATATCCAATGATATCACCTGTCATATTTCCTCTCTTCCAATTCTTATACCTCTAATTTATATTGTCTACTTGATTTGACCATTATATTCTGTAAACTGTAGTAAATTGAAATGATCATCTTTGTCTTGTTGCAGAGTTCATTGGAAATGCTTCTAGTATTTCCCCATTAAATCTGATGTTGGCTTTTGAATTGGGATAGATTTTTTTCCTCATGTTTATGAAGTATCTATTCATATGTTATTGATTTTTTTTAAATCAAGGATGTTTGTTGTTTAAAATCCCTTTACAAACTATGAAGATGATCATCTGATCTCCCTCTTCAAATCTACTTATAAGATTAATTATGTAAATAGATATCATAATATTAAACCATCCTTGCATCCTGAAATGTATCCCACTTATTTATGATGCTGAATTTTGACTGCTAATTTTTTGTTTATAGAGTTTTTTTGATCTGTAGTTTTCTTTTTTGTGTACAATATTATGAAATGGTATTAATGATATACTTCCTTCATAGAAAGAATTTGACCTCTTTTTCTATGCTCTGGAACAATTTAAAAAATTGGAATAATTTGTTCTTTAAAAGAATGAATTCCTCATTAGAATTTTTTCTGTCAAATTATCTGGCTGGTCCTGCCACTTTCTTAAGAGGTAGGGCAGCTCTTTGACAGCTTCACTTTTTCTCCCATACAAATTGGTTCCATCATTTCTCTCTCTTCTGAAGCCAGTTTTGTGTGCAGGGCTCTTCTGATGTTTAGAAATCTTGGATTTTCTTCTTATAAGTTGTCTTTATAATTACAGGATGTCTTTATAACAAGGATGTCTTTTATGACATCCTTCATCATCTATTTCTTTAGATAGTATCTGTGGCTTCCCTACTATGAAAATAATAACACTAGTTCATATCTTACCATACTGGCAGCTGAGCTGTGGCAGCCGCAAGAAGAGAGCAGGGTCTCTGTATGGGGCACTACTGAGACCCTGTCCATCCACAGAGCATGTTCCCATGGTGTCCGCACAAGTATTAACTCCGGCCTGAGCACTGGGACAGGAATTGCCAACACTCAGGCAGTAAACTGTCAGTAAATTATTATGAAGGAAAAGCAAACACAGGCACATGGCAGTCACACATAGCAGGGAGTTAGAATTCTTGGAGGAGTTCAGAGTCTCTGGTTTTTAAAACTACTGTAACATTGTGAGGCAAATGGTTACGAGCTTAGAAATAGAAATCAAATATAAAAATCATTCCATTAGATAAAAAAGAACAATTTTTACATAGGAGGCTTCTGCTCAACCAATTATTAACAAGGAAGACAATTTTAAAATTAACTTTCCTTGTAATTAAAGATATAGCAATGGATATATAAACATATATTTTGAATTGTACACACATCATGAAGCCACTTTTGGTTTCTTAAATGACCCTCACAAATTACAGGAAATATGAAAGAAAACAATAACTGCAAATTATGAGCTGGTTCTGCCCACGTGTTTGGTCTATGGTACAACTAATCAGGCAGGGGAGCATCAAAGGTTTTTAAATAAGAATTATCTTAGGGACTTCCCTGGTGATCCAGTGGCTAAGATTGTGCTCCCAAAGCAGAGCCCTGGGTTCGATCCCTGGTTGGGGAACTAGATCCTGCATGCCACAACTAAGAATTCGCATGCCAAAACAAAATCCCACATACCACAATGAAGATCAAAGATCCTGAGCACCAAAACTAAGACCCAGCAAAGCCAAATAAATACATAGATAAATAAAAAAATATTTTTTAAAAAAGAATTATCATGTTTAGATTTTGACAGAAGTGTTGAGGATGAACACTCATTATGTCTTTTCTGTTGGATGGTAAGCTCTTTGAGGGCAGGGCTTGCCTCTCTTTCATCATTGTATCTCCCATAATACCTAACATAGCACCTGGTGCACATTCAGGCTGCACAGGGCAGTGGTTAGGAAGGAGGATCTGATGCCAGATATCTTGGCACTGAGGCCTGTTCTGCCACCTCCTAGCAAACTACTGAACCTCTCTTCACTTCAATTCCTCTATCTGTGGAAAAAAGATAATGATGATGATATCTACTTCGTAGAGTTTCCATGAGGATTAAATGAGCTGATGTATGACATTTAGTATTCACTTAAATGTTAACTACTGTCACTTAAAAAAAAATTTATTTACTTTATTTACTTGGCTGTTCCAGGTCTTAGTTGCAGTATGTGGGATCCAGTTCCCCAACCAGGGATCAACCCCAGGCCCCCAGGCTTGAGAGTATGAGTCTTAGCCACTGGACCATTAAAGAAGTCCCAAATATTACCACTTTTTAGGAAAAATTTATTGGAAGAATTTTTAATCCTCTGTAATCAAAAGAGAATGTTGGTGAAGTTTTCAGAGCCATTGAAGAAACAGAGTCCTGGTATTTAGACCAAGATAGTATCAACTTTGTGAATAAAACAATCATTTGCTACTTAGGCTCCCAAGAGGATTCAACCCTACCCAACCATCTTTCTCCCATATTACTCACAGGGTTACCTTCTACCAGCCAAGTTTCCTAATGGAAGTTTATCTGGAACTGAATAGGAATATTTTTTGCCTATAAATAACAGAAAATACAACTCAAAAAACTTCAATGAGCAACTGCTTCACATTCATTATGATGGCTATTGTTTAAAACAACACAAAACAGAAAGTAAGTTTTGGTGAGGATGTGGAGAAACTGGAATCCCTTGTGCATTGCTTGTGGGAACGTAAAATGGTTTAGCTGCTATGGTCATTAGTATTGTGGTTCCTAAAAAAATTAAAAATAGAAACATCATATGATCCAGCAATTCCACTTATGAATATCTACTCAAAAGTATTGAAAGCAGGCACACAAATAGATATTTGTACACCCAAATTCACCACTATCTTATTAAAATAGCCCCAAAACAGAAGCAACCCAAGTGTTCATTGACAGATGAATGGATAAGCAAAGTGTGGTATACACATACAATGGAATACTATTCAGCCTTAGAATTTATGTTACATGAAATAAGACAGTCACTAACACTGTATGATTTTATTCATATGAGGTACTTCAGTTCAGTTCTTTTCAGTCACTCGGTCATGTCCGATTCTTTGCAACACCATGGACTGCAGCATGCCAGGCCTCCCTGTCCATCACCAACTCCCGGAGTTTATTCAAACTCATGTCCATCGAGTTGGTGATGCCATCCAACCATCTCATCCTCTGTCATCCCCTTCTTCCACCTTCAATCTTTCCCAGCATCAGGGTCTTTTCAAATGAGTCAGTTCTTTGCACCAGGTAGCCAAAGTATTGGAGTTTTAGCTTCAACATCAGTCTTTCCAATGAATATTCAGAACTGATTTCCTTTAGGATGGACTGGTTGGATCTCTTTGCAGTCCAAGGGACTCTCAAGAGTCTTCGCCAGCACCACAGTTCAAAAGCATCAATTCTTCAGCACTCAGCTTTCTTTATAGTCCAACTCTCACATCCATACATGACTCCTGGAAAAACCATAGCCTTAACTAGATGAACCTTTGTTAACAAAGTAATGTCTCGCTTTTTAATATGCTGTCTAGGTTGGTTATAACTTTCTTTCCAGGGAGTAAGTGTCTTAATTTCATGGCTGCAGTCACCATCTGCAGTGATATTGGAGTCCCCAGAAATAAAGTCTGCCACTGTTTCCACTGTTTCCCCATCTATTTGCCATGAAGTGATGGGACCAGAAGCCATGATCTTAGTTTTCTGAATGTTGAGCTTTAAGCCAACTTTTTCACTTTCTTCTTTCACTTTCATCAAGAGGCTGTTTAGTTCTTTTCTTTCTGCTATAAGGGTGATATCATCTGCATATCTGAGGTTATTGATATTTCTTCCTGCAATCTTGATTGGAGTAGTCAAATCCATAGAAACAGAAAGTAGAACGATGGTTGCCAGGAACTGGGGCTGGGTGGAGGAGTGAATAATTACTGTTGAATGCATACAGAGTGTCAGTTTTGCAAGATGAGAAAAGATCTGGATGGTAGTGATGGTTGCACAACAGTGTAAATATACTCAATGCCATTAAACTGTGTACTTTAAAATGGTTCAAATTGTAAATGTTATATATTTTTTACAATTTAAAAAATAAAGAATAACTTTAAAAACCAATTCAAACAATAAGGAAGGGGTTTACGTGGTGACTCCAGCTGCCAATGCAGGAGACAAGGGTTTGCTCCCTGATCCAGAGGATCCCACTTGCTGCGGAGCAGCTAAGCCTGCATGCCACAACTACTGAGCCTGTGCTTTGGAGCCCAGGAGCTGCAACTACTGAGGCCAGAGTGCCCTAGAGCCCATGTTCTGCAAGAAGAGATGACACGGCAACGGAGAGCCAATGCACCACAACTAGAGAGGAGCCCTTCCTCTCCACAGCTCGAGAAAGCCCGCAGAGCAGCAAAGACCCAGCACAGCCAAAAATAAAGAAACACAACAACAGCAACAACAGCAACAAGGAAGTGTACTGGCACACATACCTGGAGATCCTGAGGTGGGGTGTACCTGTGGCTTGGCTTCAGTGTTCCTCCTGATTGACCCTCTTTGGGTGGTATCAAGACGGCTGCCACAGTCTCTCACTCACCACACCCGTATCATAGCAAGGAAAGAGGACTCTTCCATTTCAGCCTTTCAAGCAAAGAGACTGAAACTGCTTCTGAGTGGAACACCGTCATGCGTTTATCCCTAGACCAATGATTGTCGTGGGGGATGGAATGAAAGTACTGGTCTTCTTACACCATCTCCCGAGCCTGAAGTTGAAGGAGGGGCAGCTTCCCTTCGAGGAACAGGGGCTGTCTGAGGTAGGGGAAAACATCTGTTGTGAGGGACAAAAGATCAAATGGAGGTGGGTCCAGATCAAACATACTGGAAAGGTTTTTCAGGAGATGTGAAAGCCATCCATGGAGGAGAAATGAATGTGTGTGTGAGAGCTGATGGGTTTTCTTTTCTGCATTAGTTTTCAGGACCTGCTAACCTGCAGACTCTAGTACTTTCATCCATATCTCACTGCTGTCTGGAGGACATCTCAGCAAACACCTTTCCCCTGGGGTGCAGTATCATTTGTTAATCAAGATATTTTATTTATTGAGACCCACTTTGTGTCTTTTAGGCAAAGGGAGGAGTGTGAGCGAAAGAAAAGATACATGAGGTGGGAAATGGCAAATTCCTGATACAAGTAGTTCAGTGTTGCTGGAGCATAACTTGTGGGTAGGAGAGAAGTTGGAAGGGCAGAGGGTGTCAGGCAGACCACAAAGCTGTTTGGCTAGGCAGTTCTTGTTTTAACTTACTTTTTGAGGTAAAACACATACAATAAGGTGCATAAAGTGTCTTAAGTGTAAGCCAGCATCTCAGTGAATTTTTACATATGTATACATCTACCACCCAGATCAAGATCTAAAACATTTCCAGAAAGTTCCTTCGTGCTTCTTCCCAGTCAACACCCATTCCCAGAGGGAATTACTATCCTGGCCTCTATCACAATTCATTAGTTCTATCTGTTCTTAACCTTCATAGAAGTGGAACTGTACAATATGTACCCTTTTGTATTTGGCTTCTTTCACTTAATATAAATAACATGAGATGCCTCTGTGTCATTGAATGTGTTAGAGTTTTTTCATTTTATTGCCCTACAGTATTCCGTTGAATGAATATCTCACAATTTGTTTATGCATCCTCCATTTGATGGAGATTTGAGTTATTTCTAGTTTTGTGCTAGTGTGAATACAGTCATTATGAACATTCTTGTATGTGTTTTTTTGAGTAAACACTCATTTCTCTTGAAGGTAGTCATGTTTTGCTTGAGTAGATACTGCACAAATGGTTTTCAGAGTGATTGAATCAAGGGAGTTTGGACTTTAGCCTGAGAGAGACTGGGATTGGTGTGACAAAATTTACATTTTACTCCCACAGCCACTGTGAAGATGCACTGAAGGTAAGATTCTAAATAGGGAGCTCAATAAAGAACCACAGACTAGGAACAACAGACTAAGTGAGGGATGATGAGGTCCTGAGCTCTGGAAGCCTGCATGAAGGAAGAGGATGGTTTTGAGAGATGATAAGAAGGTTGGGTTGACATGAGGATTTGTATTTTGTATGTCATGGGAAGAGAGAAAATGGACTCTGGCGTGACTGACAGGTCTCTGACCTAGTGTTGGCAGAATGATGGTGCCTTTCTGTCAAGTGCTATCAAGAGGAAGCACTTGATAAGGAGCAGGTTTGAGGAAGAAGATGAACTCCATTTTGAACGTCTTGAATCTGAGGGACCTGTGGGTGATCAAGGTGCAGGTATCCAGTAGACAGCTGGAGGCAATGCATAGAATTAAAGCTAAAGGGAGACTTCTATTATAGAAACAAGTGAATGAATGAACCATTGGGGAGATGGTGTTGAAAGGGGATCTCAAAAAGATGACTGAGAAGGTAATTCCTGAGAGGCTGGAAAATCAGGAGCTTGCCTGCTGCCATGAAAACCCAAGGGAAGGAGAATTTCCAAAAGGAGTTTCCAAAAGCTGCTGAAGAGTCAAAAAAGTGGGCATTGAAAGGTGTCCAGCAAATGCAGAATTTACCTCAGCCATATGCAGTTCAGGGGCGCCTTGCAGTTTTGCTTCCACAGTCTTCTCAGTGCCAGAAGCCCACACCAGTGAGACAAGGCTGGCTGGGTTCTCTCTCCCCTCCCGTCTGGTTCACAGCCTCTTAGCCTGAGGGAGGTGAGAGGGAGGTACAGCCTTAGTCCATGGACAGTGTGGGGACCTCAGTGAGACAATGGAGGGCAGACAGCAGCTACCTCAGGGCCCACCAAGTGCCCCCTGATGTTGGAACACTGAAAACATTGACATTTGAGCACAAATTTCCCCTGAAGCCTTTCTCCCATGGAAATTCCCAGTTGTAAACCATATTGACTTTAATCTGAAGCGTCAGAAAGGTTGCCCAGGCATCTGGGAGCCGACCAGCTGAAAGAACGTTTGTATGGAAGTTTGGGGAAACAAAATAGGATTCACAACATTTTTGGAGATCTGTGCCAGTGGTAAACTTTTCCAGGAAACACGAGGAAAAACTGACTCTCTTAGGCAAAGAAGCACTGGGTCTTATAATTAATTTGTATTCTTACTGACATATAAACTTTGTGAAATGGTGAAGGGAAAGAACAGTGCGTCTTATTTTTTTACCAGGCACAAGGACTGGAGGAGGCTCCCATAGAGTTTAACGGGTAGCTTTATGTATTTATATGCTTTGACTGGAGCTAACGAGGTCTGTGCCACACAATGGGCAGTTTCTAGTTGGATTTTCAAAGAAGATAACTTTGATCATTTCAAAAGCAATGAAGCCTGATGCAGCTGGAGAGAAAAAGAAGGCAGTAATTTATGGCTACCGTTAAGAACACAAAGACAAAGGCGGAGAGAATGTTTCACTAAGTGAAGATTTACAAATGTGTAAAAAACCACTCTTATGACTAGAAATAGCTGAGTGAGTGTCTCTCAGCACCAAACAAAAGGGGGTGGTAGGGATGGGGGAAAGATAGAAGAAGGGATGCAACCTGCTTGCCTTAGCTGGGGATGAAAAGGTCAAAAGAAAAACAACCACAGAAAAGTTATTTTCTCCAATTCTCCTTCGACAGCAGTTCAGGAAGTAGGAATGAAGATGTAAAGAGGCAGTCTCATCCTGGGAGTGGTGGGGATGGGCGGGGCAGAGGCAGTGGAGGAGAGGTGCTGAGCGGGGAGACATGTTTTTGTGCCAGAGCTAGGTGGGAATTTTTGTGATGTTTATTTTTTTCTGATTATCAAAGGAATGAATATATATATATATATACACATACACACACACAGAGACAGACATACACATATGTATGTCCGCATATATTCACGGGAGAAAATTTAATAAATACAGAGAAGCTCAAAGAACATTGAAATCCCTGAGTATGGTGTTTTGTTGCACCTGGGAATTGCCGCTACCTTTGCTCCTGGAGCCATGCTGATGACGCTCATCATGAGCTCCAGTCTCCTGTGCCTAGGACCGTGTGGGAGGGCCCTGTGCAGGTGTGTTCTCTTGTAAGGATGTCTTGCTTGGAGGGCCAGGTGACAAGCACTGCTTTGTACATGCAGCTGGCCAGACTTCGCTCAGGTGGTCATACATACCACTTGTGCCCCTGTTGGGCTGTCTCTTGTTCCTGGTGACTCATCCTTGACCTTCTAGTCTCCCTTTCCCTTCACTTTAGGCTCCAAAAATACATTTAACCAGTTTTCAATGAAACGAACATTTTCTGTTATGATTCTGGGCCCAGCATTTTGCCAGAGAGGGACAGTCTCAGCAGTGTGTATGGGTGTGTGTGTTGGGCCAGGGGGTTGGTGGGGGGGACTAGTGGGCCACTGTCATCCGAGGACTTTGGGCCAGGGGATCAGAGAAGGCCTGGGTTGGGCAGAATGGAGAAGGGTGTAGACAGAGTGCCTGCTGAGGTGAGCAGAGAAGCTAGGGTCCCACTCTCCAGTGAGCTCTTCTGAGGCTCCGAAGGACGCGAAATCACTTTCATTCCATCCACATTCCCCTCGTAAGCGGAGAGAAGGTCAAGTCCCATAGGTGGCGTCGGGGTTTGGGGACTATAGGACTCTGAGATAGATACACAGGACACTTTCCGGGTGCCCCGTGTCCAATATACCGCGCCTGCCATGGGGGTCGCGGGCCGCGGCTGCCCTAGGGCTGCCCCGGCGCTGCTGCTGCTGCTGCTGCTGCTGCTGCTGACGGCGGCCGTCCCGCCCGATCGGGGCCGCGCCGCGGGGCCGCCGGAGGGTGAGTGTCCGGCCGCGGGGGCGCACCTGGCACGCCGGGCGGGACGGGCGCCGGGAAGGGTCCGGGTCCCTAGCAGAGAGTGAGGGGCGCTCGGGAAGAGCGGGATCGCGGCTCGGATGCGGGGCTCCGCGTGGCCCCTGCTTCCCTGGGGCCCCAGCCGCCAGACAGGCCGAGGCGCAGTCACCGCGCGGCTTAGAGGCCGGGGCCTGAGTGCGCAGCCGGGCCTGGGACCCGGGGCTGATGACAGTTCCCGCTCCGGTCTGCGTGGAGCGTCTGCTGGGCAGACAAGCGCGGGCGGAGCTCGGGGAGCAGGGCTTGGGAGTCTCCTCTGCGGAGACGGGGAAACTGAGGGCTCCGGCCGCGGTCCAGAGTGAGGTCGGGGCGGAAAGTTGTCCGATGGGCTTCGGGAATGTTTCTATCCGTGGAACAGCTGCTGTTGGAGAATCGGGGAACCCCCGTTCTGCACTAACTGGCCTTGCAATACTTTCAAAACTTTTGTTTTAGTTCACGTGCTAGAGGGATATCAGCCAAGCAAATACTTCTTCTGCCCAGGCGGGTTTCCAGGTTGAGAGAGTGGGCAGCGGTGAGGGGCTGCGGGTGGGAGCACCACTCCCGCTTTGCCTGGTTGGAGGGCTCAGGATGCTGTGCTCAGAGCCCAGGGTGAGCTGTCCCCCCATATCGCAAACCATGAGAAAGCTGACAGACCCTGCTTGGTTTCTCAGATCATCTTTGCCAACTTGGTCTTTCCTTCAGTAGGCCTTTACCATCGCCTGCTCATGTGCCAGGCACTGTGCGTGGCCTCAGGGACACACACCCAATCTGTAATCAACCGTCTAGATGGCAAGACAGGCAGGAAAGCAGTGACAATGTGATATGCGAGCACATCCTGGAGGCATCTCACCTGCACTCTGGGGTCCTGGCATGCTCCCTGGGGGAGGTGGGTCTGAGCTGTGTAGAGAGGGCATCCCAGTCAGAGTGAACAGTCTGTGCCTGGAAACAGGGGCCTGGAAATTGAATGTCAATCCCGGGACTTCCAAGATGGTGAGATGTGAGGTAGGGTGGGCTGGTGGGAGATGATGCTAGAGAGGGACCAAAGGCCAGATCATCTAGGGAGATACCCTAGGAGCGGCTGTACTCTTTTGCAGACGTGGACGAGTGTGCCAAGGGGCTAGATGACTGCCACATCAATGCCCTGTGTGAGAACACACCCACTTCCTACAAGTGCTCCTGCAGGCCTGGCTACCAAGGGGAGGGCAGGCAGTGTGAGGGTAAGTGACCTGGTAACCGGTAGTGTGTGGGCCACCAGGGGAAGCCCTCCACCTCCTCAGCGCTTGTAGTGGCCACTCGTGTTGGTAGAAATGCTTCTACTCCCACGCTCCCACCCCAGCCCTGGGTCACATCACCCATTCTCTGAAATGTATTTCAGATCCTTAAAAAACTGGGAACATTAGGTTTTCCCCAGAGCTGATCATACAGTTCCATCTGCCTCTGGCTCTGAAATGCCCTTTTGTCTAGCTTCTGCAAAGGAAAAGTGGTGCTTTAGTTCTGTCTTTCGGTCCCGCTCAGTTTGGGGGCAGAAAGTGAACAGCTGTGTTGATCAGACAGCCACGCCTGCCAGAGCAGGGCTGATCCTTCACCTCCCTGGGGCAGCTTGTACTCTCACTCCAGAGTCTGAGTGCCAGAGTTCCGCCCTCTCCCGAGGCTCTGGTGACTCCATCTTGTCCGTGACTTCGGGCGGTTTGGCATTGTGACCTGCCAAGCTTTACAGCTGCGCCAGGAGGCTGCCTCATTTGGAGCTGCAGGTTTGCCCCAGCCCTGGAAAAGTGTATGTGGAGGGATGTTTTAAGCCCTTAGAGCTCCAGATCTGGGAGCCTGAAGGCTGGACTCCACTATATTGTGTTCTGGGCCACTGGAATTAGCTCGTGTCAGGAATTCTGAAGTTGGGAACTGCCCGTAGAGTGGACTTTCCGTTGGAGCAGGCTGCTCTGGGGAATGGAAGTTGTAGCATGTTGGAGCTGGCTGGGCTCTTCTGGGAGCTCTTAGCCAATCCTGTCTCTCATGTTACTGATGAGGACATGGGGCTCAAGGGAATTGGGAAAGGGATTGTGGGCATGCTCACACAATTAGCCTGCAGTTGAAAGAATGTTAGATAAAACTCCAGCTCTGTTGCTGGCCTCACATCTCCCCTGTTCACTCAGCTCCTGGTGTCCCTCTTTGGTTGAGTGTGAAATCCTATTATTTACAGTCTCTTTTGTGCATGAGGAACAAAACTCTCGCTTCTTGCATCAGAGGAGATGTGCTCCTGGTCAGTTTCATAGCAAGTGGGGTTGGTGGACCATCCATAAAGCCCTTTTGTTTCTTCAACCTCATCTTTTCCTGGAGATAGACAGCCATCTCTCTCTATCTGCCCTACATCATGGGAGGCCAAAAGACTACCTCTCTCTGAAACATTCCTCCATACCACATCCTCACTGTATTAAATATTCTATGTACAGTACTGGAATTCACATATGTTCGTATACTGCTTGAAAATGAAAATGTTCACTTTTTCACTGTGACTTCCAATCACTGTATGCTTTCTGGGGTAGAAACCATGCCATGGTTTCTTTTGAATAAAGTACATATTTAGTAAATGATATTGAATGACAAGTGGCAAGAGTTTGGTGATTCTTAGCTGTTGAATTTTGCTTATCACAATGGTGATTCTTAGCTGTTGAGTTTTGCTTATCACAATTGAAATTGAATTACTAACAGTTTAGAGTGAAAAATTAGCTATTCAGTTTAAAAGAATTAATGATAGGCATTGCTGCTCTTATACCTTTAAATTAGTTTTCAAAATAATTTGTGATTATTGTTATAAATACAAAACAATACAAGAATGTGTGAAATAGAAAAGTAAAGGTCCTCCTCTTTCTCTCTCCGTAGGTGATCGTTTTAACAGGGGGTATGTATTCTTTGTATTGTCATTTTCAACCCAAAGCCTAGGAGGATCTGATCTTTTGAATACTTGTAGTATTTATAAACCTAGCAAGTAAGGCTCTCTCTGTTTAGTTTGGATTTCTTGGCACGGGGATCCATAAGTGGAAACTTTCTTCCAAGAAGGAAAAGGAAAGAAAATGAGGATTGCAAAGACTCAAAGATAAAGATATTCAAAGATGTAACTCCTTCATGTGTACTTTCTGGCTTATTAGTTTTTAAGCCTCTTGGGTCCTATCTGTGATATTTGTGATAATCACAAGATAACATTTGTGTTGTGATTATCACCAGAGTCACTTGGCCCTATTTAAGTTCAAGAATGGGAACTGGTTTTCTCAGAGTGAACAAAATTTTATCCTCCACAAATTTCTTCTGCCAAAATGTTGGAAAAATGAAAGTATAGAACCTGAATAAGTATTTTTAAAATAATGTGATTCAGAAGTGACTTTAGGTGAAGGATATTATATTCTAAATGATCTTTGCTTATTATATTCCAGACTTGGGAGAGGGGATGTTTCAGTGGTCAATATTCATTATATGGTTCTTATTTCTAAGTTTAAGGAACTGAATCATCTAGGGATGAATCTAGACTTGGCTTTTGTATTTTCTTTTTAACTTTTTATTTTGAAATAATTTTAGACCAGAAAATTTGCAAAAATAGTGCAGAATTCTTTACATATGTCTACTCCTTATTTTACCCTAGTGTTAGCAACTTACATAACTGCAGTAGAGTATTAAAATCAGGAAATTAACATTGGCACAATATTATTAACTATATAGACTAACTCAAATGTCACCAGTTTTTTCCTAATGTTCTATTTTTTCCCTTCCAGAATCCAGCTCAAAGTCCCACAGTACATTTAACTTGTTGTCCCCTTGTCTCCTCCAGTCTGTGACAGCTCCTCAGTCTTTCCTGGTCTTTCTCGACAATGACACATAGATGAGTACGGTTCTTTTGTTGGTGTTATGTCTCCACATGAAAAAAGTGATATGGTAGGAACAGACACAATAAGAGAATGTCCTGTGTTTTCTCGTTCTGCATTTTTAATAATGCAAAAGTGAAACTTTTGGCAAAGGCTGCTACAGAAGTCTTTTTGTGTGCTTTTCAGCGCATCACACCTGGGGTACATGATGTCAACATGTCCCACTACAGGCGATGTTAATCTTGATCACCTGGTTAAAATGATACATTCTGTGTTTCTCCACTTCAAAGTTACTTCTTTTTTTCTGTTTCAACAGAGCTATATCTTGGGGCAGATACTTTCGGCCCATGCTAATATCCTGTTTGTTCTCGCATTTTTGTCCACTGATTTTCGTGTCTCACTGTGGATCTTGCCTGCATCTTGTCACTGTAAAGTGTGCCTCTTGGTGGTTTTGTATTTCTCTTGTTCCTCGCACATCTAGTAATAGGCTTCTCTAAGGGAGCTCTGTCCTCATTTCCCATTTACTTATGCATTGATTTATATGTTTATGTATGTTATGCCAGTATGGACTCACAGGTATTTATTTAATTATATAGTTGTTTATTTTGGGCTCAAGTTCTTCCAACTTTAGCCATTGGGAGCTCCTTCACATGGTCTCCTGTGTCCTGTTGACATGCCCTCATCCGTTTCTGAGAAACTGCTAATTTTCTGATACCACAAAAATGCTCCAGCCTCAACCTGTATTTCCCCCTCTCTAACCCTGGAATCAACCACTTCTTCAAGGACCCCTGGCTTTCCTTTTATTGGGAAATGGTGTATGGAAACCAAGATCTGGATGCTTGATATTTTCATTGTTACTGGGATGTCATTCCTCCTAGGCCTTCTCAGTGGACAGAGCTAGGAAATATATGTATGTATACTAACCCACACATACACACTTATCTATTTTCATTCCTTTTATCTATGCATTTCTCTATATATTAAAAACAGTGAGTTATATGGATATTTCAGATTCCAAAGCAGTATCACAGGATTATTCTAACCTCCCTCTTGGCTTATTTGTAACTTCTTTCTCTAACGTGAGAATCCTGGCTCTCATTATTTGCAATATATGTATGTTTGTTCAATCCCAGTATACACATAACGTATATACAGAATTGCTACTCCATAATCCTGTGGGTAAAGCAGATATAATAATTAAGGTCTGGTATTTATATACAACTGCTTTTGTTTTCAGCCAAGTTATTATTTTTTGAATTTACTTAGGCAGGTACTTTTCCTCCCCATCCCCTTCGGTGTGGTTGTGTTACTCGTTTATAGTACATTTGGATTCATTTGTTCCTCTCTGTATTCCATTTTTTTTCTCCCCTCAGTCCCCACTTCTGCTTCCTGCTTGATGTGTGTATGTAAAACATCACCATGGTTCTGAGTCAAAGCTGTACAAAAACCAGAAAAGTGTTACTCCCTCCTCCCGTTCCTATCCTGCTTACTTACATTCCTCATTTCCACCCCTTTTCCCACAAGCACGGGTCACCAATCTCTATGCTTTCTGGTTTCTCCTTCTTATGTTTCTTTTGTACAAATAAGCAGCTGAATATGTATTTTCTTTTTAACTATTTCACTGAGTTATAATTTACATAGCATAAAATTCACCAGTTCAAGTAACGTACAAATCAGTGATTCTGAGTAAATTAGTTGAGGTGTATAATCACCACGTAATACAGTCTTCAAGCATTTTCCTTGTCTCAGTTTCAGCCCCAGTTCCAGGCAACCACTAACCTATTTCCCTGTTTCTGTAGTTTTGCCTTTGTGACCATTTCATCTAAATGGAATTTTATAATACATGGTCTTTTGTGTTTGGCCTCTTTCGCTTAGCATAATGTTTTTGAGGTTCATCCACACTATATCCTATAATGATATTTCATTCCTTTTTATTGTTAACTAGTATTTCATGGATGTTTGGGTTGTTTCAGCTTTTAGACTATTATAAATAAATATGTTGCTGTGAATATTCACCTGCAAGTCTTTATGTACACGTGATTTGGCATTTCCCTTGGATATATATCTAGGAGTAGAATCTTTGGATTATGTGGTAAATTTGGTTTAATCTTTTAAGAAACTGCCAAGGAACTTTCCAAAGTGACTTATTACTATTATTATGCCATCTTATTACCATCAGCAATGTATGAGGATTCCCATACATTAGGTCATTTCTCTGCGACCTTGCCAACATTTGTCATTGTCTTTCTTTTTAAAAATTCATTGATTCTGGCTGTGCTGGCTCTTCTTTGCTTTGCGTGGGCTTTCTCTAGTTGTCGCAAGTGGGGGCTCTTTTCTAGTTTCGGTGCATGGGCTTCTTCTTGTGGTTGACTTCTCTTGTTGCTCAGCATCGGCTGTAGGTGTGCAGGCTTCAGTAGTTGCAGAACAGGGCTTAGTAGTTGTAGCACATGTTCCCCTATGGCATGTGGGATCTTCCCAAACCCGGGGTCAAACCCATGTCCCCTGTGTCGGCAGGCAGATTCTTATCCCCGACACCACCAGAGAAGTCCCTGTCTGTCTTTTTTATTATAACTGTCAAGGGAGTGTGGTGGAGAAGGCAATGGCACCCCACTCCAGTACTCTTGCCTGGAAAATCCCATGGACGGAGGAGCCTGGTAGGCTGCAGTCCATAGGGTCGCTAAGAGTTGGACACAACTGAAGTGACTTAGCAGCAGCAGCAGCAGCACGGAGTGTGGAATGGTATCTTTTTTATGTGCTTATTGTGTCAGAGTGGAGTGTTAGACACTTAGTAGTGTCCAGCTCTTTGTGACCCTGTGGATTGTAGCCCGCAAGACTCCTCTGTCCATGGAATTCTCTAAGCAAGAATACTGGAGTGGGTTGCCGTTTCTTTCTCTAGTGTATCTTCCCAACCCAGGGATCGAAGCTAGGTCTCCTGCATTGAAGGCAGTTCTTTACCATCTGAGCCAGCGTATTATCTTTGATAAAATGTCTATCCAGATCTCTTGCCCATTCTAAAACTGGGTTGTTTGTCTTATTGAATTATAAGATGAGGTATGTGATTTGCAAATATTTTCTATCAATTTGTGCTTCTCTTCACTTTCTTAATGATGTCTTTTGAAATGTAAAGTTTTAAATTTCCACAAAGTTCAATTTATTAATTTTTAAATGTATGGATTTTGTGTTTTGTGTTATATATGATGTTGTACCTAAAAAAATCTTTACCTAACCAAAGGTCTCAAAGATTTTCTCATAAAACTTTTATATTTTTTTCTCTTAAAAGTTTTTTAGTTTTAGCTCTTACATTTAGGTCTCTGATGCATTTTGTGGCTTTTGTGTATGATATGAGATAAGGGCCTAAATGAATCTTTTCTGCATATGGATATCCAGTTGTCTCAGCACCATTTGTTAAAAAGACTATCATTTCTCCCAATAAATTGCCTTAGCATTTTTGTCTAAAATCAAGTGACCATAAATACAGGTTTATTTCTGGACTCTTGATTCTGTTCCAGTGATCTGTTTGCCTGCCTCTATGCCAGTACCACACACTGTCTTGATAGTGAAAATCTTCCAAATATGTTTTCCTTTTTCAAAGTTGTTTTAACTCTTGAGTCTTTTGCATTTCCATGTAAATTTTAAAATAAGCTTGTCTAATTCTGAGAAGAAAAAAAATGTTGGAATTTTATGTGTATTTTTATCTCCTTATTTTTTACATGAAGATAACATATAACAAATAATCTTATGCATTTTGACTTTTTTTAACTTATTAGTATATTCTAAAAATCACTCCAAATCAGTTTGTAGAGATCTTTCCCATTGTTTCTTTTTAACAGCTGCACAGCATTCCACCAAGTAAACGTACCTTAATTCTTCAACTACTTATTATGGACATTTAGGTTTTTTCCAGTATTTTGTAATTACAAATTCTGCAGTGAATAACCTTATGTATATTAATTTTACTGTAGTTGGAGATTCCTAGAAGTGGGATGGCTGGTTAAAAGGTAAATATATCTTTCTCTACACTAAAGAAATAGTGCTTGTGTGGCTTACTTCTGTTTTACTCCTCAGATATTGATGAATGTGAAAATGAACTCAATGGAGGCTGTGTCCATGACTGTTTGAATATTCCTGGCAATTATCGCTGCACTGTTTCGATGGCTTCATGTTGGCTCATGACGGTCATAATTGTCTCGGTAAGGAAAACGGGTAGAAATGGTAATTATCATTTACCTCCCCTCTAGCACCTCACCCCTTTCTTTTCTTTGACAAAAACATATTCATTAAAAGAAAACTGGGATCATAAACTTGTGTTTTCTGGCTCCCGAGAAATCATACTTCCTGATAGAAAACCAGGGTATGTATTTTAACTTTTATCTGGTCATTCATAATATAAACCCTCCATTGTCCAAGGAGGTGGGTGGATATTGTCATTAGTACTTATTGACTTTCTGGCATTGACTTGTCACTTTTAAGATCTTTAGTCTTGTGTTAAAAAGGTCTTGACTTAAAGCTATTTCTTTAATCCCTTAAATACCTCTATTCCAGAATCATGTAAAACTATTTGTCGTAAATATTCCACATGTGTGCTTGGATCTCAGCCAGATAGACTCCCTTCTTTTTCCTTAAAAGAGAGAGAAATTGAAACAGAAACCTTCCATTAACATCTTCCTAGTATCCCACAAACCAAAAACATCTGTTAGAGTTTCAGTCTCTGAGTTAGGAACTGCAAAGAGCATTGTTTACATTGGTTCCTTATGCTAGGAATAAAACAGAATTTAAAAATAGCCAGCAGTTGGATAGGGTTGAATGTTGGATGGTCTTAGAAGATGTGGCACACCTGGAAGGCAAGTGTTTATGGTCTATTTGCACTTGAAGGCTGATGTTAGCAGTGGTACAGAAGGACATCGTGGGACTCAGAGGACATCAGATTCCTTTGGCATCAATCCTTCATGTGGTTGACCCACTGATATCTGTTTGGCTAACCAAGAGAAGCTTGAGCCAGGCCCCACCTCTGCGGGGACAGCTAATTCAGATGCTCCCTTGCTGTGCAGTGGAAATGGCCACTTGATCAAATGCTTTGAGATGAGCATGGTGGTGGTGGTGATTTAGTCACTAAGTTAAGTCCAACTCTTATGATCCCATGATCCTGTAGACTGTAGCCTGCCAGGCTCTCTGTCCATGGGATTTCCCAGGCAAGAATGCTGGAATGGGTTGCCATTTCCTTCTCTAGGGGATCTTTCCGACCCAGGGATCAAACCTGCATCTGTCTCTTGCATTACAGGCAGTCTACTGTATTGCAGGCAGAGTCTTTACCCACTGAGCCGCTGGGGAAGCCATGAAAGTCACTAAGTGCGTATAGGCCGAACTTGTATTTTGAGTGTTGGGGGAAGGAGAGTATTTGGGACTTAGGCCTGATATGACCTTTGTCATGTCACCTGGAGCCCCATCCTGATGTCGACTCTGTCCCTTCCTGTCTGTGTGTGGTATGAGAGGTCCAGCACTGGTTAGACCACTTGGCCTTCCAAGCCTGCAGCTCTCAGGGAGGAGAGATTGACGGCTGGGAGTCACTAATCCCTCTGCAACTTTCTAGGTCATCAGCACCACCAAAAGACACATTAGAGACACAGTCCTGAGAGCAGCAATAAATTGATGTTAATTAAAAACTAAAAAAAAAAAAATTATATTTAGTGTGTAATTTACAGTATGTTTTTAAAAAAAGAAAACAAACATTTTATGGGGGAAATCACTTATTTCCCTTCGATTAGCCAATGGCATGTTGAGGATCTGTAGTTGATGGAAGACCCATTGATCACGGTTGTGCTCAAACTCACAGCCTGGGGTAAGTGTGAACTTCTGAAGAACAACATGCAGAACCGTCCAAGAGTTAAGGACGAAGGACTAAGGACTAAAGACCTTGGGTGGGGTCATTTGGAGTAAAGGCCTGCTCAGAAATCCCAAGGCCCCAAGTTCTTCCTTGCCTGGCTCAGATATTTCAGCAGACTATTTCCATTTCCCCCTCTCTGGGCTCTCTTTCTGGGTTTCATAGCAAGAGTCTGCCTTGCAGAAAGGCTCTGAGCATCCATTGAGTACCTCTGAAGGGGCTCAGGATTCTATGAAAAGGAAGGCAAGAGAAAATACAGTGATACGTGAAGAGCAGGACCAGCACACAGAGAGACCTCTCTGCCATTTGGATCAAAAGAGCAGAAAAGCATTTTGTGACAGGGAAGGAGCTCAGTGTCAAAATTTTGGAGTGGCAGTTTCCTGTGTTCTCTTGGATGGCCCCTACCTCTCCTCGACCCCTGACCCTTCACCAGCTGCCGATCTATGAGCCAGGATACGCAGAGGACAAACACCACTGAGTTCTGGCTCTCTACCCAGATTGCTCCAGGATCTTGGGTGCCTGTGAGCCTGAAAAACAAAATGTAGCTCTTCCAGACAGCTCACCTCCCTGAATTCCATTTCTGTTTATTGAATATCTGGGAGCACAGAATAGCTACTAGGTCTTGAGCCTATTAGCATCACTTGAGAAGTTTAAAATGACACCAGGTCTCATCCAAGGCTAGTTAGAGCAGTGTGGTCCAGATATTAGCGTTCTAACCTGCGGCCAGGTTGTGAAACACTGTTTTATGTGCTGAAGAAACTCACCAGCTTAGTGTGCATGTGAACTTTTGTATTAATTTATTCCCTGATAGCTCAATTGGTAAAGAATCCACCTGCAACTCAGGAGACCTGGGTTCGATTCCTGGGTTGGGAAGATACCCTGGAGAAGGGAAAGGCTACCTACTCCAGTGTTCTTGGGCTTCCCTTGTGGCTCAGCTGGTGAAGAATCCACCTGCAATGCGGGAGACCTGGGTTCGATTCCTGGGTTAGGAAGATCCCCTGGAGAAGGGAAAGGCTACCTACTCCAGTGTTCTGGCCTGGAGAATTCCATGGACTGTATAGTCCATGGGGTTGCATAGAGTTGGACACGACTGAGCAACTTTCACTTTAATCCGAGCGCATCACCCAGCTTGATACATTTCTGATTGCTTTGGAGAAAAGGAATAGTGGGTGAAGCGTGGGGTAGGGTGGGGCAGCTCAGAGCCAGGCCAAGTGTTGGTGTCCAGAGAGGTGGGTCGCTCCCGCTCACCCCAGTCCTCTCTGCAGGAACAGCCGGCCAGGTGTCTCCCAGCATCTCACCCTCCGGAATGTGCGCCCTTCACCCTTTGGCACGGGAAGGGCGAGTTTGTTAGGCTTCAGGGGATGGCTGGAGTCCCATCAGTTTAGAAAGGCATCTGCTAGGTAGTGTGGGAGGATGGATGACTGTAAGATCTGAAGCTTGAAACCAGATAACAGATATTTAAATGTGAATGTTCTTGTTACAGATGCCCCCAGGAGCTAGTGATAGGCACATGGGAAATCAGGGTGGGAGAAAATAAATTGCTTTTTACATTAGCCTTCTCCTCGAGCCTCTATCAGATCTGAGATTTTTCTGGAAGTTTCCTCTTCTTTAGCTCTGATGATGCTATGCTCTTCTTCTTGTTTGTTCATGCACTGAAGAGTTAATATGTGCCTGCAGGTTACAGGGCTATGCTAAATATGTATTTTTAAAAAATCTGTCTTCAAGGAGTTTGCAATCTAGTGGAGATGGATAAATAAACAATTTTGAGGAGTCAAAAAGTACAAATTAAAAAAATAGATTTTGAGAATGCATAGCGGTAAGTGTATTGATGGAGCCGTGTGTACAGAAGTGTGTGTGACTCAGTGGAAGAAAGGTCCTCTAACCTTGCCCTGAGGACACAGCACTGAGGCAAGGCTCCCTCCCTCCCTGCTGATGGCTTCTTTATTGGGGCTCCTGCTCTCTCATCCTGCTATCCTCAGAGTTCTCCAAATTCTTCCTCTGGCCGTCTCCTCGCTCCCCTCTCCTCTCCCTTCCTACACTCCTGCCTTTGACTTGCTCAGCTGCCTCCAACATTTTATCAGGGCACCACAAGTAAGTGGTTTCCAGAGCTGTCTTCACACCGGTTTCCCACAGCCTGCTGGATCTAGCCCTGGATGTCAGCATCTCAAATGTATCACCTCCCTTCCCTGCTGGGGACCAGCCAATCTCCACCCCCAGTTCTTCCCCATGTTTCTCAGCCACCTCACCCTATGTCCACATGACACCTTGTCCACAGTTCTCCTTTATTTCTTCCATCATAGGCATCCCCTCTGTTGTCCCCTTCTCCTCCTGCCCTCAATCTTTCCCAGCATCAGGTCTTTTCCTGTGAGTTGACTCTTTGCATCAGGCAGCTTCAGTATTGGAGCTTCAGCATCAGTCCTTCCAATGAATATTCAGGGTTGATTTCCTTTAGGTCACCAACTCAATGGGCATGAGTTTGAGCAAACTCCAGGAGATAGTGAAGGACAGGGAAGTCTGATGTGCTGCACTTCATGGGGTTGCAAAGAGTCGGACATGACTGAGCAACCGAACAGCAGCAGGCATCCTCACGGCCAGGCCCCAGGTCAGGTGCCGACTGGCACCAGCCATGGCTATTTCAGGCGCATGATTGAAGCTGGACTCCCAGGTTTCAATTCTTCCCTTCTCTGTGTCCTTCCCCCAGTGCTGTCTTTTCCTTCCCAACATGAGGGGCTGACCGTGTCATCCCAGCTCCTGTGATTTCCAATTGCCTCTCTGATGAAGTGGGAACTTCTTCGCCTTGTATTTAAGGTCCTCTGCAGTGTGACCCCAATTTGTTTTCCCAGCTCTATCTCCTGTAACTTCCCTACCTGCACCATGCTTCAGTCAAATTGAATGACCCACAGTTATCCGGACATACTCCATGTCCCCCAGCCTTCCTGATACACTCATGCCCTTTCTTCTGCCTCCAGCCCCTTCTCCTGATTTATCATTGAAGAAAGACTGCAAGGCTCACGCCTTCATCAGCTTTTCCAAAGAACCCGTCCTGAAACCCACAGCCAGATGTGACCTCCGTCCTCTGTACCGCCGTTTACCTTACCTCACCATTACTCCTACAGTGTCTCTTTGCCTTTGCTGAAGGGGATGTTCCTAGAGCCAGGGAATTGCATCTTACTCATCTGTGTTTTATTGTCTCCTCTAGCACTGAGCTTTGGAAAGAGAAGGTAAATACTTACTGGACTGATTACCTTGTGTCCAGGTGGAGGGCCTGTTTAAGGGAGCCACGGACTTGTGAGGGCTGGAGTTAATTACCTGCAGTCCCACTGGCTTCAATTCTGAGAGCTTCTGTGACACAAGGACCTGAAGAGGGACCTCGTCTCGCTTAGCAGGAGCCCCTGAGCTGCTGGGCAGTGGGGTGGGGAGTAGGGTGGGGGATGGGAATGTGCTGGGGTGGGGGTGTGTGTGAAGCAGCCCCACAAGCAAAGGCTCAGCCTTCTCCCCCTGCAGATGTGGATGAGTGCCTGGAGAACAATGGTGGCTGCCAGCACACCTGCGTCAACGTCCTGGGGAGCTACGAGTGCCGCTGCAAGGAGGGCTTTTTCCTGAGCGACAATCAGCATACGTGCATTCACCGCTCAGAAGGTATCTCTGCTTGGCTGGGGGGAGGCGGGGAGAGGGGCAGGGTCACATCTGAGAGTCCCCCTACCCCCCAGTGACTTTAGAGGGAAAGCATGCCGTGTATAAAGTCTGGAGGCCTGACGGGCAGGGTATTTCAGCTTCACCTTAAAATGTGGGAGTTGGTCTGGGTGAGTTCTGAGATAATGTCTCAGAAGAAATGATCTGCCAAGTTTTTGAAAAAGGTGCTGCAAAGCACAGCACCAAGTGCGAGCCTGCTCTTAGCGGGGAGGGCGGGAGGGCCTGGAGCTTTCCTGTGGAGACTCAGTAAATGGCCCTGTTTTCAGCCTTGCCTATAGTTTGTATTTTTGAACTCTAACCTCTGGGATTCCAGGGGGCAGGTGGACCCCTTCCCCAGATTGGGGAGGGGTCTCTATTTTAGAGTTTCCTTCACCCATATTGCTATTCACCATTTCTCCATAAATTTGCAGAAAACTCTCCTCTGATGGCTTTCATTCTCTCTGCTTTGTGTTTATACCTATTTTCTCTTTTTGTTAGTTCAGTGGATTATCAGGAGGGAAAGGCATTAAGTTCTTGTGGCCAACCAACCATTTTTAACTCAGTGATGTGGTTTTAATTCTTCCCTGCTCTTTCTTAAGCCACAGAACCACATTTTGATGGCTGTATGTCTCCCATGGTTGTCCGTGCCTGTTTTTAAGGGAAGTGCTCCAAATACTAGACTTTAACTCCTTTGTGCTGCTTGTTCATCCTCATAAGTTAAAATGAGGTGATTTTCAGTTTTTCTACTATTTAATCACAAGATTTATAGATTTATTATTTTAATTGTGGTTTTAGTGATTTTTCAAGGGTTTCTTTGCGGAAGATGATTTTTGCCTCATTTTCCAGGAATGATGGCTCCTTCCTCAGCCCTCACCAGCAGGGCTGTTTGGGTACTAAGAAGAGGAGTCAGAGAAATGGGGAGTTGGATGCTCTTATCCCCCAGCCTGCTTACTGTCAGAGTGTGAGCTGGTTACTCATAGCCCCTGGCTCTAATCAGGTGATCTCTCATCTCTTTAGGTGTGGCCCTTGACTGAGTAGCAGGTTTGATTTTCATTTTCCCTGCAGGGTTCTCTGGACTCTTCCATGAGCTGTGCCTCGTGTCCGAGGATGAATTAAGAGGCCAGCAGCACGAGAATGATCCTGATCTCAGGGCCCCTCCCCTTTGGTTCTCAAAGCTGCTTCCCGGGAAGTCCTTCTGGCTTCCTCTTCAGGTGGTGGGGAGGTAGAGCTAGTTGTCCTGTAGGTAGAGCTGTGCTTGAACACCCCCAGTGTGGGCCCCGACTCTCGTGAAGCCACTGGGAGTCATTAAGACCTTCTCTTACCCTCGCTCCTCCAGAGCAGTGATTCAGCCCCTTTCTCCTGTCCCTAGTCCCCAGACTTATTATAGACACAGGCTCCTCAGACTGCAAGACCAAAGAGCAGTTCCTTTCCACAATCTGTGTTTTCTAAGTTTTTTACGATTCAGACATTCTTAGAACCCCTAAAGAGTATTTAAAATGAGCATATTTTGGGGGGGCTAAAGCCCAAGTCCAAGTATTGGAGTTGTGGTCTAGAAGCACTCTGTGATTTTCTGTTGTGTTTCAACCTGGCTGCTGGGTGAATTCACGGTGGCGTGAGCCCACAGATTAGAGCAGTTTGCAGCTGTCCAATTCCACTGTAGGGTTTTAAGTCTCCAAATCGGAGAGTACTGGGCACCCCACTCCAGTACTCTTGCCTGGAAAACCCATGGATGGAGGAGCCTGGTAGGCTGCAGTCCATGGGGTCGCTAAGAGTCTGACATGACTGAGCGACTTCACTTTCACTTTTCACTTTCATGCATTGGAGAAGGAAATGGCAACCCACTCCAGTGTTCTTGCCTAGAGAATCCCGGGGATGGGGGAGCCTGGTGGGCTGCTGTCTATGGGGTCGCGAAGAGTTGGACACAACTGAAGCGACTTAGCAGCAACAGCAACTCTCAAAACAGAGCCAGCTGTAAACAGTATTCCCCTTAGGATGCCCTCCTTGAAGTGCACATTGAACTCCTAAAATCTATATTAAAATAGACTTTAAAACCCACAGCTGATCCTTTAAAAATGGTTGAAAGAACGTAAACACTGCAAGCTAGTATTTTCTAGAGTCACCAATGTTGTTATTAATAATTAAATACTAAATGTTATTTAATATAAGGGGTCACACTAGTTAATTCTGAGAAAACTCAAGCTATTTGTGTTTTTTTTCATCCTTAGAGACCCCAAAGTTCTGATAAAGAGACTGTGTGTTTTCACCCATGTAAATGGGAGTAGGCTGGAGAGAGACACATGGCCCCAGCCTGCCTTTGTCCCTATTCATGGGTGCTCAGGCTCTCAAAATGAGCATTCCTCTTTTGTTTTGTCCTCTCTGAGAATATTTCTAGATGTTTGCACTGCTGCCTTTTTAGAGTAGTGGGCAAGGTGGCAGGTTAGTGAGTAAGGGGCTGTGCTGTTAGCAGGGTCTGTTTTTTCCTTTTCATGCCCTATTTGCAAAGCTTATTTTTATTCAGTTTTCAGTAATATACTTCAGTGAGACCCTGGGCCAGGGGTCCCCCAGAATGGGATATTTCTCAGGTTTCTGAGCTGTTGCCTTCCTGGTGAACTAACAGTCCTAAACATAACTGTCCAGGCAGTTTCTGGGAGAGCCAGACCCTAGCTGGGTCCCTCAGTTTGGACCAGTCCATCTGCCTACCCTAGCAGTGGCCTTGTGTTGAGTCAGGGTACTCTGAAAAGCTTCGGGGGCCCCTCTTAAAAAGCCCATAGCATTTCCAGAGCCATTTAAACCTTTCATGTCTTCTGGTAACTTTCGGTCTTGCTTGATATGATGTGACATCAGGGGGCAACTTCTTTGTGCATCCCCATGGTATCTGGTCCACAGTTAGTTTTTACAAAATATTTCTTGTGCAAATGAATTGCTTTGAGAAGCAGTAAAGGTCACTTTGCAAACATCTTAACAGACTTGTAAACGGAATGAAAAAGCAAAAGAGGAAGAAGCAGCTGATTTGTATGGGGGTGTATTTCGGGGTGCTTCCCCCATCCCCCACCCTGGGAACCATCCTGTGCAGCCCAGCATCAGAGACATCGGGAAGCAGCCGGCATGAGATGTGGAGGACAGTCTCCTGTAGGGAAGGAAGATGATGTTTCCACTGCTGCCTTTTCTTGGGCACTGTTACTTTTACCCCAAGATGCTCCTGGAGCCTGTTATGTAAATGCCCTGCTGATCCAAGAACAACTGTAATGCTGGCTGTAATGCTGCAATGCTGGCTCCTCCTTAGGAGGACAGGATGCTTCCTGGAGGCAGCTCCCACCTCCTGTGCCATCTTAGTACTGGGAGCAAATAATGTCTTCAGAAATCACTGGCCCAAGCCAAGAGAAAGCTCCCCTCCAACCCAGTGCAAGCTTCTTTCTGTGTTAATTGACAGCAGCCCTTGGCACGGGTGAATGGATCCCAACCACCTCCATCCAGCAGATTGAGTGCTGGAGCTCAAACAGCTCGTAACTGTCAGATAAAAAAACAACAAGGTTTTAAGAGAATGTGGAATGTGTTAGCTGTTGCCCTCTCTTTTGGAATAGAAATGACATCTGTTTGTATTAAAACAATCATTCCAGTTAAGCATAGATCCATGGGTCCCATGGTGAGATTTGGAGAGAAATGACTTTTGACTTCATTAGAACCAATTGGCTAAGGTTTTAGGGGCACAATACAGAGCAGTATTGGATCCTGGAGAAGTCGAATGAAAGCTTTTTGTACTCAAGTTAAAAGAGTGCCACTTCCAGTATTAGAAAATGTCTTGTCAGTGGAGAATCAATGAGAACAAAATCCCTACTCTTAAAAATGTTTTAGAGTTACATTGCATAAATGCAAAAAAGCATCACATGAATACGTGCCTATTTAGTTCAGTTCAGTCGCTCAGTTGTGTCCGACTCTTTGCAACCCAATAGACTGCAGCACGCCACGCTTCCCTGTCCATCACCAACTCCTGGAGCTTGCTCAAACTGATGTCCATCAAGTCGGTGATGCCATTCAACCATCTCATCCTCTGTTGTCCCTTTCTCCTCCTGCCTTCAATCTTTTCCAGCATCAGGGTCTTTTCTAATGAGTCAGTTCTTTGCATCAGGTGGCCAAAATATTGGCGCTTCAGCTTCAGCATCAGTCCTTCCAATGAATATTCAGGACTGATTTCCTTTAGGATGGACTGCTTGGATCTCCTTGCAGTCCAAGGGACCTCAAGAGTCTTCTCCAACACCACAGTTCAAAAGCATCAGTTCTTCGGTACTCAGCTTTCTTTATGGTCCAATTCTCACATCCATACGTGACTACTGGAAAAACCATAGCTTTGACTATATGGACCTTTGTCGGTAAGTAATGTCTCTGCTTTTTAATATGCTGTCTACGTTGGTCATAGCTTTTCTTCCAAGGAGCAAGCATCTTTTAATTTCATGGCTGCAGTCATCATCTGCAGTGATTTTGGAGCCCAAGAAAATAAAGTCTCTTACTGAACCCCATGAACAGTATGAATAAGAAAAAAAGATATGACATACCTATTAATGTTGTGAAAATGCTGCACTCAATATGCCAGCAAATTTGGAAAACTCAGCAGTGGCCACAGGACTGGAAAAGGTCAATTTTCATTCCAATTCCAAAGAAAGGCAATGCCAAAGAATGCTCAAACTACTGCACAATTGCACTCATCTCACATACTAGTAAAGTAATGCTCAAAATTCTCCAAGCCAGACTTCAGCAATATATGAACCGTGAACTTCCTGATGTTCAAGCTGGTTTTAGAAAAGGCAGAGGAACCAGAGATCAAATTGCCAACATCCGCTGGATCATGGAAAAAGCAAAAGAGTTCCAGAAAAACCTCTATTTCTGCTTTATTGATTATGCCAAAGCCTTTGACTATGTGGATCACAATAAACTGTGGAAAATTCTGAAAGAGATGGGAATACCAGACCACCTGACCTGCCTCTTGAGAAATCTGTATGCAGGTCAGGAAGCAACAGTTACAACTGGACATGGAACAACAGACTG
>SJXQ01000804.1:0-28390 GCA_006408695.1 Aepyceros melampus | reverse complement strand
AAACTGTGGAAAATTCTGAAAGAGATGGGAATACCAGACCACTTGACCTGCCTCTTGAGAAATCTGTATGCAGGTCAGGAAGCAACAGTTAGAACTGGACATGGAACAACAGACTGGTTCCAAATAGGAAAAGGAGTACGTCAAGGCTGTATATTGTCACCCTGCTTATTTAACTTATATGCAGAGTACATCATGAGAAATGCTGGACTGGAAGAAACACAAGCTGGAATCAAGATTGCTGGGAGAAATATCAATAACCTCAGATATGGAGATGACACCACCCTTATGGCAGAAAGTGAAGAGGAGCTGAAAAGCCTCTTGTTGAAAGTGAAAGAGGAGAGTGAACAAGTTGGCTTAAAGCTCAACATTCAGAAAATGAAGATCATGGCATCTGGCCCCATCACTTCATGGGAAATAGATGGGGAAACAGTAGAAACAGTGTCAGACTTTATTTTTTGGGCTCCAAAATCACTGCAGATGGTGATTGCAGCCATGAAATTAAAAGACAATTACTCCTTGGAAGAAAAGTTATGACCAACCTAGATAGCGTATTCAAAAGCAGAGACATTACTTTGCTGACTAAGGTCCGTGTAGTCAAGGCTATGGTTTTTCCTGTGGTCATGTATGGATGTGAGAGTTGGACTGTGAAGGAAGCTAAGTGCCAAAGAATTGATGCTTTTGAACTGTGGTGTTGGAGAAGACTCTTGAGAGTCCCTTGGACTGCAAGGAGATCCAACCAGTCCATTCTGAAGGAGATCAACCCTGGGATTTCTTTGGAAGGAATGATGCTAAAACTGAAGTTCCAGTACTTTGGCCACCTCATGCGAAGAGTTGACTCACTGGAAAAGCCCCTGATGCTGGGAGGGATTGGGGGCAGAAGGAGAAGGGGACGACCGAGGATGAGATGGCTGGATGGCATCACGGACTCAATGGACGTGAGTCTGAGTGAGCTCCGGGAGTTGGTGATGGACAGGGAGGCCTGGCGTGCTGTGATTCATGGGGTCGCAAAGAGTCGGACACGACTGAGCGACTGAACTGAACTGAACTGAGTAATGTTGTGCAAACCAGGGAGAGGTTTTGAGAATACTCTTGGGTATGATAACAGTTCCTGCAGAGTGCTAGGATGTGGCAGAGTCCTAAAAAATTGGTATTGAGAAGAGACATGAAGCTGGCAAACCACACAGATGTCTGCTTTGCTGCGACCCCATCAGTTAGATAGATGCATGCTAAACCATCTAGGAAAATAACTCCCTTCCCAAAGATCAGGCCTAATGAAAGTTACAGTTTACCTGGGAAGGATTTTTCAGCAGCTCAAGGAAACCACATGTATGAGGTCTCTCTCTGTTCTTTCTACTGTTGACCTCTGAGCCTGCTGAGGGAGGGCCCGGGAACTGACTGAAGGTGGTCACATAAGAGAGGTCCCTGGGCAGGTGTCCATGGGGTGATGCCAAAATACGGAAGTAATCACAGTTGCCTCCTGTGTGTGCATTTGGTGGGGATAGAGAGGAGGGTTGAAATTTTCTGAAAATCATCCTCGAGAATATATGAAAAGGAGGGCTTCCCTGGTTAAGACTCTGCTCCAAATGCAGGGGGCTTGGGTTCCATCCCTGGCCAGGGACCTAAGATCCCACATGCTGCAGAGCATGGTGCTCCCCAGCCCCCCAAAAGAATATGTGAAAAGGTTAGAATCTTCACCTGTCTATCTGCAGATTTTTGTTGAGAGATTCTCCTTTTCTGTTTGCATTCTTGATCAGCATGGGTAACAGCATGGAAGAGATAAGAGTCTGAGGACAGGTTTCTGGGGTCCACAGGTTCTGATTACACATCCAAAAGAGAGCTCCTAGTGGTACTTCTTTTTTTAAATTTTTTGATCACACCACGTGGGATCTTAGTTCCCTGCCCAGGGACTGAACCCAGGCCCTCTGCAGTGAAACCATGGAGTCCTAACCACTGGACTGTGAGGGAATTCCCTTCTGGTGGGAACTTTCTTCTTAGTGTATTGAGTGGGCTCCTATCTCTTTTGGAGAATTGAAACATCCTATCTTTTGGGTGACTTAAGAAAAATTTCACGTCTCTGTCAACTGGCTTGATATGAATGACGTATTCTTGTAAAACATGGGGATTCTGGTGCAACCTGGTCATCGGCTGCATGCTGCTGTTTTGCAGAGGGTCTGAGCTGCATGAATAAGAATCACGGCTGTAGTCACATCTGCAAGGAGGCCCCGAAGGGCAGTGTTGCCTGCGAGTGCAGGCCAGGCTTTGAGCTGGCCAAGAACCAGAGAGATTGCATCTGTAAGTACAGACTGGTACCCCACACCTCCCTGCACCCTGGGAACCATAAGCCATCCTACCCCAGAGGTTGTCTTGTGCAGCCCAGCATCAGAAACACCAGGGAAGGCAGCTGGCATGAGATACAGAGAATAGTCTCCTGTAGGGAAGGAAAATATTTCTAAAGGGACCAGTCAGAAGGAGCTCACTCTCAGGAGTGAGGAATGTGAATGCTGGGGGACAGGTCTCCCTCTTTCCATGGAATAAAATAAAATTTCCTCATTTGGCAACTCTTTGATACCCGCTTCCTGCTTCTTGTGCGAGCCTCATCGATCTCCTTTCTCCAAACACCAAACTCCTTGCTTTTGGAAGATAGTTCCCATTCTTTCATGCCTTCAAGGCTTTTCCAAGCCTTCCTCCCTTCCTGGCTTGGTGAATCTCACTCAATATTTATTTTTGGCCATGCTGGGTCTTTATTGCTGCCTGTGGGCTTTCCCTAGTTGTGACGAGCAGAGGCTAACTCTTCTTTGTGGTGCTGGGGCTTCTCATTGCAGAGCCTTCTCTTGTTACAGAGCGCTGGGCTCCAGGGTGCTCAGCCTTCAGTAGTTGCAGCACCATGGGCTTAAATGCATGAGGGAGCTTCCCAGACTAGGAATCGAACTTGTGTCCCCTACACTGGCAGGTGGACCAGAAGAGTCCTCACTCAGTTTTTAATATCCTGCCTGACTTCTAATAATGGTAAAGATGATAGGTACTTTGGGAGAGCATTTATTATGTGCAAAGGCTTATCTAAAGAGGCACCATATTCCATTTAATTCTTACAGGCATCACCTTAGGAGCCAAGTTGAGAAAACTGTGGAGAAGGTAAAGCCGTAAGGTCACAGAGGGAGCGAGTGGCAGATGTAGGATTCACACATAGATAAGGCTTGCGCTCCTAATCGCCATGCTACACGACCGCAGAGGCAGTCCCCGATGGCCTCAGACAAGGCAGCCAGTTTGTATTTTGGTCCCACAGTGTTGTTTATTCCTCAGTCATAGCACGTGGCTCTGTGGGTTGAAATGTATGTTTGTGTGTTTGTTTCCCCAGCTGTGAACCTCTCCAAGTCAGGGATTTTGTCTGTCTTTTTCCTCTTGGTCTTGTCCTGGATGTGTTCAGTACACATTTGTGTAATGGATGAGTCAGTACATGGTGTCCACAGTCCAGATGCAGCTGCCTCGGGATGAAGAAACACAAGAATAGCTCCAACGGATAACGGGAAACAACCACCATTAAAGGTGTTTCTAAACCACTATTTATGCCAGAGGAAACACTGAGGGTTTCCTTTTAGGAACTCTTCCCAAAGTCATTGGGCTTCCGTGGTGGTTCAGCTGGTAAAGAATCTGCCTGCTAATGCAGGAGACACATGAGATGTGGGTTCCATCCCCAGATAAGGGCATGGCAACCTACTCCAGTATTCCTGCTGGAGAATCTCTTGGACAGAGGAGCCTGGCCGGCTACAGTCCATAGTGTTGAAAAGAGTTGGACACGACTGAAGTGACTGAGCATGCACGCAGCATGCCCAAAGTCATAGACCTTCTAGAAGATGCCCGCAGTTTGCTAGGGTTGGTTGTTTACAGTGAGTAGACCCCCATGGTTAAGAGATGGAGAGACAGGGACTTCCCTGGTGGTCCAGTGGCTGAAACTCTGCACTCCCAATGCAGAGGGCCCAGGTTTGATTCCTGGTTGGGGAACTAGTTCCCACGTGCTGCTACTAAGACCTGGTGGAGCCAAATAAATAAATATTTTTTAAAAAATAGAGATGGAGAGACAGTTTTGCTGGTGAGAGACTTCTCTCTGGTATCTCCATCACAAAGCAGAGCGTGGCCTCATAGCCTGACAAACTAGGGCTGATGCCACCATCACCATCAGCAGGTTCTGACAGCCTCATAGGCCCCTAAAAGTGGGACTGGCTACAGCTATCTTCAAAAAGAGGACCCAGGTCTCTGCAGGAGGCTCACCTGTAGATGAGATTCAGCATTTTATAGCCTTTCAGAAGCCAGTAGACTACCTGAGAGCTTATTTTTAAAGATTTAAAATGTTTTAAAGATATCATTGCTCAAATAATACCATAAGATTATATTCAGATAATATTATAAAACTTGAAATAATTAAAAAAAAAACAGAATTTCACCACGTAATTCAGCTATTTTGCTTTTCTCATATTCCTATTTAGTTGTTGGTATGCACATGCAATTATTACACAGCTATAATCACAGAACATTTTCTTTCTCACAGCACAAATATAGTTTTAGTTCTTTTAAATTAAAAAATTAAAAATGATTGTATAAGAATTTAAACAGTCCAGAGAAACATATAACCTTCTCCCCCTCCCATTTCCTTTGCCAGAGGTAACCACTGTTCAGTTTGATGAATAGATAGTTTTGTGGTTGGCTTTCTTCCCCGCCTTGGCTTGTTATCAATGTGTTCATACACAGTCTTTGTATTATTGGTTAATGTTGCATTAACTGTGCGCGAAGAGTCATCATTTCCTCTGATTACCCTTCCTTCTAACTAATCAGATATAATCTGATGAGAGAAATCCTAACATATACATATAAATTAAATACCATCTGTTCCAGACATACAACGTGAAAGCATTTCCAAATGTCCTAGTACTTCTGATAGAGTAGAGCACTAGTTTAGAATCTTTTGATATCGTTTCCTTTAAATGGTGGAAATCTCCCTCCACCTTCGCATCTCTGTCTTCCTATATAGCGTTGCTCAGATCTGTCATTCAGCATTTCTACAAGTCTTATTGTGACTGCTTGCTTACATAGACAGGGACATGGACTGGGTCAGGGGTCTTTTATGCACAGTCCCTAGTACATGCTAGGTGCCTGAAGACTTCCTGAATGAAAATCAGAGCTCTTCCGGAGTAAACACAGCCCCAGGGGTGGACATCGCAGTGTTCGCTGTGTCAATTCATTTTCTCTTAGTGACCTGTAACCATGGAAACGGTGGATGCCAGCACTCCTGTGAGGACACTGCTGAAGGCCCAGAGTGTAGCTGCCATCCTCAGTACAAGATGCACTCGGATGGGAGGAGCTGCCTCGGTGAATGGTGACCCCAACACTGGGTTAGGGTCTTCCCCAGCCTGCTCGCTGCTAACCCAACCCTAACCCAAACCCTAAGTATTAATAGCGTTTAGGACCAGAGGTAGGGTGTGGCCAGTGCACTTGCCCTCAAGCGGGTTCCATGCTGCTTCACCTGGGGCAGGGGGAATCCTCCAGACCTGGAATGGGGGCCCTTTTCTCCCTGTGAGAACTCGGAGAGCCCTCGTTCCTCTCCTGGACTAGGCTGCTCCTGGAGCTGGTATTCTGGAGATTGGAACAACATCTCCCAAGAGACCAGGCAACCGAAGTTACAGCTAGCTATTCATGATGACAGGGTGGCCTTTGCCGTCAGCAGAAGCCAGAGTTGCATACTTGTGGCTGGATGCCTGCCTGTCCATCGCGATGTGTCCTTGCTGGCTCCATTTTAGAGGTTCCCTGATCCAAGATTCTTTCTGTCCTGAACTAGGGGTTCTGAAGTGAATCTGAAGCTTGCATTCCCCAGGGTCTGTGGTCAGTACAATATAATAAAAAAACCTCTTTCCCATGTTTAATGTCTATTAAGGCTCTGTGGCCGTGTAACACAGAGCCTCATTGCAACATGTTTTTGTTGAGCAGAGTCACATTTCTCACATTGTTCTCGTATCTGGGATTTCCAAGGAAGTGGTTGTGCTGGGGATGAACAATCTGACTCATTCAGTCTGAGAGCTGTGCTTTTTGCGTCTCTTGCAGAGCAAGAGGACATTGCCCTGGAGGTGATGGAGAGCAATGCCACATCCGTGGCGGATGGGGATAAACGGGTGAAACGGCGGCTGCTCATGGGTAGGCCCTTCACATACACCCCCAGCCCAGCCACTGCATTGTCCCTTTCCCTCCCCAACTTACGGCCTCAGGACTGAACCTGGGGCCATGTGCCCCAGAGCAGTTGGACCGGAGTCAGCAGCTCCTCTCCAGCTGAGGTGTGTCTGTTCTCCATCTAGGACCATCCAGGACCCCTGGTCTGGTGGGAAGAACATCGGTCCAGCCATCAGTGTAGCTGGTTAGCGTCTGAAACTTGCTGTGGGACTTGGACAAACTGTGTCCTGGTCTTCCTCTAGAATGGATGTAATACATTTGATCTCTTCGGGCTATCAGGAAGCTCAGTTAAGACAATAATATGCCAAAGTGCTCAGAGTCCGCTGCCTGGGACTTACTGGGTGGTCAGTACATGTCAGATCCCCTCTCCTCTGAGTATCTATGGAGAGAGAGGCATTTTGGGCAGCCCCTGCTTAGCATGGCACTTTGGCTGGGTTTTTGTCCACTGAGTCTTCTAGTTCAGACTCAGCCAGTGTTAATGGCAGGAGAGATGAATGGAGAAGGGTGGCACTTGGCTGAGGGACACAGGGAGGTCTGCCAGCAGGCCCGCTGGAGCTGGAGGCCACAGACAGCAGACGCTCGCCTTGGCTGTAGGGCGGGAATCAAGCAGCTCCTTTGATGTTATTATTCTGGAGAAAGCTTGGCTTGACCTAAATGAAACTGATCTTTTGATAACTTCTGGATGTAACGGTCAGGTAAGATATTAAGCAGCCGTTGGTTATCAGGCAGGTGACATTTCTGAGCTCTTTTCTGCTCTGCCTTATTAAAATTATTATTTTTAATTGCCTTAGAACAGTATGTATGAATAATATAAAAACCTTAAAAAGTTAATTAGTACTTAATAGTACTTATTAATGAAACAGATCATTTCCCTGTCTCATAACTTGCCATTTGCCAGCGGCCACAATTTTAAATTCTCCTGGTTGTTTCTTCTTCTCCTGACTTACCCTCCCCCATATTTCTGAAAAGGGAAGTGTATATAGTTACTTCTTGATGTCAGGTGTTTTTTTTTTCCCTGCACCACAGGGTTCATGGGATCTTAGTTCCCTGACCAGTGATCGAACTTGCATCCTAGGCAATGAGAGCACAAAGTCTTAAGCACTAGACTGCCAGGGAATTCCCCTGATGCATCAGTTTTAAATGTTAGTTTTTGACTTCCTACCACAGAGGATTAAGTTGTTGAGCTCCCTTTTGACCCCCTCCCCCAATACACACACAGACTCCCTCACACCCTTAATGTTTTGTTATTCAGTCACTAAGTTGTGTCTGACTCTTTGCAACGCAATGGACTATAGCCTTCCAGGTTCCTCTGTCCATGGGATTCTCCAGGCAAGAATACTGGAGTGGGTTGCCATTTCCTCCTCCAGGGGATCTTCCCAACCCAGGAATTGAACCCAGGCCTCGTGTATTAGGGCAGATTCTTTACCAACTGAGCTGTGAGGGAAGCTAGTTTTCTCAGTACCTCTTACCTTTTTTTTTTTTTTCTAAATTTCTGGCAGACCTCTAAAACCCTTTACAATGTGTTCAAATACAGCAGATAACTTGCCAATTCCATTTTTTACAAAAAAGTCCCTTCTGAGGGACCCTGCTCCAGTGGGGCCTCCTCCTGGGCCAGTTGTGTATCTGTCATCTTGGCCTTTCCTGGAGCACCCACTTGGAAATTCCCTTCCCCATGCTTCTGCTTTGCTGGATCCCATGGCTTCTGTTTTGTTAGTTTGCAAGGGTAGATATTTTTCTTAAACTCTGCACACCTGAAAATGCCTTTATAGTTTACCTTCCCCCTTTCTTAAGAATTTGGCTTAAGAGTTCAAAGTTGGGAAGAATATTCCATCAGAGTCTGAATAACGCCCTGTTGTTTTGAACATTCAGTGTTCTTTCCAGAAGTCTAATTCTTGATTCTTTGTGTGAAACCTATAAGAGCTTCTCTCTGGGTGTTTTCAGGGTCTTAACGTTGTCCCTGGTGGTCTGAAATTTCACGACAGTGTCCCCCACTCAAGGATTTGTCTCACCTGTTATACTGAGCACTCAGTAGGCCTTTTCAAGAAGGACATTCGCATCCCTAGGTTCCAAGAAATTTTCTTTTATTTTTCTTTCAATAATTTTCTTTACTTTTCTCAGTCTTTCTGAAACTCCTATTAGTTGACTATTGTAACTCCTGGTTTGCTCCTCAAATTTACTTCTTTTTTCTCTTCTTGATATTTACTTCCTAGGAGATCCTTCATTTCCCCCCCTAAATTTTCTATAGGGTTCTTTTTATATTTCAGCCTTCATATTTTAATTTTTCAAGAACTTTACTTTGGTATTTTGTTGTTGGAACTTGTTCTTATTTCATGGATGGTTTTCTTACCTCCCTGAGGAAATTAATGATAAGATTTTCTAACTTCTCTTTTGTTCCCCTGTACTAGCTTTGTTTTCCCCAGATTCCTTTTCCCGTGTTTGTTTGACTTGATCTATTATTTCATACTAGAGGCTTTCCTGAAATGTCTGGTGATCCTCGGCTGACTTTTCATATTTAAAAGTGGAATATTGAAAAGCCACTCGGATAATCTGTCAACTGGTGGGCTTTATGCTTGGTGGACTAGGCAGTGGCTTAGTCATTTCATCTGGAGATCTTCAGATGCCAATTCTGCAAGTCTATTACTTGGGCAGGTCAGTTTAACTGGAGAGGAATTCTCCGTCTCCTGCTGGGGTTATTTAGGCTTGGCTGCCAGCATCTCAGGAAATAGGAAGAGAGAGGCTGAAAGTGAGAGATCGCTCTTCTCACAGTTTAGACTTTCCCCTGACAGCATCTCCCCTTCCTTCCTCTGCTATTTCTGGTGCCCATGAGCCCAGGGTTTCTCTGGTCTGACTTTTTCAGAGACTATATTAATCTGCTTTAGCCTGAATAGGGAGGAGCTATGGGCTATGGATAAGATGGGTATCTGGGGGCTTATTTGTTATACGGTCTCTCAAATCAGTCTTCATATTTTAACTCCATCCTCACCTCTGCCTCTCAAGTAACTTTAGTGCTTCCAATTCCCGAGCCCCTCTGGGATTCTGTGGCTCACGTGAGCTGACCACTTGTTGGCATCTCTCTGCAGACTGCCTGGGTTTAACTGCTAGTTACCGTTCCTCCATTGACATGCCACTTCCAGAAGATTTGACATCTTTCATCTATTATTTTCTATTTTATTTGTCCTTAAGGATTTATACTTAAAATTTTATTTATTCTCATTTTAGTGAGGTTTGGAGAGGAAACAGATATAAACATGCTTGTTCTATCTGTCATATTTAATCAGAACTAAGTTTGTCCCCCAAGACTTCACAAAGAGGTAGTTTTGGGGTAAAGTCAGTTTCTGGTAGCTAAATGCTAACAGTTGAATAAATGTTGAATAGCATTTGTGTATCACTTGGAATTAATACAGAGCTAAAAGGTTGTTACCTTATTGTTCCTCATCTCTACAGATATGATTTAGTAACTGCAGCTGAGTTTTTGCACAGCCATAACAGGTCTTTCTCCTTTCAAGAAAAGGTAAACTTCTAATCTGAGTTACTGGGCAGTTGCCGAGGAAGTCATTGGTCTGCAGGAAGGGAAGGGCTGGGATGGGTGATATTTCCCCTTTCTCACTTTGCCCATAACATACAGTGAACAGAGAAGGTTCAGGTTAAGGAAGGAACATCCCCCTTGGCTCTGTTCCACATTCGCATCTAGCCTGCTAGAATAGGTTGTCATACTCAGCCTCTTTAGTGTCTTCACTAAAGAACATTTAGTTTTCGTGTTTTCCCATCTGCCAGTAGAGAGGAAAGCAGGCTGGCAAGGGCGTCTGTGCCCCCTGTCATCCTGTCAGGTTTCCTGGGGAGATGTCACTTGTTTATTTGGCTGCTCTGGATCTTAGCTGTGGTATGTGAGGTCTTTTAGCTGCAGCATGTATGATCTTTAGTTGCAGCATGTGGGATCTAGTTCCCCAGCCAGGGATTGAAGCTGGGTCCCCTGCACTGGGAGCACAGAGTCCTAGCCAGTGGACCACTAGGGAAGTCCCGATGTCACTTATGTAGATAGGGGATGGGGAGGAGCTGCACTTGCTCTTCCTCTAACTCATCTGTGGGTGGCAGAGACTTGGGGTATGGCTGTGAGTACCCCACACACTCCCTGATGTTCTTGAATTTTTGTCAGGTATTACTACTGCACGGATGTCCCTTTCCTCCCAGCTGTGTCGGCACTTCTCTACGAAGCTAACTGCCTCTTTCCCACCCCCTTGGCAGAAACGTGTGCTGTCAACAATGGAGGCTGTGACCGCACCTGCAAGGATACTTCCACAGGGGTTCATTGCAGTTGTCCTGTTGGCTTCACGCTCCAGATGGATGGAAAGACCTGTAAAGGTAGCTTGGGCCTCTCCATGCAGCTCACCTGAGGGAGTAAAGGCAGTTCTCCCCCTCCATGCCTCCTGAGCAACTCCAGATTTGCTTATGATTCATATTGATCAAAAGGAAGCGTTTCTTCCCTAGGCTAGTAGAAGGTTATAATTGAGGAAGCTTAATTAGAACTGACTTAATTACAGTAACTGTAGAGAAGGTCAGCTTCTACAGGCATGATCCATTTCAGGCAGTGGCCTTATTAGAAAAAAAGCAGTTGTTCACGGAAACATTCATTTCCAGGAGATAATATCATCCTATCATAAATAACAGCCAAATTGTTATCCAGAGAGCTTAATGAATGTACCATTAACATGTAGTAATGAATAGAGACCCCAGTGACTTAGTATTTCATGGGCAAGAGTACAAAGGCATCGTTCTTTAATGTGATTAAAAAAAAGTAGGTAAACAGTTACCAGATGAAACAGAAAAGATGAGATTAATCAAGTATCAGAAATCATTTAAAAGCATTGAGGCTATTTAATCGTTATGTAATTTGCCAAAACAAATATTCTAGTTCCTTATAGTTTAAATCATTAAACTGGACTGGGAAGTACAGGAAAGGAAGCCATCTCATCTTGAGAGACCAGTGCAGGCATGAGATAGTAATAGGGCATCCCCATTTTCCCTTAGTTTGTTTCCTTAATGCCGGTTAAGAGAAGGGCAGCATAAGTCCGAATTCTCCAGGGTACAAGGCACTTGTCTTTCAAAACGGGTTAAGCCAGGCAAGAGAAATAGTGTAAGATGGAAAACATCAGTAAACATCCTTAAATGCCTTTATGGGTCTCTTTCTGTTTCAGAGAGTAATGAAGCACGCACAATAGCACTCAGGGATTTGTGGCTAACGAGGCAAGTACCGCTGTCTGATTTGCCGATGCTTGCCTGTTACAGATATTGATGAGTGCCAGACGCGCAATGGAGGGTGTGATCATTTCTGCAGAAACACCGTGGGCAGTTTTGACTGCAGCTGCAAAAAGGGATTTAAATTATTAACAGATGAGAAGTCTTGCCAAGGTATGTGCTGAAACATAGCTGTGCCCTGCAGTGCCCACTGGTTGGATTGGAGAAGATGAAACCTCACTCGGGCCGAGACCGGCTCTCTGGGCTTCTCAACAGAGTCGTTAATTCAACCTCCAGCCTGTGCTTCACTTTTTTCATCTGTTAGGTAAAATAAATACATGAGTTAGCTCACAGGTATATTTTGGAAATTCAGTTGTTGATGATTAAAGAACACCTCAAAGAACCTGTGTGGTGTGATTACAGCCAGAGCTTGCTGCTAGAAAGGGACCACAGAATGCAGCAGGGTTGTGTTAGGATTGAGATGATGAATACGCTCCCTTTTCTAAAACTTCCTTGAGTGTTATGGATTTCCTAACAAAATTTGGTGCAAAAAGATGTTGATTTAATTAACATATCTTTTCTCAGCAAAGTTGGGGTCAACTAATTGGTCCCTTTCTTATAAGCCTTATTTGAATGACCAGCCTTTGGTGTTTGGGGCACAGGTAGGGGATGAGGGAGGGAGGGGACTGAGTGGAGGAGAGGCTGGGCAGTCCTTGAGCAGGATGTCAAACCCCTTCTCAGACACATTCTTCCCACATAAGGGATGTTTTAAGGGAACTTCTCTGGGTAGCTGTTATTGATCTTAATAATTGTTTTGGACAGTGATAAGCTGTTTTGGGTTGAGGGGGCATCATTTCTATTTCCAAATGAGCACCTTGTATGCCCTATTGACGGGCAGAAAGAAACCCAGAGGAAAGATGTGCTGGCATTTATTCCTGTTTCATTTCTGAGAATAAGAACAGCTTAACTTATTTTGTTAGAAGTCCCACAAAATCAGAAAAAAAAATCTGATTTCACTTCAGATAATAAAGATGCAACATTCTTTTAAAAAATCTTACAATCTTAAAATCATAAGTTTCTCTCTTGGTTTTTTCCTTCTTGATACATAATTTGTCAGACTCTTCACATATAGCCCCCTTTAAAGTCAGTGAGTTCATTTTAGATAACTACTGCGTGATTTTCTTCTGTTTGACTTGGAAAGAAAATTTACTGTTCCACATGATGTTTCATAATGTATAGAGCAAGAAATACTATTTAAGCTGTGTAAACACATTAAAAAGGAATTAGTAAAGTGATCTCATTATTTTTGGCAAAGCAAGAGCCCTTTGTGAGCAGCCAAAGTTAGCTACCGAACAAGCCCACATTCTCAGCAACTGGCTGATATTAATAACAGAATTCATAGAATGACATCAATTGCTACAGAGCAAATAGATTTTTTCTCATTTTTCACTGATCAGTCTTGGTAGAACAAATATTTGCACGAACAAACTTACTGAAGAAATTTCCAGGACTTCTGGGAAAAAGTGGATGAAGAAGTTTTTTAAAATTTTGTTCTTTTTTATTTCATGTTTTTCATTCCTCCAATTCCTTCCAAATGTTTGTTTTTTGTTAATGAAGTTTCTCATGGCACAGTTGGTGTTGAAAAAGGGATCTAGCAATGGTCTAGTTGGCTTGCACTGAGTCCTGCCCTGGTCCTGGTCTGTCCATCTGGGGACACAAGTCATAACTGTTAAAATCTTCCCAAGAGTTGAGGAAGTGAAACACTGAAATTCCAGTGTAAGGGAAAGATGTGAGAACAGACCAGGGAAGAAGAGATGATTAGATTGACGAATGCAGCCTCCTGAGGCTAGTTTTCATGACCTCAACTGAAGCCAAGGAGGCTTCCATGCTGAACCAGGAAGGGAGGGGTCTCCTGGGACTGAAACAGGAGGGAGGAACAAAGCCAAAAGATTGGCCAAAAGGATCTAGTTTGGTACTTCAGCACTACATTTCAGGGTCTGCAATAGAAAATTACTGAGGATGTTAATGTTAATGCTTTTTTTTTTTTTTTTTTTTTTAGTGCAGAGGGCATTAAAGCTCAGGATCAACTGGTCTCCTGGGGCCAGAAGACAAATTCTGGCTAGACCCCAAAGAGATATCTCCAGCTCAAGTGTTTTCTCTTTTTAATTGAATATAGCTTATAACATTACTATGGCTCTTTTACCAATTAGTAATAGAATAGTAATAATGCACAGTTCAGTTCAGTCACTCAGTCGTGTCCAGCTCTTTGTGACCCCATGAAGCTCAGCACGCCAGGCCTCCCTGTCCATCACCAACTCTTGGAGTTTACTCAAACTCATGTCCATCAAGTTGGTGATGCCATCCAGCCATCTCATCCTCTGTCGTCCCCTTCTCTTCCTGTCCCCAATCCCTCCCAGCGTCAAAGTCTTTTCCAATGAGTCAACTCTTCACATGAAGTGTCCAAAGTATTGGGGTTTCAGCTTTAGCATCAGTCCTTCCAGCGACACCCAGGACTGATTTCCTTTAGAATGGACTGGTTGGATCTCCTTGCAGTCCAAGGGACTCTCAAGAGTCTTCCCCAACACCACAGTTCAGAAGCATCAATTCTTCGGCGCTCAGCTTTCTTCACAGTCCAACTCTCACATCCATACATGACTACTGGAAAAACCATAGCCTAGACTAGACGGACCTTTGTTGGCAAAGTAATGTCTCTGCTTTTGAATATGCTATCTAGGTTGGTCATAACTTTCCTTCCAAGGAGTAAGCGTCTTTTAATTTCATGGCTGCAATCACCATCTGCAGTGATTTTAGAGCCCCCCAAAATAACGTCTGCCACTGTTTTCACTGTTTCCCCATCTATTTGCAATGAAGTGATGGGACCAGGTGCTATGATCTTAGTTTTCTGAATGTTGAGCTTTAAGCCAACTTTTTCACTCTCCTCTTTTACTTTCATCAAGAGGCTCTTTAGTTCTTCACTTTCTGCTATAAGAGTGGTGTCATCTGCATATCTGAGGTTATTGTTATTTCTCTTGGCAATCTTGATTCCAGCTTGTGCTTCTTCCAGCCCAGTGTTTCTCATGATGTACTCTGCATATAAGTTAAATAAGCAGGGTAACAATATACAGCCTTGTCGTACTCCTTTTCCTATTTGGAACCAGTCTGTTGTTCCATGTCCAGTTCTAACTGTTGCTTCCTGACCTGCATGCAGGTTTCTCAAGAGGCAGGTCAGGTGGTCTGGTATTCCCATCTCTCTCAGAATTTTCCACAGTTTATTGTGATCCACACAGTCAAAGGCTTTGGCGCACAGGCAGCACCTTAATAGTTTACAACCATTTTTAGGTCTGTTAGGGCTTCCCTGATGGCTCAGATGGTAAAGAATCTGCCTGCAGTGAGGGGGACCAGGGTTCAGTCCCTGGGTGTGGAAGATCCCCTGGAGGAGGGTATGGCAACCCACTCCAATATTCTTGCCTGGAGAATTCCATGGACAGAGGAACCTAGTGGGCTACAGTCCATGCGATCACAAACAGCTGGACACGACTGAGTGACTTTCACTTCTCTTTCACTTTTAGGTATGTTATTTCACTTGACTTCATTTCAGTATCTTAAATTGCTCAGCCCTGCAAATAAGCATGGGTAAGAGAGACCCACTGAGCTTTTTAGTTAAAAGGCTTTGGCGCACAGGCAGCACCTTAATAGTTTACAACCATTTTTAGGTCTGTTAGGGCTTCCCTGATGGCTCAGATGGTAAAGAATCTGCCTGCAGTGAGGGGGACCAGGGTTCAGTCCCTGGGTGTGGAAGATCCCCTGGAGGAGGGTATGGCAACCCACTCCAATATTCTTGCCTGGAGAATTCCATGGACAGAGGAACCTAGTGGGCTACAGTCCATGCGATCACAAACAGCTGGACACGACTGAGTGACTTTCACTTCTCTTTCACTTTTAGGTATGTTATTTCACTTGACTTCATTTCAGTATCTTAAATTGCTCAGCCCTGCAAATAAGCATGGGTAAGAGAGACCCACTGAGCTTTTTAGTTTGCAATAGCACTTGGAAATAAGGGTCCTGGCTGTGAATGTAATTATTGTGGGTTGCTCAACACTTTCTTTAACACAAGTGAGCAGGGAGAGCTGATAGATAATTCTTTGCTCTGTTGTTTTTGTTATCGGTCAGCAACTAGTGTTCTTATAAGCGCGTTTTTCTCTCTGCTTGTCCCTCAGAGTCAGTTTCAGCTCCCCTCTCCCTTTGACAATTACAGATGTGGATGAATGCTCTCTGGATAGGACCTGTGACCACAGCTGCATCAACCACCCGGGCACCTTCACATGTGCTTGCAACGAAGGGTACACCCTCTATGGCTTTACCCACTGTGGAGGTGAGCAGAGTCCCTCTCGAGTCAGATGAGGCTGGGCCTTACTCCTAAGGTTTCCTGAGATCAGGGCCAATTTTTCTACCTTGGGAGCTGGACTGGACATCCCAGTCACTTAACAGTAGTAGGGAGTCCCTCAGTTCAAGGGGAGCATCTGCTATGGGAAATCTTCCTGCATTGATGCTTTTAATTCATCAAGTGTGAAATGGAGCAGAGAGAAGAGCTGAGCTCTTTTAGCAGGAATGCTTTATGGACTTTATTGATGCTGTTGTACTCAGAGAATGGAGGATCTCTCGGGAGCTGATGCACTGTCTGCTGAAACTTCCCAACAGATAGTAAAGTAACTCCTCAGAGAGGCTTGGCAGCACACCAACTGATTCCACGGTCTTACTGTGCATAGGGGCTGGCTGTGGGGCTTGGTTCAAGCTCTTTGAGCTGGTCTTCATGCAGGTCTCTCAGATGGAAGTGGGACCATGGACCCTATCTTTCTGCTCTGAGCCCTTGAAGCAACATCTTCTGATGTCTCATGACCTTACGGCCAAATAGACTATAGCCCAAGTCAGATTTGGTGTCACTCTGTGCCCTCTAATCATCAGATGCATTTAGCAATCTTTGAGAATGCAGATTCTGATTCTTATTCTAAATGGCTAGACTTCCGAGGTGATTTGGGGGATCTGAGGATATGGGAACCACTGGCCTAAGTATTTCCTACCCGATCCTTGTGTCCTATGTCCTTAGGAAGAATGGATGGAAGTGATTTGTCATAAATAGTGTCTCTCTTCTCCTTTTCAACACATACCTGTCATGGCTGAAGACATACTCTCCAGTCCATCAAGAAAGTTCAAGGACATGTTTCCTGAATGTGAATATGTATCTGCGTCTTAGTTGGAGTCACCTTCCAACTTGGACCTAGTCTCAGGTTACGGGGATTAGTGCACATCATTTTTCTTTTTTAATGCCAAAATTTTGACAGCATAACTGCCTCATTTAAAAAATTTTTATTATTTATTTTTTAGCTGTATCAGGTCTTCGTTGTAACACACAGACTCTCTAGTTGTGGCACATGGGCATTTTTCTTATCTATACCCCAACTTTATGAATTATCAAGTGGGGAATCCTCATTCCCTCTATCTCCCTTGGGATGCAAGTCAGGAAGACTGGAGTTTTAACTTGGGAGCCTGTGCTGTGGCTGAGTTGGACCCTGACAGTAGAGTGTGACCCTTTCTCAGTGCGCTCACTGGGGCAACTGTTAGGGCAAGAATGAACTTGAGATCATCCTGGTGAGGCTCCTGCCAGGAAATCCACTGAATGGGGAGTGGGTCAGCTGGTGCCAAGTGCACGTTCTGAAGGCAATCAGCACGTTCCCTTAGTGAGCTTCAGTCACGTGACTCCCCTCCTGCTTCTTCCTTGATGGAGGGGTACTGTCAGCCGGGTCAGTGACAGACGGCTGTGACAGGAGAGTGTTTTACTTCCCAGACACCAACGAGTGCAGCGTCGACAACGGAGGCTGTCAGCAGGTCTGTGTGAACACTGTGGGCAGCCACGAATGCCACTGCCACTCTGGGTACAAGCTCCACTGGAATAAAAAGGACTGTGTGGGTAAGAGTCCCCGCGGCTCAGGCTCAGGGCAGCCCAGCAGTTCTCGCCACGCCCCCTGGACCCGGCGTGTGCCGGCCAGTCCTCTACTGAACTCTCCTGGCCTCAGCTGCAGCAGCCCATCTTTAAATAGTTCAAAAACAGGAGATACTTTGCAGGCTCTTTGGTGTTTCCTTCTGTGCTTCAGCGTAGGTTGGAACTCCTGTTTGCTTTTCCATATGAAAAGAATAGCAAACCAGAAGCTCGTTTACCCTGGTGGGAGTGGTGGGGAATAAGCGAGTATTTGTGTTTTGGGCTGGGCATCGGCGCTGCCTTCTTTGCTCGGGTCTTTGGTGTGTGGGAGTCAGCTGGCCTGGTCTCACCAGGAAGTGTCCTTCTCTTTCTGTAAGTGTCTGCATTTTGTCCTGTCTAGAAGTGAAGGGGGGCCTGCCCACTAGCCTGTCACCCCAAGTGTCCCTGCAGTGCGGTAAGAGTGGTGGAGGAGACAGGTGCTTCCTCAGATGTCACTCTGGCATTCACCTCTCTCCAGGTGAGTGGGTCCCAGGCCCGGGGCCAGGCCTTCCTGGCTCGAGGTGTTAGAAGCCCTCACAGGTCCTCCAAGTATTTGACCAGCTGCTCCCTGACCCCTGGACGCCTGTGCTCTGAGACCCTGTGTTCTGGGGGTTTTTTCTAGTGGTTCACGCGGAGTGGGGGAGGAAGGGACTCTAGCTTCTGGCAGGAGAGCCTGTAATCTCACCCACCCGCTGACAATCCACCTTCTGTCTGTCAGGACTGCAAGAGGCCTATTCTGTCACCTGCGGCTCTTCCTCTCCTCTCAGGAACAAACAGCAAAAATCAAATGACTCCACTTTCGGGGGTAATTACCAAATCTGCGTGTTGTCTCTGGGGCTCACCGTGTTCAGTGGGCTTCATCTGTGGGGTGCTGTTCTTGGGCGTTGGCTTTGTTTTCTTTTCTCCTAATCTCTGATGCCGTGAGCATGATACAGGATGTCCTTGCCTGCAGCCTCAGTGCCTGCGATCTGACTCACCGCCTGGCAGACACTTACTGAGTGTCCACTCTGTCAGGAGGCTCTGTGTAGCCCTGGTGGGTCATCATATTGGGCAGAGGGCCATGTGGCTTTTTGGTTTATCAAAAGACAAAGAGGAACCTTTAAAGCTTTTCAGAGGCCTTGTTCTTCTAGATCTAGATGGGTTTGTGTTGATGTCATGAGAATATCTAAATAAGGAAATGGTTCTAGATGTCCATGTAGACATACTAGATGTCTATGTGTTTAAGCAAAGATAGAGGCTCAAAGCATGATAGTAACAGCTTGTGCGAATTGATGGAGCAGTTAAAACATGTATGAGCTGATTTATTATAATCCACGCTGTAGCCCTCTGGGGGTATTTTATTGTTATTTTTATTAACCAGATGAAGACACTGAGGTTCAGAGAGGTGAAGTAACATATCCAAAGTGAGTCAGATGTGACATTAGCGGAGCCAGGATTTTGACCAGGCAGTTTGGATCCAGAGTCTTGAGCACTGTCCTTCGCTGCTCCTCTTGTCTGATGTCTGCATCCAGTCAGAGGGGACACTATGGCCTGTTTCACTTAGAGATTAAGGCTACCCTAAGAGTGGGCAAGCAGATGGTTAACAGTTATTTGGTTCTTACTATGTGCCAGACAGCAGGCTAAACATTTTTTGTTTTGTTTTACATTATTACCTCATTTGTTCCCATACCAGCTTCAGTCGTGTAGGACTGTCTGCTTTATGGATGAGGACACTGAGGCTTAGGGAGACTGAGTAACCTGCACAAGTTCTCATCACAAATCGAAGGGCTGGAATGTGAATCCTGGTCATTGGCTCCAGAGTCTAACACAAGGTTAAGCCTGCCTGTGGAAGGAGAGCAGAATGTTCTATGTGAGGCCCTCAAAGTAGGACCCTTGCTCCCTCACAGACCCTGAGAGTCCTGGCTGTGTTTAGTGATGCTGTCCTTGTCTGGAATGGTGGCTTCCTTAGCCCTGCCCTCCCAGGACAGGCTTATTGAGGAGAACCTGCCTGTCCATTTTTCTCCGCTGTCTTGTCCAAATGTGAACTGGGGGATTCTGACCTTCCTTCTTGGAAAGGCACGGAAATGACCGCATTTTTCATCTCACTGCTGAGGCTGTTTTTGGCCCTTCCTTTGTTATGTTTGAGTGCGGATTCATCTTAGATGAAGGGACAAGTGTAGCTCTTAGGGGACTCCTAGTGCCATTCGTCCCAGGGTCATGGGTGCCCCTGGATCGCAGTCTTCCTTGGCCTCAGTGTAAGAGAGGGGCTCAGGGTATGCTTCCAGCAATGGACAACTGCCGTTACCCGCTGAGGTTTTCATTCCTTTGCCTCCAAAGGTAACCTCTCTCACTTGTTTCTTTCTGAAGATGTCGCCATCATCAGGACAAGTGTAACCTTTAAGCTAAATGAAGGCAAATGTAGTTTGAAAAAGGCTGAGCTGTTTCCTGAGGGTCTGCGACCAGTCCTCCCAGGTATGGAATCAGATGGCTGGTGCAGGTAGTGTGTCTGCATGCCGGGGAAGGGATCTGTAGCGAGCAGAGCCCTTCAGATGGGATCTTACAGTTCAGACTCTCTATGGATTCTCTTTTCAAGAGGAAGAAGACCCCTGCCTGGCAGCTCCATATGCCCCTGGGGTTACACATTAGGACTTCCTCTGCAGGGTACAGAGGGCAAACCTGTGGGGAAATCTGTGAGTTAGTAGAATCAATATGGGCTTAAGATGCAAATAACTTGTGATCGTATTGGGTTAAAATTTATAGATCTTAGAGTTTGCTTAAAATATAATCCAAAGAAATGAAAAAAAGGTTTGGCTCAGAAAGGATCATCTTTGGTGAACAAAAATATCATATCCAGCTTTTCTGCTGGATCTCGTCTTTGGAGGCAGTGATGCCATTGGCTTCAGCAGAACAAATACTTTCCAAGTAGACCTGGCTTTATGGAAAGAGCAGAATCCAACATTCCTCTTTCTCCCCTAGCTCACATTTCCAGTATTAGTTCATAGAATAATTTTAGAGAATAAAAGAAAGATCAGGATTCATGTATTAGGGAAGGTTCTTTCCCTAGTCTACCCTCAAATAAATCATACAAACAAATAAAAGCATATCACTGTAGTCACATCTGGCTGCCTATTTTTAAGTAACTAACCAAGATTAATTTGGGCACCTCCATTTGATGGAATTGAAGGAAATGGCAACCCACTCCAATATCCTTGCCTGGGAAATCCCACAGACAGAGGAGGCTGGGCACTACAGCCCATGAGGTAGCAAAGAGGTGGACACAACTTATCAACTAAACAGCAACATTTGATGGAATATTACACAGCTATTAATTATAGGTTTTCTTGATGGAATATTATGCAGCTATTAATTATGGGTTTTCAAAGAACATTTAATGACATTAGAAAATGTTGTAATAAAGATGAAAAAAAGAGTCATATTTTATATATCTAATACAACCTAAAATGTGCAAAAAAAAAACATAAGTAGAAGAAAAAGAAAACTCACCATGTCCTTATTAGTGGGTTAAATCTAGGTGGAAGGATGTTGAGTGATTTTAATTTTTTTGGTGAATTTTCCAAATTCCCCAATAGTGAGCATTTATACATTTAATCAGAGAGTGAAAGCATTATTTAGATTTAGCCTTTAGTTCATTTGATGGTATTATACTAATGTTAATTTCTTAGTTTTGATAAAGATACATGTAAATATAAGATGTTAACAGTAGGAACACTGGATGAGGAGTATGTGAGAACTTCTGAGTACCCTCTCAGAAACTTTCCTATACATCTAAGCTTACTTCAAAATAAAAAATTCTAAAAATAGATATGGGAAAATAGAAAATGAAAGAGGTTCAAAATGAACATCTGTTCAGTTTGAGATTTGAAGTGAGCCTTTTGAGAAGTCAGATGGATCTTTAGGGAAAAATTAATTTGCCTTCTCTTTCCTTTGACCCTGATGCCCTGCTGATTTGAACACCCTTATAATGTTAAGAGAAGAACATGATACAGACGATTCATCAGTTCAGTTGAGATTAGTTCATTGTGTGGATAGTATGTGGATCTGCTCTTTGGTTCTGGTTAACAATCATTAGTCAAAAGATTGACTGGAAGTCAGGGAATGAGGAGTGAGGGTCAGAAACGAGCATGTCCAAGGCCCCGCCTTATGTAACACCTTCACTCCCATCCTGTGTGCCGTCATGACTGTTTGGATCTATTGATTCTTTGTGCCTTTGGTCCCCGTCTTCCACATGTGTGGCTGATCATTCAGAAACATCCAGCGTCTGTTCATGAAAATCTCGAAACCGAGCGCTAAATGGTAAAGTTACATAGGAGGCAGTACTGGCTCAAGATTATCATGTCATCGTGCTCCAGGCTGAGGGCTTGCAGTGTCTTGGCATCTGGAGTTAATCATCTGGTCCCCTGAGAGCTGTTCTAATGAAATGTTTACAGAGTTTGAGCGAATGTTCAGCCGAGTGCTTTGCCAGGATTTGGCTTCCGATAATTTTGTTTCTCCATACAGAGAAGCACAGCTCAGTAAAAGAGAGCTTCCGCTACGCAAACCTTACATGCAGCTCTGGCAAGCAAGTCCCAGGAGGCCCTGGCCGACCAAGCGCCCCTAAGGAAATGTTTATCACTGTTGAGTTTGAGCTTGAAACTAACCAAAAGGAGGTGACAGGTTGGTTTGAAAATAGTCTCTCGTGCCAGGCTTCTTACAGCTTTCTCCTGTTTCTTTGCCTTTCACTCTTCACATTCTTGTGGGGGAAGTTGTACATTCACTTAAGTATCTCCTGTTTTTTTTTTTGTTGTTGTTGTTTGTTTACCCCTAAACTACACTGAATTGGTTTGGAACCTGATGATTTTATAACTGCCTCATCAAAACTCAAAGCTACCATTTTGGCCAACAAATTTCTGTTTGAATCAAATGCTGCCCAGCCTGCTAGGTGCCCAGTTCCACGTCTCTCCCCACGCTGTCTGCAGGGGGCTGTGAGTGTCGGTAGGCCCTGCAGTCAGTCTAGACATAGTCCAGCAGACACGTACGGCAGCCTGAACTCCCCTCCACTGCACTCTCTGGTTTCTGCAGTGTCTTGTGATCTCAGTTGCATCGTAAAGCGAAGAGAGAAGCGGCTTCGGAAGGCCATCCGCACGCTCCGGAAGGCTGCCCACAGGGAGCAGCTGCACCTCCAGCTCTCAGGCGTGAACCTTGAAGTGGCTAAAAAGTCTCCCCGAACATCTGAACGCCAGATAGAGTCCTGTGCAATGGGCCAGGACCATGGAGGAAACCAGTGTGGTGAGTGGCCTGCTAGCCAGGACATTTTTACTAATAGAACTCTCTTGAGCTCCAAAAACACTAAGGGTAGCCATAAGCAAGTCTGGCCCATCCTTTCTCCCCAGGCTCCTTCCAGAGGACACCCAGGATCCCCACCCTCCTTTGAAATCTACACTTGGTATTGCCCTTTCCTACTGGATCAGGAGCCCCCGTCCATGAGGAGTAGTACCTGTCACTTAGTAAATGTTGGTTGAGTCGAGGGATGGGATGGAAGAGGCAGGGCTGATGAGAAGAGAGAGGGTTGTCCTTTAAGGATCTGAGGGACTGTGGTCTTCAAAGCGCTGTGGTCCCCTAGCTGGGGCAGGACTGCAAATATAAGACATCATTGAGCCTTCTCGACACTCCACTCACAACAGTTCCTCTATCATCTCCCTGTGGTTTGACCCATGGTGGCAGTTAACAAACTCTTGTCCATAATTTTGTGGAGGGGAGAGGCTAGGGATCTCAGCTGCCTTATGAGATCCCTGAGGTATGGCTCAAGCTTCTGATGAAGTTCCAGGCAAGAGGAATCTGGGCAGAAGGTTCCAAGATGGTCAGTCTTGAGGTGTGTTTGTTGTGAGAGATTGTTCTGGGCAATTATGGGAGACTCTATTGAAGGAGTCTTAGATGGGGGAAAAGTAGGGTCTTTATAGTAATAATGGTAATGACTTGAGGCTTCACCTGTACATTTTATGTACATTACTAAGCATTTTATGTACATTACCTCATTCAATCCTCATAGTAATCTGACCAGGTAGTATTATTATCTGCATTTTACAGAAGAGCAAACTGGAGTTCAGAGGGGTAACTATTCTTGCTCAAGGTCACATGGATGGTCCTACTCTAAGTTCTGTGCTCTGGTCCCAAAGAAGGGTGAATTTCAATAAGCAGACCCCTCCAGAGTAAAGTGATGTCCTTTCTAAAGTGTCGTTAGAGGAACAAGGCCTGAGAAATGAAGCTTGAGCTGCTGCTGCTGCTGCTAAGTCACTTCAGTCGTGTCCGACTCTGTGTGACCCCATAGATGGAAGCCCATCAGGCTCCCTCATCCCTGGGATTCTCCAGGCAAGAACACTGGAGTGGGTTGCCATTTCCTTCTCCAATGCATGAAAATGAAAAGTGAAAGGGAAGTCGCTCAGTCGTGTCCGACTCTTAGCGACCCCATGGACTGCAGCCGACCAGGCTCCTCCGTCCATGGGATTTTCCAGGCAAGAGTACTGGAGTGGGGTGCCATTGCCTTCTCCGGAAGCTTGAGCTAAGGGGTAATAAATCAGTGTTTCAAAAGAAGCAAAGCTAAGCCCAGAGGCACTTGTTCAGAAAAGTTGTCAGCAATAGCTCCACAGCCCTATTCTGTTGCTTTGCCAAAACATACTGGAAATCATGTGTAAAATCAAGTGGTAACTGTCTACCAGGGGCTGTTCTCAAATAGTCACACCTCTCATTCCAGCTGACTCTCTTGAAAAAAAAAAAAGATAAAAACAACCCAACTGTTGATTTGTTCTCACTTAAAATTCGAAGAGTTCCAGTTTTCATACCAAAATGGTGATGAGAATTGGCTGTTGCTGCCCTAGTTTCCAGGGTGAGCTGCAGAAACTGTCAGGGACAGGCAGGTCTGTCCTGCTTCTGGCCTCAGAGCTGTATTGCACCCCTCGTCCCCCAAGTGCTGCAAGCTTGCCAGGGAGAGTTAAGAGTTCAGAAAAAGCTAATGTCAAGGGCCTTGTGGAACAACTCCCAGTGAGAATATTATTAATACTACTATGGGTATGCCTCTGGGGAATAAAGACCTCACGGTGAGGATCGGGAGTTACTTAACAGAGGCCTCATGACTGTGGCCACTTGTGGAAGACACACAGTACGAGGTTAGTGTGGCTGTTGTGTGTGTGAATGTGTTCCTGAGATGCTTGTCATGCCGAGTTAGGTTGGATTTACTTCTAAGAGAGGCCACGTGACTTGTCTCTAGCGCTCCCTCTAGCACTGGATGAATTTTGTAGCCCGCAAGGGACCGTTTCAGCTTCACCCCATCTGACAGCAGCATTCACGATTTTACGATGTCAAGGAACACAGCCCAAGGAACTACCAGTGAAGCTTTCCTCCGGCTGGAGGGAGGAAGTGGGTATAAAGAAGGGTCAGTTGAGTTAGTTGGAAAGGCTTTTTACCCAGCAGACTCCTGGCAATGGCAAACCATGGTGTGTGTGTGTGTCTGTCTTATATTCCTGATTGATTATTGCAGTTGTGTCCGACTCTTTCCAACCCCATGGACTGTAACCCACCAGGCTCCTCTGTCCATGGAATTCTTCAGGCAAGAATACTGGAGGGGGTAACCATTCTCTTCTCCAGGGGATCTTCCCGATCCAGGGATCAAACCCACAGACCCACATCTCCTGCACTGCAGGTAGATTCTTTACCATCTGAGCCACCAGAGAAGTCCTGCATTAATGGTGTTAGAACCTCATAAAGACCAGGCTTACTGGTATATTCTAAACTCTGATAGCACATGCAATGAAAACAAATGAGGATAATTCTTCTTGGGGATTATTTTATATTTCTCGGACTTCTTTGGTGGCTCAGATGGTAAAGAATCTGCCTGCAGTGCAGGAGACCTGGGTTTAATCCCTGGATCAGGAAGAGCCCCTAGAGAAGGGAATGGCTATCCACTGTAATATTCTTGCCTAGAGAATTCCATGGACAGAGGAGCCTGGTGAGCTACCATCCATTTATGTTTCTAGAAAAGAGCCCAAATAGTGTTTTGAGTCACCTAGAAGGAGAGATGGGACCATTATGTTTTTCCTTTAAAATATTTTTTATTTAGTTTTTAATTACCTATAAGCGGTACATGTGTCAAATGATATAGAAATGTACACAGGATGGAAATTTTCCAATCAGCTTCTAACCTCATTCCCCAGAAATAATCACTGTCAATAGTTTGCTGTGGATTTTTCTACATCTGTTTTTATGCAGATATAAAAATGAAATTTTATTTATTCATTCAACAAATATTTATTGGGCACCAAATGTCTGCCAGGAACTATTCTAGGTGCTAGAATCCAGTAATAAGACAAAAGAGCAAAAATCTCAGCCCTCGCCGAGTTTAGAGTTCTAGAAGAGGGAAACAGACCACAAACCAATAGAGAAGAAAGTATATCCTGTAGCAAATGGTGGTGAGGGAGTAAAGAACAGGTAAGCAAGGAAGTGGAATAGAAAATGCCGAGGTGGGACTTCCCTGGTGATCCGGTGGTTAAGACTCCACGCTTGCAATGCAGGGGGCGCAGGTTTGATCCCTGGCCATGCTGTGCAGCACAGCCATAAAATAAAAATAAATAAAAAGAAAATGCCAGGGAAAGGGGAGGGGTGAAGAGGAAGGTACTCTGCCAAAATGCAGACTATGCTCAGGGGCTGTGGTCATTGAAAAGTGAAATTTGGGGAGAGATGTGAAGGATGGGAGGCACTAGCAGTGAGGACTGCTAGGGGAAGCATCCCAGGTAAAGGAAACAGCGAGTACTAAAACCCCGAGGCACTGAGGAGAAGGCCGGGTGTGAGAGCTGGGGAAAGGAGGGTGGAGGAAGAAAGTCAGAGCAGAGGCAGAGGGCCAGAGCACGTGGGGAGTGGAAATTGTGGTGAGGACTCTGAATCTTGAGCGAGAGAAAAACCTGAGAAGGGGTTTTAGCAGAGCGATAATAAGGTTCTGACTTATGTTTGAAAAGGATAACTTTGGCTGCTGTATTAAAAACAGGCTGAAGGTTTGTGTGTGTGATAAAACAGTAAAAAATATATCAATGCAACTTTAATGTACTGCATATTGTTTTTAACTACAGAGTAGATCATGGCCACCTTTCCATGCTAACAGAGGAGCTATCATACTTCTTTTAAAGCTTCTTGGTCTACGTTTGTTTTAAGACGCAAGTATTTATTAGCCATACTCCTGAGGGTGACATTTAATCGAGCTATTCCCAATTTTTCTATTACCAACAGTGCTGCAATAAATATTCTTTTTGTACACAGACCAATATTTCTGGAAGACAGACTTGTAGATGTTTAATTGCAGGTTGAAGGACGTACTTGTTTAAAACTGAATGGTGGAATAGATACTGCTAACTCAGCCTCCAAAAACATACTAATATATAGTCCCCCCAACATTGTGATTGAGTGCTTATTGCCCCACATCATTGGTAACATGAATTATATTTTATTGATCTTTTTAGTTTTTGCAAATCTGATAAGTAAAAATGATGGTCATTTGAACTTGTGTTTCTTTGATTATTAGTAAAACTGAGCATGCTGTCATATGTCTACGGCCATTTTGATTTCCTCTTCTGAGAATATCCATTTTCTTTAGCTATTTTTCCATTGAAGTTTTTTTTCCCAACATAATTTTTAAAAAACAAAATTTAAGGCCTCAAGTTTTATCAGAGAACATAGGCACTTCTGACCAAACATTTTCTTTCTTATAATAATTTTTTTTTTTTTTATTTTTTATTTTTTTGAGAAAAGCCAGCATAAAGCACTTTTATTGCAGTAATAAAACTTGAAACTCATGTGTAGTGCAGGGGGTGGGGGTGGCTGGGAGAATAGGCAGCGATTTCTCTCACCAAGTCACTACACAGGACAGCAAAGGGGTGAGAGGGGCGAGGAGAAGCCAGGAAACTGAGATCAATGAGAAAAGCCAGCATAAAGCACTTTTATTGCAGTAATAAAACTTGAAACTCATGTGTAGTGCAGGGGGTGGGGGTAGGCTGGGAGAATAGGCAGCGATTTCTCTCACCAAGTCACTACACAGGACAGCAAAGGGGTGAGAGGGGCGAGGAGAAGCCAGGAAACTGAGATCAGCAGGGGGAGCTGAGCATCAAAACACAGGAGATGCTGAAGCTGTGATGACCAGCATCATTTTCTTAAGACAACACTCAAGGATTTGTCATGATGGCTGGGCTTTCATGGGTGTTAAGTGTCTACAAACAGCACCTTCAATTTAACTTTCGATTAAAGTTCTTAAAATTTAGGAAGTAGAGCTTGGATAGCTATGCAATTACAAAAATCCTGGATATCCATTAGAAAAACCACAGGATGGAAAAAAAAAAAGGCCAGGCCATGAAGGTTTCAGAGGTCCCTGCTGGCCTGGGGAACAGACATCTGCAATGTCCAACATCTCAGTGAAAATGATCTGCTTTCAAAAGGCAGAGGGTCTACGAGGAGGGTGAGGGTGGGGCAGTGGAGGCAAAGGCTCTCCCTCTTCCCACTGCAGTTTTGGGTAGGGCTTTCAATTCAACCCGAGGACATCTCTCAACTTGGAGAGTAATTCGGCCCTCAAAAGCGCCTCGAATCTGCTATGGCTTTGCAGCGCAGCAGCAAGAACGTTTAATATATAATAGATAAAACTTTTATCCAAAAAAATAAAATAAAATAAAGATTCTTGCACCCCCCCCAACACCAATTCCTAGTCTAAAGTTAACCCATTACTTGTGCTGTTAATACTTGACTAATACTTAATTGGAAACCTAGATCCAAAGGACTGAAACTCAATCTTCACCCCAAAACAAAAACAAACTGAGTAATTTGAGGTTTATGGCATATAGTTCAGGGCAACACACATACGAGGAGAAAGGGAAGAGCAAAGCCGGTGACAGAACACATTCAGTCTGGGAAGATGCTTATACAAAG
>SJXQ01000803.1:350917-440595 GCA_006408695.1 Aepyceros melampus | reverse complement strand
AGTATATTCAAAAGCGAAGACATTACTATGCTGACTAGGTCCGTCTAGTCAAGGCTATGGTTTTTCCAGGGGTCATGTATGGATATGAGAATTGGACTGTGAAAAAAGCTGAGTGATGAAGAATTGATGCTTTTGAACAGTGGTGTTGGAGAAGACTCTTAAGAGTCCCTTGGACTGCAAGGAGATCCAACCAGTCTATTCTGAAGGAGATCAGCCCTGGGATTTCTTTGGAAGGAATGATGCTAAAACTGAAGCTCCAGTACTTTGGCCACCTCATGCAAAGAGCTGACTCATTGGAAAAGACCCTGATGCTGGGAGAGATTGGGGGCAGGAGGAGAAGGGGATGACTGAGGATGAGATGGCTGGATGGCATCATGGACTCAATGGACGTGAGTCTGAGTGAACTCCGGAGTTGGTGATGGACAGGGAGACCTGGCATGCTGCGATTCATGGGGTCGCAGAGAGTCAGACACAACTGAGTGACTGAATGAGCTGAACTGAAGTCCATTGACATAGAGTTTTATACTTACTTTCACAATCCCCCATCCTTGCATCTAGAATCTACAAAGAACTGAAAGCTGAGTTTTTGTTTGCTTTTCTTTTTCTAAATTGAATAACTGACTACCAATTATCTTCTGGCAGCAAAACCTAACTTGAATGGACATAGGTCACCTGATAATGTGAAGATATTTACATATTTCACTGGAAAAAAATATTGTTTTATATCAAGGGGTACTATCCAGACACCCCCTTAATACTGGAAGTTTTATGTATCATAGTGTAGACACTCACTATTCCTTTTTTAAATTTTGAAAAAATCCTAAATATGAATTCCCAAAGGATTTTCTAAAAGGAAATACAGACTTATTTTTTCAATTATTTTTAATCCAATCAAGTAGAAAAGCTGCGACCATTGCTTCGAGTTCTTCTAGTTCAGTGGTTCTTAGACCTACCTGAATAGTGCCGTCACCTGGAGAACTTTATAAAATCCTAAGCCCTAGGCTTAAACACAGACGAATTTAATCAGACTCACTGAGGGTGGGACCTAGGCATTATCGTTCTGAATCTCCCTAGCCAATGTCAATGTCTACTCAAGTTTTTCTAAAAATCTGTCTAGCCCTAACCTCGTCCTTCCCACAGTCCTTTCCTGTTGGGCCCATCAGAAGTCCATCACAGCCACCTCTTTTGACCAGACCTTGATAACATCCCCTACCAAGAGGCACAGACATGGCAAACAACCACCAGAATTAGTAAAACCAAAAGGAGTTCACAGGTTATGGTGGAATTGTGGCCCCCTTTCCAAAATATATGTCTTAACCTTGAGGACCTTATATGAAAATGTGGTTATTGTCAGTATAGCTTAGAATAAATCCTATTAGAAAGTTGTTGTTCGGTTGCCAAGTCATGTCCAACTCTTTGTGACCCCATGGACTGCGTACTAGATTAGGGTGGGGCTTGAAGCCAGTATGACTAGCTTCTGTAGGAAGATTAGAAGAAAGACACACAAAGAGGAGAAGGCCATGTGAAGATCCAGAGACACACAGGGGCAAGATAGTCATGTGACAACAGAGGCAGCTACTGGAGCGATGCCTCTAAAAGATGCCAAGGATTTCTAGCAGACACTAGAAGCTAAAAAGAGGCACGGAAGGATTCTACAGATTCTGGGGGAGCTTGCCTGGCCAATACCCTGATTTCAAATGTCTGGGTTCCAGAACTATGAGAAGAAATTTCTGTTGCTTTAAACCACCCCGTTTGTGACACTCTGTAATGCATCCTGTGTGTGGGAATGAAGCACAGGCCGGTGTTTGGAACGTCCCCAGAGCTCTCGAGCCCCACCATAAACAGCTAGTCATGGATGTCAAAGCACTGAACTAGAGATAAATTGAAGGGGACAGCTGGCCTACCGTGAGAAATGGAAATAGTCATACATAACTAACATTTATTGAAGGCTTCATACCTTCCAGGCACACATGACCTACACTAGTTCATTTCATCTTAAAAAAAAAACACCCCACTATTTTGATCGTCATATTAGAAAAGAGAAAGTTCAGGCTCCCACAGAAGAAATAACTTTCCCAATTGCTCCAGTAATGAGAGGAAGAACCAGGACTTGAACCCAGTTGTTCCTGACCCTAGCACAGCGCCTGCTCTTTACATCAGCTCAGAGAAGAACCTTGGTGAGTCCAGAGAGCTCATCAAGGCGACTTGAAGAATCAGAGGCTTTGTTCAGCCCACTGCGTTGCAAGAGTGGGAGCCCTGGCTCTGCTGTGACAAACACAGGAGTTTGGCATCCGGCTCTTGCAGCTGCCAAAAAGAATTAAATCCATTGAGTGAAAGCACAGGAAAGGCAACAACGAAAATGCCAGCACCAGCAGCAGCAGGAGGGAGGACCCAATTACTACTGGTTGAAGTGTGAGGAAAATTAAAGTTGGTGATGGTTCAAGGTTCTGTTGAAATTCCAAAGCAGTGGGCTTGCATAACCATGAAACATGGAAATTAAAGTATTACTGATGTTCACACTGTTTATTTCGGGACTTCATTTTCCGTCTCGCTTTGTCTCAACAAGTCTCAATTCAGTCACGTGCTAACCACCACAAAGAGAGGAAAAAAAGATGAAGATGTGTGTGAACGTGTGTGTATGTGCGTCTCTGTCTCTGTGTGTATGTGTGTCTCTGTGTGTGTGCGTGTACATTAAACATGTAAATAAATTAGAAAGAGGGAAAACAACAAAGAAGCATAATCTACTTTGTTTGCTGCTGGCTCTGCCCATGCGTATTAAGTGAATCACAACCATGATAAGGTCCCCACAACTTTAAAACATTCTTCAGGCAAACGTTTTCTGAATTCACCGACCAAAGCACTGATAATTTCTGAATCCTCGACAATAACAGCCCCTAGATACACTGAGCATTTCCTACATCCCAGACACACTTAATCCCCATGTAAGCCTTCCAAAGAAAGCACAATTATCACCATTTTGGAGAGGCAGAAATTGAGCTTACAAAACTGGAATAACTGGCACCAACCAGGTAATAAAGCTACTAAGGGGAAGAAAGAAGATTTGAAACCAAGGCTGTCTGCTCTGAAAGCTAGATCTCCAAGCTCCGTGGCTTTTTTTCCCACTGTACTTCTGCCCTCTAGCTGACAGTATCCACCCTGCACTGTTCAATGTTTCTCCCTCACGTGGCACATCCTATAGTTCTATAAGTGCTGTGTGTGCGTGTCAGTGACTAACTGCACGGCTTTCTTTTTCTCAAAGATCTGAAGTTATCGAATCAGCTACCCAGGCTTACCTTCTCACTCATTTGATGACAGTTGCCTTCTTCAGAGTGTTTGTACTTGAGGCAAACAATAGTTTTTTTCCATAGCTTTTTAAAAAAATTGGAATACAGTTGCTTTACCACATTGTGTTAGTTTCTGCTGTACAGCAAAGTGAATCAGCTATGCATATACATATATCCCCTTTTTTTTTTTTTTTGGATTTCCTTCCCATTTAGGTCACCACTGAGCATTGAGTAGAGTTCTCTGTGCTCTACAGTAGGTTTTCATTAGTTATCTATTGTATACATAGTATCAAGTATATATGTCAATCCTTTAGGCTTTTCAGAGCAGAACAATTTCAACTAAGGCTCTTATTCAATTTTATTAACATAGTACTCACTAGCCAATTTGTAGTTTGGAAATATTTTATATTATAACTGCATACTAAAATTTGATTCCCTTAAACAAAAGAGCAGGGCAAAGATCATTGATGCTGACTCTGTCCTTCCCAATTACAGAGCACAACACAGTATGTCCCTGGGAGTATAGCAAAGAGTAGATTTTTTTGTTTAATTCCTCATCCTTTCAGAATATGGATAAAAGACTAAAATATCAAATCCAGCAAAAGAAATACACTTTAAGTAATATAATCATCTTTTTAATGTTCAGGAATTTCATAAAGATTTACAAAAATGAAAAAAGTAAGATAGCGAATTAGAAAATGTAATATACAAATTTCCAAGTTCAGTCTGAACAAACACTGTTTGGAGACAATTTTGCCTCACTGATCATGATACTTTCTGATCATGTGACAAAGATGGTTACCGAAAAAGAGTTCTGGTTCACAAACAGTGCTAAAGGTTACCTCATCCTGTTTCATATTCTTCATTCCTCAAAATAATAAGCTATGTTTTCCCACCCCTTGAAGGGTGGTGAAGTCATATGGTAAATTCTAGCCAATAAACGCGAATAGAAGTGAAGAGTCCCTTCCAGGATGAGGCTGCCAGGAGGAAATTCAATTCTCTATTGCGCTCCCTCAGTGATCAGAGGTTGCGTGGGAGATAGGTGTGTGCTGTGTTGCTTCAGTCATGGCCCGCTCTTTAGGAGCCCATGGATTGTAGTCCACCAGACTCCTCTGTCCATGGGATTCTCTGGGCAAGAACACAGGAGTGGGATGCCATACCCTCCTCCCAGGGATGGAACCCACGGCTCCTGTATCTCTTGCCTTGGCAGACGGACTCTTCACTAGCATCACCTTGGAAGCCACATACCGAGATCCTATAGACAAAATCTCCTGCACTGCTGAGTCTGGGAAATGTTTCCCTGTGGAGTCTCTGCAACCTGTAGCACATCTTATGTGAGTGAGGAATATAACTCAACAGGAAAACCATTTGGGCCTGGTGTTTTCTTTGTGGAAAGGGTTTCAGTAAGGGACTTTGTTTCTTTAATAAGTAATGAAATGAAGTGAAAGTCCCTCAGTCGTGTCCGAGTCTTTGACCACATGGACTATGGAATTCTCCAGGCCAAAATACTGGAGTGGGTAGCCTTTCCCTTCTTCAGGGGATCTTCCCAACCCAGGGATCAAACCCAGGTCTCCCTCATTTCAGGAGGATTCATTACCAGCTGAGCCACTACAGAAGCCTGAGAATACTGGAGTAGGTAGCCTATTCCTTCTCCAGTGGATCTTCCTGACTCAGGAATCAAACTGGAGTCTCTTGCATTGCAGGTGGATTTTTTACCAACTGAGCTATCAGGGAAGCCCTTAATAAGTAGAGTGATATCTTGAAATTAAAGTATTACTGATGTTCACAATGTGTATTTCAGGATGCCATTCGCCATCTCAGTTTGTCCCAACAAATCTTGATTCAACCGTGCACTTAACACCTATTTATATAAGAACTCTGTCAATTTTTATACATTTTTAATTTTCTTTTATTTCATTGACTATGTTACTCTTGTATTATTTCCTTCTTTCTCCCTCTTTTGGATATTTTTTTCTAGCTCCCTACAGTGCAAAGGTTGTAAAGACTTCTTGGGTCACTGATATTAGACCCTTCTTTTCCAATATAAGTTTCTAGTGTTCATATGTACTTGAAAAAAGTACATTCTCTAGCTGTTGGCTGGAGTGCCTTGTGACAGTTAGGTCAGGATGGTTGATGGCATTATTTATTGAATCTTCCATCTTTAATATCTTTTTTTTTAAGATTTTTTTATTGACTGCCTAGAAAAGGGTATTAAGAATCCTTCACAATAATGGTGGATTTTATTTTTTTTATCTCTCCTTTTGTTTCTGTCAAGTTTTGTTTCATGCATTTTTAAGTTCTGTTATTAGGTGCCTATATATGTTTCCTGAAAACTATCATTAAAAAATATCCCAGTATCTCTGGGAATCTTTTGTCCTGACATATTCGTTGTTTGATATTGATTGTCACACTAGCCTTCTTATTTGCTTTCAACTTATTTATGTTTTATATTTAAAGCACATATTTTATAGATTGGACATAACTGGGACTTTCAAAAAATCTAACGTGATAATGCCTTTTCATTGGAGTGCACAGAGCATCTACACTATATATTAGCTCTGAGATAGTTGGATTTAGGTCTGCCATTTTAGTATAAGTTTTCTGGTTGTTCCCTCAATTCCTGTTCCTTAGTTCCTCCTTTTCTGTCTTCTAGATTAACTGAATAATTTTAGAATTCCATTATAATTTATCTATTGGATTTTTATCAATATGTCTTTATATTAATCTTTTGTTTTTGAGATTAAAACAGAAATCTTTGACCTTTTAGAGTCTACTTACTGTTAATATTTCATTACTTCCCCCAAAACATAAGAGGCTTGCAAATACATATGGCCATTTACCTCTTTTTTTTGTCCTTTATGCTAAATTTGTCACATGTATTACCCTATATACACTGCAAACTTTCATAATAAATTATCATAATTTTTACTTTAAAATTATATGTATCTTTTTAATTAGGAGGAAAATATCTTTTCAATGTGATGTTGCATCTATGATATCCAGGGCTCTTCATTTGTTCCTGAAGACCTGAGTTGCCATCTGGTATCTTTTTTTTTTCTCATCTTGAAGAACTGCCTTTAGCACTTTTTATAGTGTAGGTTTGCTGACAACAAATTCTCCTACTTTCTTTTTATCTGAAAATGTTTTTTTATTTCATTCTTTTTCTTTCAGCTTTTTTGAGGCATAATTCACTCTTCAAGAATATTTTTACTCAATATAAAGTTCTGCATTGAGAGTGTTTTCCTATTTAGTCCTTAAAAATATTGTTCCACTCTTTCCTGGCCTTCTGTGTGACTTATGAGAAGTCACAAATTATTTTAATCAAATTGTTGTTCACCTGAAGGTCCATGTCTTTTTCTCTCTGCCTGCTTTCAAGATTTTCTCTTTATCTCTGCTTTTAGCAGTTTGACTATGCTATACATAGTTGATTTTCTTTGCATTATCCTTCTCATGCACAGAACTTTTTCAAACTAAAATTGTTTTTTTTAATTTCTATTAATTTTGGTAATTGAAGCAATTTCTCAAAATTTTTTCTCTATTGCTTATCTACTATTATTTATGAGGCTACAATTACATACATATTAGGCCTTTTGAATTGCTTCATTGGGCCTGAAGACTTTACTCATTCTTATTTTTAAAAAATTTTTTAAAAAAGACTGTTTCCTCCTCTGTTTTTTACATTGGATAATTTCAATTCATCCATTTCTAAGTTTACTATCTTTGTGTTCTGTCATTTCCAACTTGCTGTTAATCCACTCAGTGATTTTTCTTTATTTCAGATATTTTATTTTTCAGTGCTAGAAGCTACATTGATTTTTTTATAGTTTATGTTTCTGTTTGGATTTCATAATTTTTCAGTAATTAGGAACATAGTTTTCTTTATACTTTAGCATAGTTTTAATAGTTCTTTAAAATCCTCACCTACTAATTTCAAACAATCTCATCCTACCCCTGCCCGGGATAATATATTCTTGTGTGTGTGTGTGTGTGTGTGTGTGTGGATACTCTGGATTATGTTATTTCCTTCAAGAAGTATTAACCATTATATAGCAGATAGTTAAATTAGTTGAGACTCCAACAGCAAATTCTCTCTCCTCTGTACTTGACAGCAGCAGACTCCCACTTCATTCTTCCAGCCTTTGCTCTGTTGTTTGGAATCTGGTTCTTGAAGCCAGAAGTTGGATGGTTTTCTAGTTGAGTTTCAGCCCTATGGGCTTCCCCAGTGGCTCAGGTGGTAAAGAATCTGCCCACCATGCAGGAGACATGGCTTTAATCCCTGGATCAGGAAGCCTGGAGAACTAAATGGCTACTCACGCCAGTATTCTTGCCTGGAGAATTCTTTGGACAGAGGAGTGTTTACACTGGGGACTGCTGTCAGCCTAAGAGTATTTAAACATTTGGAAATTCACCCTGTGTTCTTCCCTTCTTATAAGTGGTGATACTGCTCCAATATTTTCCTGGTTTGGCCATTTGCACAAGCTTTCAAGGGATTAGTTTTTAAAATTTTTCCCACTGTTTACAAGTATTACCTGATGTAGGGTTAGTTCAATAACAGTTACTTGGCTATTATGAGAAGTAACACCCTCCCATGAGTGAGGAATAAGCTTTGTGTTACTCAGTGGATTAGGAAGGTTCTTGTACTGTAGCATGATTTAGGCTATCTTAACTAGTACAAGGTACCAGCTGCAGTATTTTTGTTTTTATTTTTTAATAATTCAGTTTGGTTTGGAAGCAGAGCTTCTTGAGTTTTTATATAAGGATTCACAGGCATAATATCATTTTTATTGGCTTTCAAGATAAAATTTGTTAGTCATGGTACTTTTCAGAAAAGTAATCCCTAAAAGTATAATAGATTATTCATTCATCATTGATTTTCTTCATATTAGCACCCTACATCCTACCCACTAGGACCCTCCTGAGATATCCCATTTCTTTTCCTCACAGTTCAAAGTGCTATAGACATTTTATATTTCCCTGTTTTAAAACTTAAAACTTTTAACCAAACTAGCTAATTCTTTGTGTCAGTATTTTTTTTTCATTATAAAATGACACTAGGCTTCTTTCCCCATTTATAATATATGCACAGGAGCCTGAATTGATAAAGCTATTTTTATTTCAAACAATCCAATAAAATTATGAAAAGTGAAAGTCGCTTAGTCATGTCCAACTCTTTGCGACCCCATAAACTGTATGGTCCCTGGAATTCTCCAGGCCAGAACACAGGAGTGGGTAGTCTTTCCCTTCTCCACAGGAATCTTCCCAACCCAGGGACTAAACTCAGTTCTCCCACATTGCAGGCAGATTCTTTAACAGCTGAGTCACAAGGGAAGCAGGCATTAAATAGCTCTTGCTTTGAACTTTTATTTAACACCCACTGATAAAATATCGAAAACTTACTATGTACAAATCCATCATTTTAGTCTAATCACTGATAGGTGAAGGTAGGGCTACCTGTGTTCAAGTATTCACTGTTAGTAAATAAAACACACAATGTCTAGGAAATAATATAATATTGTCCAACGTCACATTTTGAGATTATATGCTTTAACTTATAAAAAAATATTCTCAAGACAAGTTGGAGATTTATGTAATTTCCCAGATTCTCTTATACATGCAAGAATGTCATGTCTCTATTCTTAAATATCTTTCTGTTATTTAAGATAAACTGAGAATTTCCCCCCCATTTATCCCCTCTCTCTTCTTTCATTTACTTTGTCTTTTTGTTTCTTACCCCTGTGGTCCCACATTTTCTCTGCTAGTTGTCAGTTCCACTTCCGAGGGCTTTCCACTGCAGTGGTACAGGTTATTATAGTTTCTTTTTTAAAGGAAAGAGAAGAGAAAAGAAACCCATTCTTCCCTCAGAATATGGGGGGTCAGTGAGAACATTTTTTCACACCATCAAGATGGATTATTCTACGAGCATTATATGAGAAACTCTCCACCCTTCTCAACTCTCACCTGGCACGTGTTCCAGCCTGCCAGAGAAAGAAGAACCTGAAACAGCGTGACACCTACGCCAGGTGTTGCAACAGGTACAGTGGAGCAGTGGTGAATGGTGAATGAAAACTCAGTCCAGTAGGGAATCAGGCACATAGACAAAGAATTCTAACATAATGAGGGACAGATCAGACTAGCAAGATTAACAACACCATCGAATACTGGGAAAGGAGTACAACTCTGCTACTTTGTCTGGAGGGTTTCAGGAAAGTTTTTAACACAGATGCGACATTGGAACTGACCTGAGCTGAATCACACCTCTAGCCCTTAGTATGACAATTCTTTCTGCCTGAAGCATGCTTTCCCAATTCCTTCTGGGCATGACTGATACTATTCTTCAAGTATTTGCCTAAATGTTACCTAGTTATGCACATCTTCATGATCACATTTTCTATCATGATAAACTCTACCACTCTCTATCACAGCCCCCTCTTGATCGTCTTCCTACAGTTAATGCCTTTCTTTACTGGTGAGGTATTTAATCATTTTTTTGTATTCATTCATTTATCATCTGCTTTGGCAAGTTGAATGTAGGCACCACAGGGGCAGGAAGCTGCAGCTTAGTCACTATTATATTGCTAGTACCTAGCCTCATATCTATCACATTGCAGGTGCTGAATACATACACAGTGATTATATATTTAATTATATAATATATAAAATTACATATCATATATATACATATATAAATTGATTTTAATATAGTTACTTCTATGTATGTCTGTCATTGCCATTAGCTTCTGAACCTCTAAAGAGAATCCAGTTGTAGTCATTTTGCAATTTATTTTTTGTATGGCCATTCCTCCTGCCCTCTCATAACATGGTAGGAGCTCAACAAGTTCTTTGTGAATAAATAAATACACACATTGTTCCTTTTCCACTACTTTTGTTAGAAGGAAGGCTTGAAAGGGCATCCTAAGTTGGAATTTTTTTATCAGAAAGTTTTAGGAAAAAAATAAGTTGTACTACTCCAATTAAGCAAAAACAGTTCTACCATCTCACAAAAAGAAAAACAAAGACAACTTTTGAGACCACTTTCTATATTTGCTTGGAAATAAAATAGTGACAAGATGAAATATTCAAGAATGTGACCACTAAATAGAACCCTGTTGAAAATGTTTTGACTTTTACCCTTGGACATATCTTGGTAGGTTAGCAGTTTACAAGGTGGCCAGAGATGACATTTCCTCCCTGCCAATGTTGGGTACATTCCCTTTGCCTGAAATGTGGCAAATGCCTTGAATTCAAGCTTTGATGTCCCAGTCTTCAGATGACTTTCTGAAGCCCTTCAAGTGACAAATCTACCTGCTTGAAGATGATTCAGAGCCAATAGAAGCATAAAGTTTTAAGATTAAGGTTTGCCTGATTTTAAAACTTACACTTGGTCATCATAAAATTTTTTTTTTTTTTTTGAGTTCTATCTGCTAGTGAGACTTTATAAACCTTTGTACTCATTTCCATATATATATATATATGTATATGGAATCTAGAAAGATGGTACTTATGAATCTATGTGCAGGGCACCAATGGAGATTCAGACATAGAGAACAAACTTATGGACACGGGTGTGGAGGGAGGAAGGAAAGGGTGAGATGAATAGAGAGAGTAACATAGAAACATGTACACTATCAAATGAAAAATAGATAGCCAATGGGAATCTGTTATATCACTCAGGGAACTCAAATGGGGGCTCTGTAACAACCTACAGGGATGCAATGGGGTGGGAGGCAGGTTCAAGAGGAGGGAACATATGTGTGCTTATGGCTGATTCATGTTGATGTATGGCAGAAAACAATACAATATTATAAAGCAATTATACTTCCATTAAAAATAAAAATTTTTAAATAAATAAATTTATATATTAACAGCAAAAAAAAAAAGAATCTGCTATAAAGGTCAACTGAATGATAATTAAACATTTTGCCAAAGCTTTTGCTGTTGAGTGAACTTAAAATGAACAAATATTGAGTACCTACTATGTACACAGCCAGAATCAATAGATATCATTGGTTCCATCACTGCACACTGTCTATCGGGAGATGCTGACATCATAGCAGGCAATTACATTTCCACATGTTGAGACTAGACTAGAACATACATATTATCTTGTGACAACTCTTAGGAGAACAACTTAATCCACATGCAACCAGGAAGAACATTCCCCACCTGCATGTCAAACGCTATAAAAGACATTTTGATCCCCGCCTAATTTTTCCAGAATAATCTGTATCATCTTCAGAATAGCTTTTTTTAAACATTGCCGTCACACTCTTATTTACAAATTTTATCCTTATGAAAGAGCTTCACTGGTGGCTCAGTTGGTAAAGAATCCACCTGCAATGCAGCAGACACTGGTTTGATCCCTGGGTCAGCAAGATTCCCTGGAGAATGAAATGGTAGCACACTCTAGTATTCTATCCTGGGGAATTCCACGGATCCAGGAGCCTGGTGGGCTACAGTCAATAGGGTCAGAAGAGTAGGAGCAGTTCAGTACAGTTCAGATGCTAAGTCATGACTGACTCTTTATGATCCCATGGACTGCAGCATGCCAGGCTTCCCCGTCAATCACCAACCTCCAGAGCTTATTAAAACTCATGTCCATTGAGTCAGTGATGCCATTCAACCATGTCATCCTCTGTCATCCCCTTCCCTCCCGCCTTCAATCTTTCCCAGCATCAGGGTCTTTTCCAATGAGTCAGTTCTTTGCATCAGGTGGTCAAACTACTGGAGTTTCAGCTTCAGCATCAGTCCTTCCAATGAATATTCAGGACTGATTTCCTTTAGGATAGACTGGTTGGATCTCCTTGCAGTTCAAGGAAATCTCAAGAGTCTTCTCCCATACTACAGTTCCAAAGCATCAATTCTTTGGCACTCAGCTTTCTTTATAGTCCAACTCTCACATCCATACGTGACTACTGGAAAAACCATAGGTTTCACTAGACAGACTTTTGTTGGTAAAGAAATGTCTCTGCTTTTTAATATTCTGTCTAGTTTGGACATAGTTTTTCTTCCAAGGGGCAGCATCTCTTAATTTCGTGGCTGCAGTCACCATCTGCAGTGATTTCGGAGCCCCAAAAAATAAAGTCTCTCACTGTTTTCATTGTTTCCCCATCTATTTGCCATGAAGTGATGGAACCAGATCACATGATCTTCATTTTCTGAATGTTGAGCTTTAAGCCAGTTTTTTCAGTCTCCTCTTTCATCTTCATCAAGACACTCTTTAGTTCTTTGCTTTCTGCCATAAGAGTGGTGTCATTTGATTATCTGAGGTTATTGATATTTCTCCTGGCAATCTTGATTCCAGCTTGAGCTTCATCCAGTCCAGCATTTCTCATGATGTACTCTGCATATAAGCTAAATAAGTAGGGTGACAATAAACAGCCTTGGTGTATTCCTTTTCCAATTTGGAATCATTCTGTTGTTCTATGTCCAGTTCTAACTGTTACTTCTTGACCTGCACACAAATTTCTCAGGAGGCAGGTCAGGTGGTTTGGTATATCCATCTCTTTAAGAATTTTCTACAGTTTGTTGTGAGTCACATACGATATAGCAACTAAAACACTAACACCACTCTTAGAATCAGTCAGTTCAGTTGCTCAGTCATGTCCGACTCTTTGCAACCCCAAGAATCACAGCACACAAGGCCTCCCTGTCCATCACCAACTCCCGGAGTTCACTCAGACTCACGTCCTTCAAATCCGTGATGCCATCCAACCATCTCATCCTCGGTTGTCCCTTTCTCCACCTTCCCCCAATCCCTCTCAGCATCAGAGTCTTTTCCAAGGAGTCAACTGGCCAAAGTATTGGAGTTTCAGCTTCAACATCAGTCCTTTCAATGAACACCCAGGACTGATCTCCTTTAGAATGGACTGGTTGGATCTCCTTGCAGTCCAAGGAACTTTCAAGAGCCTTCTCCAACACCACAGTTCAAAAGCATCAATTCTTCGGTGCTCAGCTTTCTTCACAGTCCAACTTTCACATCCATACATGACCACTGGAAAAACCATAGCCTTGACTAGATGGACCTTTGTTGGCAAAGTATGACTCTGCTTTTGAATATGCTATCTAGGTTGGTCATAACTTTCCTTCCAAAGAGTGTCTTTTAATTTCATGGCTGCAGTCACCATATGCAGTGATTTTGAAGCCCCGAAAAATAAAGTCTGATACTGTTTCCCCATCTATTTCCCATGAAGTGATGGGACCAGATGCCATGATCATCATTTTCTGAATGTTGAGCTTTAAGCCAACTTTTTCACTCTCCTCTTTCACTTTCACCAAGAGGCTTTTTAGTTCCTCTTCACTTTCTGCCATAAGGGTGGTGTCATCTGCATATCTGAAGTTATTGATATTTTTCCTGGAAATCTTGATTCCAGCCTGTGCTTCTTCCAGCCCAGCGTTTCTCAATATGTACTCTGCATATAAGTTAAATAAGCAGGGTGACAATATACAGCCTTGACGTACTCCTTTTCCTATTTGGAACCAGTCTGTTGTTCCATGTCCAGTTCTAACTGTTGCTTCCTGACCTGAATATAGGTTTGTTAAGGGGCAGGTCAGATGGTCTAGTATTCCCATATCTTTCAGAGTTTTCCACAGTTTAATGTGATCCACAGAGTCAAAGTCTTTGGCATAGTCAACAAAGAAGAAATAGATGTTTTCTGGAACTCTCTTGCTTTTCCCATGATCCAGCAGATGTTGACAATTTGATCTCTGGTTCCTCTGCCTTTTCTAAAACCAGCTTGAACATCTGGAATTTCACAGTTAACGTATTGCTGAAGCCTGGCTTGGAAAATTTTGAGCATTCCTTTACTAGCATGTGAGATGAGTGCAATTGTGCAGTAGTTTGAGCCTTTTTTGGCATTGCCTTTCTTAGGGATTAGAAGGAAAACTGACCTTTTCCAGTCCTATGGCCATTGCTGTGTTTTCCAAATTAGCTGGCATATTGGGTGTAGCACTTTCACAGCATCATCTTTCAGGATTTGAAATTGCTCAATGGGAATTCCATCACCTCCACTAGCTTTGTTCGTAGTGATGCTTTCTAAGGTCCACTTGACTTCACATTCCAGGATGTCTGGCTCTAGGTGAGTGATCACACCATCATGATTATCTGGGTCATGAAGATCTTTTTTGTACAGTTCTTCTGTGTATTCCTGCCACCTCTTCTTCATATCTTCTGCTTCTGTTAGGTCCATACCATTTCTGTCCTCTATCGAGTCCATCTTTGCATGAAATGTTCCCTTGGTATTTCTAATTTTCTTGAAGAGATCTCTAGTCTTTTCCATTCTGTTTCCCTCTATTTCTTTGAATTGATCACTGAGGAAGGCTTTCTTATCTCTCTTTGCTATTCTTTGGAACTCTGCATTCATTATGCTTATATCTTTTCTTTTCTCCTTTTCTTTTTGCTTCTCTTCTTTTCACAGCTATTTGCAAGGCCTACTCAGACAGCCAATTTGCTTTTTTGCATTTCTTTTCCATGGGGATGGTTTTGATTCCTGTCTCCTGTACAATGTCAGGAACCTCAGTCCATAGTTCATCAGGCACTCTATCTATCAGATCTAGACCCTTAAATCTCTTTCTCTCTTCCACTGTATAATCAAATAATAAGGGATTTGATTTCAGTCATACCTGAGTGATCTAGTGGTTTTCCCTACTTTCTTCAATTTAAGTCTGAATTTGGCAGTAAGGAGTTCATGATCTGAGCCACAGTCAGCTTCCGGTCTTGTTTTTGCTGACTGTATAGAGCTTCTCTATCTTTGGCTGCAAAGAATATAATCAATCTGATTTTGGTGTTGACAATCTGGTGATGTCCATGTGTAAAGTCTTCTCTGGTGTTGTTGGAAGAGGGTGTTTGCTATGATTAGTGTGTTCTCTTGGCAAAAATCTATTAGTGTTTGCCCTGCTTCATTCTGTACTCCAAGGCCAAATTTGCCTGTTACTCCAGGTGTTTCTTGATTTCCTACTTTTGCATTCCAGTCCCCTATAATGAAAAGGACATCTTTTTGGGGTGTTAGTTCTAAAAGGTCTTGTAGGTCTTCATAGAACCATTCCACTTCAGTGTTACTGGTTGGGGCATAGGCTTGAATCACCATGATATTGAATGGTTTGTGTCGGAGACGAATAGAGATCATTCTGTCGTTTTTGAGATTGCATCGAAGTCCTGCATTTCAGACTCTTTTGTTGACCATGATGGCTATTCCATTTCTTCTGAGTGATTCCTGCCCACAGTAGTAAATATAATGGTCATGAGTTAGATTCACCCATCCCAGTCCATTTTAGTTCGTTGATTCCTAGAATGTTGACGTTCACTCTTGCCCTCTCCTGTTTGACCACTTCCAATTTGCCTTGATTCATGGATCTGACATTCTAGGCTCCTATGCAATATTGCTCTTTACAGCATCAGACCTTGCTTCTATCACCAGTCACATCCACAACTGGGTATTGTTTCTGTTTTGGCTCCATTCTTTCATTCTTTCTGGAGTTATTTCTCCATTGATTTCCAGTGGCATATTGGGCACCTACCGACCTGGAGAGTTCCTCTTTCAGTATCTTATCACTTTGCCTTTTCATACTGTTCATGGGGTCTCAAGGCAAGAACACTGAAGTGGTTTGCCATTCCCTGCTCCAGTGGACCACATTCTGTCAGACCTCTCAACCATGACCCATCTCTTGGGTGGCCCCACAGGGCATGGCTTAGTTTCATTGAGTTAGACAAGGATGTGGTCCATGTGATCAGATCCGCTAGTTTTCTGTGATTATGGTTTCAGTGTCTCTGCCTTCTGATGCCCTCTCACAACACCTACTGTGTTATTTGGGTTTCTCTTACCTTGGACATGGGGTATCTCTTCACGGCTGCTCCAGCAAAGCGCAGCCACTGCTCTTTACCTTGGACAAGGAGTATCTCCTCACGGCTGCCCCTCCTGACCTTGAACATACACTGAAGTGGTTTGCCATTCCCTGCTCCAGTGGACCACATTCTGTCAGACCTCTCAACCATGACCCATCTCTTGGGTGGCCCCACAGGGCATGGCTTAGTTTCATTGAGTTAGACAAGGATGTGGTCCATGTGATCAGATCCGCTAGTTTTCTGTGATTATGGTTTCAGTGTCTCTGCCTTCTGATGCCCTCTCACAACACCTACTGTGTTATTTGGGTTTCTCTTACCTTGGACATGGGGTATCTCTTCACGGCTGCTCCAGCAAAGCGCAGCCACTGCTCTTTACCTTGGACAAGGAGTATCTCCTCACGGCTGCCCCTCCTACCTTGAACATGGAGTAGCTCCTCTCGGCCCTCCTGCACCCATGCAGCCACCACTCCTTGGACATGGGGTTGTTCCTCTCAGCTTAGAATACTCAGAATACCCTTAGAATACCTGTAGAATACTCCATCTTAATTGATACTCAGTCTACCCTGTCTAAATTAAACTAGTGCTCACATAACAAAGCCAGCTCTGAACTCTACATTATGAGAGCTCCCTGCTGCAAAAAACACATGTTAAGTCTAGCTTTGTCACTCAATAACCAATCTTCAGTGTATGAGAAACAAGACTGATAGGCTTTATACCTTCAGAGTACTTATTATGTGTGGTGAATCAATGTTTTTGAATTGGTGGGTTCTGAATTTATGAGATGAATTAAACTTGCTATAGAAAAACAATTAAATTTTTCAAAGCACAGGTAAGTTACAGGAGAAAAGCTGAATTCACAGTCACATCAGGATAATACAAGTTCTAATGTAGCCTGTCTGGAGAAATTCCAGGGAAGAAATCTCATGGAGATACTAGTCACTGGAGACAGTATCAGTTCAGTTCAGTTGCTCAGATGTGTCTGACTCTTTGTGACTGTATGAATCACAGCATGCCAGGCCTCCCTGTCCATCACCAACTCCCAAAGTTCACACAAACTCATGTACATGGAGTCAGTGATGCCATCCAACCATCTCATCCTCTGTCATCCCCTTCTCCTCCTGCCCCCAATCCCTCCCAGCATCAGGGTCTCTTCCAATGAGTCAACTCTTCACATGAGGTGGCCAAAGTATTGGAGTTTCAGCCTCAGCATCAGTCCTTGCAACAAACACCCAAGACTGGTCTCCTTTAGGATGGTATAGTTAGATTAAAAAATTGTATCTCCCCTACTCACATGACCCACTAGTACTGAGCACTCTCCTTCTCCCAGCAACCAGGGAAATTATAATTTATTGAATGTATTGGCTTATGTTTTTCTTTACTATTAGGCTGAGAGTTTCTTGACAGTTGAGATCAAGTCTTTGAATCCTAAAACCTACATAGTAGTAACTTAACTGTGGTACCTAATGCAGGTTCAAATAACACTGTCAAATAATTAATTTATTGGTTGAAGAATTAAATATAAGTGCTGAACACTATGCAAGTTAGATAGCTCCCTGATGACAGCTACCTCTGTGGTCAGTTTGTTTTGTTCATACTTGATTCCAGAGCACTTAAGACTCAGTATGTTTTTTTGTTGAATGGCTGAGTCTCTCACATCTTTGTAATGTAGATATGTCTCTACTGAAAAAATTTTGTCAACACAGTGAGTATCCTGCAGATATCTAAAAGATACTTAGAGTTGTAAGAAGTACCCATAGAGGTTCCTTAATTCAACTTCTCATGTCTCGGTTAACGGAAAAGGGACACTTCCCTTACCTGGATATTTTCTTTGCTTGTCCACTCTGGTGGTAAGAAGTGAACTTCAGTAACAAGAAATGGGAAGTATATTTTGTATGAGCAGAAGATTAAGGAATAGGGGTTTCCAGCCTCCAACAGAGAAACACAATTTACTTATTTAGCATGGAATTTTATTTGCACGTCAAGATCTATCCAGCCAGGATTAGAGCCATGTGAGAAAGAAAAAAAAAAAAAAAACCCAAAACCCAACCATCACAACACTGGCAAAAAAACACATTTTCACAGGTTAGCAATAAAGCAAAACATTTTTCATTTTTGCCTCAAATTTTTGGCACAGCCAAGGGACAATTTTCTCAAATAGAATGGAAGAGCACCGAGGAGAATGGCAATATGTAAGTGGACTGTTCATAAACACTGGAAAAGGATGAACATTCAAGATGCTGGTCAGAGACGTGATTTTTTTGAGAAGTCTTTAGCAGGGTGTCTTGCTTGCTTTCTGTGTCTGTTTCTTTCTTTCTTTTTTACGGAAAGGCATATTTTCCTATCCATTAAGATTTATAGTTTTCTGCCAGCTACTTCACTGGAATAAGTTTTCCCTTTAACAATGCACATACTAGACTGTAATGTACCCATAAAAATTTCTTCTCAGATAGTGCTTACAAATGCATTTCTTTAGGACTCAAGACAAATAGAAATACAGTATGTGCCATTTAGAACCAAGTATGGCTCTCACTTATTAGGAGAATGTGTTGGAACCACCGTTGTTTTATCAGAAAATCAAATTCAAGAAACGAAATTCTCCAGGTTGGGACAAACACATAAACTAACAGTTTTTTGAGGAAAATTAAGACTGTCACCAAATCCTTTGGCTTATCTGATCTTCTGTATGGCTTACCCATTAGCTGGACTCCAAGAAATGCATCTTCATTTTCCCATCACTGCCAGACCCATGAACTTGGTGGCATTGACCATAGCACTCTAAAAAAAATGAAGGTTTAAAAAAGAGATTTAAAAACAGAGAAAATTTCTTAATCATGCTTTCATAACTTTTGGTGAACAGTTGGTTTAAATTCCCAAATAACTCTTTTCAAAAGGATAGTATCAAAACACATGCAAAAAATAAAAGACTAAATAAAGCACAATAAATTATTTCACTTCTAAGGTATTAGATTTCAAAGAGAGAAGAGAGTACACATAAGGATATTAGAGTGGACGCTATTGGATCTTTGGGAATTGCTGTCAGATATTGATGAAAACAGAAAGACTGTAGGAGATCAGATAAAAGAGAGAAATGATTACATTTGGAAGAACAATGCGGACTACGTGGCCAACAGAGATTTCAAATGTAAGCTAATAGCAGCCCACGAAAGAACAAAGTTGGAGCCAGTCCCACATCTTTAACCACATTTACAATCATTCAGCATCTGTAAAAATTTTTACATAGCAGTTTTGCTCATTTCGAAATTTGCAAAATACATATTTAATAGGTTTAGCATGTCAGTCAGTCATTTCGTCCATGGGCAGTGAAAAGGATTTGTGTTTTTTAAAAAATGAGCTGGATTTTGATGCCTCTGCCCTTTCAGCTCTGCCCCAGCCAGCTGTAATCACAGCTGATTCACAGCCCAGAGATGCTGTAAACAATGTGTTCTGTACATTTCAGCATCCACACTGCTGAGAAAAGCATCATCTTATACTTTCATCTTCTTTCTCCCAAATTTCACATCCCAGCAACCTGGAACAGAGAGACCGTTTTCAAATTGCTTATTGTCCTCCTTACCTTACCAAATATCACAAAGAGAAAAAAATAAAAGATACATATTTTCCCAAACATGTTTTCCTATCTGATAGGAATATTAACTGCTACATTTGAAATGATCAGCGATGACTCAAACTGAAACATAATTTGAAAAAATAATAATTGAAAAGCCAGCTGGGACAGTAACTGGGAAATTGAGCTAGGTCTGCCAGTTCTGCAAGAGCAGGGTTGTCAAATACACCTGGACTGAAAGTCCCTTTTGTGATGATTTCATTATATTAAGACAACCTGAAGTAGTCACAGCATGAATGGCTTTCTGTTTCATTTCAATTATATAGATGTTATTTTACTACAAGACTCAAGCTTTTCAAAGTGTCCCTGAAATTTTTCAAAGGATAGAAATGCATTCCATCCTTTCTTCCTATCTCTGGTCGTCTGTATTTACACTAAGTCAACAATTGAAAAGAAAAAAAAAAAGTCAATATCAAAGGCATGCTAGAAGGGCATCCTGAATTAATTAGTAGCATAGATCCTACTCTTCCTATAGCTTAGAATCTATTGCAACAGATATTTGCTTCCAGATGGGGCATCAATTCTTCAATTATGGGGTATGAGAACCTCAATTAATAAGTGACTGGATTAGAGACTTTTCCTATCTTTGCGGGCAACAGAAAAGAAATACAAACAGAAATTTGTAGGTGAAAATCTCTCAACACTACTCAAATTTTATTATCACTTATAAACCCTAAACTAATTTGATATCAAAACTTCTTTGGTGTTGCATAAACAGATTTGGAAAGCTGCTCCACTCAGTTCGTTTCATTTGCCATTGGTAACAACTTCATACTGACTCCACATTTATGTGATTCTATACCCAGAGGTTCATAACAGAATACTATGACTTGCAGCTGAATTACAAAAAGAATTATGCAGATACAGTATAACAAAAGCATTTCTTTCATGGAGATCATTTAGAAAGGGGGCTTATTTTCATAATCTGCTTTCCAATTTCACTGGAAGAAGAAAACATAGCTCAGGGTAGTACAAAATTATTAGAGAATTTACATCTGTTGGTACTTTTCAGTTATATCTTTAAGATAGATTTTTGAATTTGTTTCAATCTTGATTAGAGTCGACACAATGAACAAAAAAAATATTTTTACACAATGGCAAATCCTAACTGAAAATAATATTGTTTTAGTTTGGGCAGGGGGAATATTTTTCAAGGAAAGGCTTTCACTTTGTATTTTGAAAGAAAAGAAAAAGTACTAATGAGAATTAGTGTCTTCCTTGTAAGAAGTTACATTTTCATCTAAGATGATTTAGGTGGCATGGTGGTAAAGATATGAGCAAAATAACCATTTAGTGAAAATGTCTTGCAATTCGATAATGAATCAATGTCACAGCTTTTTGGGTGTTTTTCTTCTCAGGGTCTCTCATCACATTTTAGTTTCTAGATTACAATCTAGTATTGTGGTAGTAAAGTGCTCTGGAGTGAGACATCTTGGGCCTGAGATCTCAACCAACTCCTTATAACTGTATTGAGCAAGTTACTCAACTTTCCTTATCTATAATATAGTGGCCTTATTTCTTCCATTGTAAAATTGTGAAATTGAAACAATGTGTAAAAAATGGTTCCTTCACTGCTAAGTATGTAGTAATTGCACTATATTTAATATTAAATTGGCAAAATTTTTAAACTAAAGAGTGATTATCTGCTGCTTAGCAATCTGTCTAAGGAAAACTACAAGCCTTGTAAAATGTCGAGGACCCCCACTCCCAGGACAAGACTCTCAGCCTTTCAGAATGTGGTTACTGCTCATGACCTCAACCTACATCGAGTCAATATGTTATTAGGTAAGTTCAAACTTCTCTCCTCTTAAATCCATACCCCCACCTCATTGGTCTAAGCTCTCCATGCCATAATGGGCAGGACAACTTTCTCTCAATGTTTTATTTCATTTTCAATCACTCTAATGACCACTCCTCAAGTCCAAGTGTATTTTCCTGGAACTATTATTGTTGTAAATCAAATTCCCAAGAAAAACAGTATCCGTAGATTTCTTTTCACTTAATGTATTATCAGACAATACGAAACATGGGTCTAACAAAACACATCTCCTCAATCTGTGAAGAAATGCCCTTAAGTTGAACCACAAATTTGGTTTCATATCACTAACTCTTCTAAGAAAAAGAAACAAAATAAGAACAGACTGCCCTTGCTGATTATATTTAAAGAACCTCCCTCATGTGATAGAGAGGTGTTCGACTCTTAAGAGGTTTTTCAGATGGGTATTGCTTAGTTGGTTTCTTATTATTAAATTGTCTGTTTTTATTCATTTTCAGGGGGTAACAGATTAAAACATTCAGCTGTCAAAAGCTCATATATGAGTTATCTATTGCCGTATAAAAAACTACCTCAAAACTTAATGACTTACAGGAATAACCATTTTATTTGCTTATTACTCTATGTGTTAGCCATTTGGGCTGGGCTCAACTGGGAGGCTCTTCTGCTTCTGTTACCTAGGGTCACTTACAAAACTGCAGTCAACCAGTAATGAAACTGGAGTGTCATGGGCTAACTTGGCCTCACAGAAACCTCTGGAAATTATCAGTAACAACTGACTGGGACACATGTCTCCAGCAGGAGAGCCTGAGATGGTGGCTAGGTTCCAGAGTACAAGTACAGAAGCTACAAGACCTCCTGAGAATTAGATTCACATGCCATCATTTCTACTTCATTCTGTTGGTCAAGGCATCATGTGGCTAAGCCCAGAGACATGTGTACACAGAGAGGAATTATAGCATCCACACTGCAAATATTCTGCCATGCCACATAAAACTTTGTAAGATTCAATTAATCTATGCTTAATTTCTACTCATCTTCCTGATTCACTTAGATGACTTTTTTCCTTGCTGTACACTGTGTGCCTTGTGCTAGTGATACAGAAGGAGCTAGATACGTGTGTGAGTATCCATGTGTGTGTGTGTGGGGGGGGGTGTGTGTGTACAGCTCTTGCTCTAAATGGTTTTGTCTCTGCCAGAGAGTAAAGTTTAGTACATTTCCTGGATGTGAAGTGGCTCAATGACCATGTGACGCAATTAGTTGTGTTCAGCTGAACTGCTGAACCTGACCAGGCACTGCAGAGATGTATGCCATTCATCACAAAATGGACTGGGCAAGAAAGTTTACATGTGCTGTTTACAAGCTCAACCTCATTACTTCATGACAGCAAATGAATAGAAGCAAGCAAGCAAATCAAATACTCTTTTTTTTTTTTTTTTGCTAAGACTAAATTAATTACATTGTCATCACACCTGCATGACAAAACAGGTTTTGATCCCCACTGAAGCAGATTAGGGTGGTAGTTAAGAACTTGGTTATGCAAAAGAAAACAGAAAAAGAAAATATATATATATATTTTTTCATATGTAAGTGAAGTCTCTATATTCTCACCAAAAAATAGAAGCTATACTATAATCTATCTCATACAATTATATTGTGGAACAAAGAAGAGAAAGCACAAAGTGTATAAAACTCTTCATTACATATATAACAGTATTATTATTTTATAACTGGTGAAGAAGAAAGGACCCTCATTTAGAACTGTTTGCTGAAAGATTCAGAATCTGAACTTACTTAAGTGTTAGCAGTTTCTCTCCTTTACCCCCTACCTTCAAGGATCTTGGAAAACCAAACAAAAATTAATAAAAGGTTTAATGTAGTATACTGGTTTGAATTGGGATCAACTGTCTTTTCCTGAAATTTTTTTTTAATTGGATGTAACATTTTTAAAAAAAAGTGTGTGTGTGTGTATTTACTACTGATGGTAGCAAATAACTTCTGATTTTCCTTTTTTTCTGACAGAAAAAAATCTTGCTTTCTTGTAATAGATTTTATTTTTCTAACCTCTTACTCTACAAGATGCATTGAGTATGGAATAATAGAAAAAAAGAATACCCACTTAACATACTCTACATTCATTCCAGGGCCAAGAACTGCCAATTCAGAAACGAGGACTAAAATTCATGACATTAAGAAGGAAGGTCATATTTCTGTGTTTTCAGTAAAGATATGCCAGGAGCCTGATATTTAGGGCCAAATTCCAATTTTAAAATTTAGCTTTTTTCTACCTCATAGTTGTGATGCTATACCAATTAAGGAATAAAATATCACTCTGCACTCTGGACACCATCAACCCGATGCTAGAAGATTCTTGCAGCTGACAATGCCTGACTCTAAACTTGCGATTGTTGGACTTCAGTTGGTTATGTCATCACTTGAGCATTACTTAAATATGTTTCTCCTTTTAATTCAATTTCCTGTTTTGTTTTCTCAAAACCATAAATTGTCTCTTAAGAAAGTTTACAAAATGCATATTGTTTTCCCCTGAGACCTGTGCTATTCCTCAACTGGGTACTGCCTGCCTGCCAAATGACTTTTTTTTTTTTTTTAAGTTTTCCCTTTATTGGTTTTGCATAATGGTTGCAACAATTTTAAAGTAATGAGAAAAGAATGAAGAATGTATGTCCTTTCCAGCAGAGAGCCACAATGTTAACGTTAAAACAAAGCAAAACAAAACAAAACTCCACCCTCCAAGTGGTCTTGGACACCCAGGTACCCTCTTCCCAGTTCCCTTATTTGGATTTTAAGATGCTTCTTATCCTTTTTCCTCTTGTTCAAAATAAACTACTTATACATGAAGAAAATCCGCCATGTAGGACATTTGTGGTAATGTTCTTGTGGTTTGGGTTGGACCCTAGATCCACTACCAACTAGTATAGAATCCTTGGGGGATGTGACCTAACTTCTCTGAACCTATACTGTGTCATCTGTAAACAAAGAATAATGGAGCTTACTTCACTGGATTGTTTTGAAGACTAAAGATGTGAATGTGAGCGTGCCCAGCACAGTGTAAATTGAAGCTGAATGTGAATCAGTTGTCTGTTTTACAAGTGAAATGACCATTTTCTGCCCTCAAGGCACATTGGGTAGATGGAGAAGGAGAAGGAGAAGGACACGGGGAGAGAGACAGTGATGAAAAGCAAGCACACTGGAGAGACACAGTGACCTGATGAGGAGGGACCAGATCCTGTCCTTCTGGATGCCAGAAACAGATAACGGATCTGCATAAAATGGGGTTTTAACCCAGTTTTGCATCCACAATATCACATAATATGCANGTAGATGGAGAGGAGAAGGAGAAGGACACGGGGAGAGAGACAGTGATGAAAAGCAAGCACACTGGAGAGACACAGTGACCTGATGAGGAGGGACCAGATCCTGTCCTTCTGGATGCCAGAAACAGATAACGGATCTGCATAAAATGGGGTTTTAACCCAGTTTTGCATCCACAATATCACATAATATGCACTAATGATTGCTGAATTTTTTTTATAGCCCAAACAAGTATTACTGTACACAGGAGCCTATAATGGAAGTTCATAAGTCATAGCTTGTGGACCAAATCTGGCTCACAGTCTATTATTGTAAATAAAGTTTTATTGGGATGGAGCCACACATTTTTATCTAAGTATTGTTTATGTGGCTTTTGTGCTACAATGGAGAGTTAAGCCTTTGCTGCAGAGACCTTTCATGGTCCACAAAGCCAAAAATCTGGCCATCTGGCCCTGGTCCTGTATAGAAATTTTAACCAAACCCTGGCCTAGGGAATTAAGTTACCTATTCATTTCTGCCTGAATAGTGAGAGAGCTCTTGAAGAACCTCTAATTCACATACCATGTGGTTCTTTGAAGATTATATTTTGATGTAGACACTTCATTTTCCCAAGGGAATTATTTGCTCAATGCTTTTTTAAGGAGAACCTAATTTTATTAAAAAAAAAACACAAAGAGTATTTATGATGTGCTGAGACATGTCACTAACAATAGTAGGCATCTTGATGGAGGAAGGGTACCATAATGCAGAGGATGAGCTAACGGCCCTGGGGTGGACCCCTCCATGCTGACTATCAGTATAAAGCCAAAGCTAAGGTAAACACAAAGAGAAAAATGAATATCACTGATTTAATTTTCAGTCCCACTCTTCCTCTGGCTCTGCATGTCTACCCTGGTGCGTGTATGTGTGCTAAGTTGCTTCAGTTGTGACCAGCTCTTTGTGACCCTATGGACTGTGGCCTTCCAGGCTCCTCTGTCCATGGGATTCTCCAGGCAAGAATACTGGAGTGGGTTGCCATGCCCTCCTCCAGGGGATCTTCCTAACCCAAGGAAGGACTGCACCCATGTTTCTTATGTCTCCTGTATTGGCAGGTGAGTTCTTTTAGCACCAACTGGGAAGCCCGTCTACCTTGGACTCACGTGAAATATCACCATGTGGAGACACTGGACAACCATGTGACAAAAGACACAGGTTCATGGAAACCTGACTTGTAGATCAGAGGCCCAGTTACAGTAGTCATGCCACACCAGGGCTGACATTTCTACCTTGGCAGAAGTTGTGTACATGTGGCCCCTCATTCTCCAAGGTCAAGTTCTGGGTACTAGAACACGATGTGCAACTGCGTTTGGCTGGCCTAAGGAGGAACTAAAACAATTGATAATTGACTTGACGTCATATCCTCTCTAAATGGCAGCTGCTTATACTGAATTTACTGTACAAGAAAAAGGACTGCACCCATGTTTCTTATGTCTCCTGTATTGGCAGGTGAGTTCTTTTAGCACCAACTGGGAAGCCCGTCTACCTTGGACTCACGTGAAATATCACCATGTGGAGACACTGGACAACCATGTGACAAAAGACACAGGTTCATGGAAACCTGACTTGTAGATCAGAGGCCCAGTTACAGTAGTCATGCCACACCAGGGCTGACATTTCTACCTTGGCAGAAGTTGTGTACATGTGGCCCCTCATTCTCCAAGGTCAAGTTCTGGGTACTAGAACACAATGTGCAACTGCGTTTGGCTGGCCTAAGGAGGAACTAAAACAATTGATAATTGACTTGACGTCATATCCTCTCTAAATGGCAGCTGCTTATACTGAATTTACTGTACAAGAAAGGCCAAGTTGGCATGGCTTTTTGACTCTCTCTGCAAAATCCATTTGGATCCATTTATTTTACTACTATCAACCTGGGGGGCAAAGGAAAATTCAGCCCTAGGAATGTAGAAACCACTGTACTTAAAATGATACCCTTTGCTTATTCATTTTAAAGAAGGCCACACAGACACAGAAAAGCAGCAAGCTCATGAATTGAGATTTAAGGTCCATTCTGGCTAAAGGCTCCTCCCTGATGCTCAATCCTAGAGGCAGTACTCCACAGTCTTGAATAATTTCCAAACCTTCCAGGCCCAGGAGAGTTCTGCATGTTGAAAGATTGCAGGATGGGACCCCATAACATTCCCCAGAAAGTTCAGGCTGAAACTGCATTCAGGCCAAGTCTGTATGGTGCACTGCCCTGTAATTGTTGGGTTTCTTCCAGAAGGCTCTCAACACATGGGACTCCAATGAAGTTCAGCATGTGGAAAAGGCTGAAGCCTGAAGCTTGTGTGTTTGTAATGGAAACAGAGCAGTGACCCTATGATCCAGGTCTGTATCCGTGCTACCATAATTGTGTTTCTCTAAACAGAGCAGCAGAAATGCCCATGATGGGTGGGGGCAGGGAGAGTCTGTAAAAGGCTCCCTCAGGTAGGGAGGTGGCAGAGACTCCTAATATGAAAACAATGAGTTTAAGAATGTCTTTACAGTTTGCAAAAGTACCTTCACATTGAAGATTCTCAGAAGAAGCCTCTGATGTGGGTAAGGCAAGCATTGTTTTCCTCCTTTTATACATGAAGCATCTGAAACAGAAAAGTCAAAGGTCTTTCTCAAGGTTCATAGACAGCCAGTCAGAATCAGAGCTAATGTCCTTTGATACCTAGTTCAATATTCTTTCTAATGAATTATTCTCTGATTTTTGTTTCCATGTGACTGTCTAAAGCTATCCTAGGTATTCAAACACAATACCTGTCCATGAACTAAATCTTATGCAAACACTCTCAAAGACTTGACCAACCTGAGGCAAGAATGAATGACAAGAAACATTTGCCAATCATAGTGATTATATTAATAAATGCCATGAGGACATAAAGCTTCTTTTATGAAATATAATCTAGTATAACTAGAAGTTTGGAATGGTCCCTTCAATCTTGAATGGGCATGATTTAATCGTCACTGATGAGTAGGAAACAGAGCTGAGTCAGGTACCACTAGCCAGTAATTCTGTAATAGGTATCAGTCAAGGGTCAAAGAACTGAGTTACCTTAAAGCAGGGGTCCCCAACCTCCAAGATCTAATGCCTGATGATCTGATGTGGAACTGATGTAATAATAATAAAAATAATGTGCACAATAATTGTAACAATGCACTTGAATGATCCCAAATCCTTCCCTCCACCTAGTCCATGGGAAAACTGTCTTCCACAAAAATCAGTCCCTGGTACCAGAAAGATTGGGGATTGCTGCCTTAGAAGACACACAGATGTCCAAGAAGACAGCCGTGAGAAGAATAAGGTGAAGACCAAAAGTGAGGCCCATGGGAAAGCCCACTCCATCAGAGGAACAGACATGGCTTTCTTCTTATACGCACACCCATGAGTCCTGTCATGATTAAGTAAAGAGCCCTTGAGCTTGCTCCCCGTGACTCAGTGCATCAAACATGCAGCGCATCCTGCTAGCTGATACGCCTCACGGTGCTCAGGTAGCCTGGACTCTACTGGTCTCCTTTGTGTTTGTCCCACCTGACTCCACGTTCCCTCTACCCCATCTACAATCCAAAGATATGGAAGAGGAGATCAGAGGAATGCAGAGCACTTTGGAATGTATGGTACTGAAAAGCAAAGTCTAGCCCAATCAAAATATGGTAGAATTAGGTATCAAAGAAATTCATGCTAAAATAAGGGAATTCAGTAGCCAGACCCTGAATTTAGGTTGCTGCTGCTGCTGCTGCTAAGTCACTTCAGTCGTGTCCGACTCTATGTGACCTACTGCAACATTTCTTTGACCATGTAAGGTAACATATTCCACAGGTTCTAGGGATTAAGTGTGGACATCACTGGGGGCCATTTTTCTGTCTACAATTTCAGGTCTATCCTGTACCTCCTGAGTGCTTTCTGCATAACTTTTCAGCCTTGGTAACACTTTAGATTACTAGTTCAACTGACTCGTTTCTCAGTTTACTTGCGAGTCTACTGAGAGTAAGGACCATTATCTCTCTTGCTCATCATTCTACTTGTAATTTCTTAGGACGGTGCGTAGAGTAAGCACACGCCACATCTATATTAACCAATTGCTTGAATGAATGAATGAATAAATAAAAGAGAGAATGTACACAATAACATGTACACATGTTTTCCAAAGATAGTGTTTTGGTTTGTCCTCAATATTTCTGATTCCTTATTGTCTTGAGAAGTTAGAGATATAAATCTGTTTCTCAATAATTACTTGATATCAACAGAAAACGCCTTCTTTTTAAAAATTTTTGAGCGATTCACAAACTGCCAGAAACCTTTTGAAGTATAAAAAAGCACTCTTAAATTATGCATCTATGAATACTTTTTAATTAAACAAGTTAATGAATATTCCACAGGAGAGAGCTGGCTTGCACAGTCTGGAGTTAATCACCCACCCACACCTGATGGTTAATTTCTTTCTTTATTTTTCTTTGATTTTTGTAGATAAAGCTCATCATTTACGACATCCCCATGAGTATATATTAGTTATCTCCTTTGCACATGCTCCAAGCTTACCTCATTTTGCTTAAGGCATATTAGCTGTTCATTCAGTTTTCAACAACAATGTGAATTTTATTGCACTGATTGATTTACTTAGAAGCTTAAAACACAAGTATATATTAATAGTCATAGAATCAGCACAGTGACGGAACTGAGGGGATACTGCATAAAAGAAAACTTCACTTATTTTCAGAAAGATTTCAAGAATGTCCATTGTATTTAAATTTTCATTTGAGGGAATTGGTAACTTTGCCATTAACAATGTCTTTTTTATTACAAAAAAAAAAAAAAAAGAACTGCTTCTCTTAATAAAAAGCTTATTTAAATTATTATCCTCAACTACATGGCGCAATTCTTTTGTTTTATTTCTTTTGGACAGTCTGAAAATGTGCATCCATTTTGATTAAAGGAACACAAAAGAGGAACCTCAGATGTAAAAATGAAGGACAAAGCAAGCACATTCTGAAACAAAAGAAAAATTTGTGTTTCACTATTGATTAAACCCAAACATTTTTAGTTAGCAATCTCTCATCACTTAAATTATGAAATAATTACAAGAAAATATAGAGAACAGCAAGTATAATTTATAAGTGAAATAAATAGGATAGAAAAGAAAAAAAACACCTTCTTTCTTAAATAATTTTCTGTATCCTTTTACCACCATTTCCTAGTCATTTAGATCAGTGTCCAATCTCTCTAAATGATATGCATAGTTTTTTCACTGGGTTATTAAGTTCAGATTGACAAGTAAAATTGCTTATGAACTAGTAGTGACTTTCTGAAGCACTGAATTGATAGAAATTCTAGGGTCTTCTTTGAACTGACTGGGAAAAAGTACCATGATTGATTAGCCACGTTTGGCTTGTTAAAGAATAGGGATGATAGAATACATGTCATAAATTTAGTTGCAGGTAATAATTTATGTACCTCCTTCATAAAAAGCAATTATAAATAAAATAGCTGTTAATTTTTCCTGGATTATATTGAGTATATATATTGAATTATATTCAATTTTACCAATGACAATTATATTTTCTAGTAAATGAAGAATAAGGCTTAAAGATCTCAAAGAATTCATAATTTAATTTGGGTGGATTAGATATTAATTATAACTTTTTCTACATAAATTTTTGGACTAAGAATTTTAGATTTAGCTTTTTTGTATGTACTGTACTATGAAAGACTATAAAGAGATGGGAAAAAAGACTTCGTTAATTTTGTTATCAAATTGCATCATCACTGTCATTTTAAGATCTATTGCTAAATATGTCAGAGGTTTAAGTCATTTATTTAATCCAGATATTGAATTTTTTAAAAATTACTGATTATTTTCCTTGTGTTTAGTAAGAGTAAACAGATTTACATAATGATGTGTTGGTAAATCCAAAAAACTCTTGGAGTGGAGAATACGGCATGGGGTGGTGGAGAAGTGTGATTTGTTGCACTTGCCAATTTCCATGGTGTAAATATTTTCAAGCTACCACCATGCTGTCATTAAATGTGGAGCTTGAAAAGATATGTACACAGTTGACATGCTGAAAAGATGTCAAAATAGCTGGACTGAGTTGTCTTCTAAAAAATCATATACGTTTTATTTTCTAAAACAGATATATTCAGAAGTATTGCATAGAAACCCTTCAAATTTTGAACTCCATGGTACATTGCAAATGATTAATCTTATTAAAGCTTTTTATATCTAACTTTGTAAGGATACATCTAATCCATTATGTATATTTTATGCATGTATGACATGGATTATTGAACTTTTGTAGGGAAGCTTATCTAATATTCAATTGTTAAAGATTCTTATACTCTGAAAATTCAACAAAATGTTTCCAAATTGGATAAAACATGTTTATGAATCATAAAAAATTTGCAAGGAAGGACATAACACAAATAATGAGCCAAATGTCTCAGCAAATCTTTTAATATTCCTTTAGTAATTCTTCTTCTGTAGCTCTAAATAAAATGGAATAAAAGTATTTCTAAACTAATTAATGTATTGCCAACCTATGTATATGTGCTTGTGTGTGTCTGTTTGTGAGACTAGGAGATAAAAGGAATAAATGCAAATCAATGTTCCACTGTTTGTCCTTGCCTAGGATTAATATTTTTATTTTTCCTGCAGTCTTAAACCCGCTCTGCAATCTCTGATGATAGCAATGGCATATTACATCTTCTGTAGTAAGGCGAGGCCCTATTTTTAGGCAGATATCGAATGAGAAGGATCACTGCTGAGTGGCCATGGGTGAGCTAGTTGTGGTCACTTTTCATTTTCCTTGAAGTTCTAATTTACCATTTTGAGCCAATGGTAGCATACCTGCATCTATACTTACCTTCAAAGCTCCTTCTCACGGGAAAAAAAGGGAAACAGAGGGCACTGCTGGAGTACCTGGCATGTGGGACTGAATTTATAAAAATAGCATTCCTATACACTAATAATGAGAAAGTAGAAAAAGAAATTAAGGAATCAATTCCATTCACCATTGCAACGAAAAGAATAAAATACTTAGGAATATACCTACCTAAAGAAACTAAAGACCTATATATAGAAAATTATAAAACACTGATGAAAGAAATCAAAGAGGACACTAATAGATGGAGAAACATACCATGTTCATGGATCAGAAGAATCAATATAGTGAAAATGAGTATACTACCCAAAGCAATCTACAGATTCAATGCAATTCCTATCAAGATACCAGCGGTGTTTTTCACAGAGCTAGAACAAATAATTTCACAATTTGTATGGAAACACAAAAAACCTCGAATAGCCAAAGCCATCTTGAGAAAGAAGAATGGAACTGGAGGAATCAACCTGCCTGACTTCAGGCTTTACTACAAAGCCACAGTCATCAAGACAGTATGGTACTGGCACAAAGACAGAAATATAGATCAATGGAACAAAATAGAAAGCCCAGAGATAAATCCACACACCTATGGACAGCTTATCTTCGACAAAGGAGGCAAGAATATACAGTGGATTAAAGACAATCTTTTTAACAAGTGGTGCTGGGAAAACTGGTCAACCACTTGTAAAAGAATGAAATTAGATCACTTTCTAACACCATACACAAAAATAAACTCAAAATGGATTAAAGATCTAAACGTAAGACAAGAAACTATAAAACTCTTAGAGGAGAACATAGGCAAAACACTCTCTGACATAAATCACAGCAGGATCCTCTATGATCCACCTCCCAGAATACTGGAAATAAAAGCAAAAATAAACAAATGGGATCTAATTAAAATTAAAAGCTTCTGCACAACAAAGGAAACTATAAGCAAGGTGAAAAGACAGCCTTCTGAATGGGAGAAAATAATAGCAAATGAAGCAACTGCAAACAACTAATCTCAAAAATATACAAGCAGCTTATGCAGCTCAACTCCAGAAAAATAAATGACCCAATCAAAAAATGGGCCAAAGAACTAAATAGACATTTCTCCAAAGAAGACATACGAATGGCTAACAAACACATGAAAAGATGCTCAACATCACTCATTATCAGAGAAATGCAAATCAAAACCACAATGAGGTACCATTTCACACCAGTCAGAATGGCTGCGATCCAAAAGTCAACAAGCAATAAATGCTGGAGAGGGTGTGGAGAAAAGGGAACCCTCTTACACTGTTGGTGGGAATGCAAATTAGTACAGCCACTATGGAGAACAGTGTGGAGATTCCTTAAAAAATTGCAAATAGAACTGCCTTATGATCCAGCGATCCCACTGCTGGGCATACACACCAAGGAAACCAGAATTGAAAGAGACACGTGTACCCCAATGTTCATTGCGGCACTGTTTATAATAGCCAGGACATGGAAGCAACCTAGATGTCCATCAGCAGATGAATGGATAAGAAAGCTGTGGTACATATACACAATGGAGTATTACTCAGCTATTAAAAAGAATACATTTGAATCAGTTCTAATGAGGTGGATGACGCTGGAGCCGATTATACAGAGTGAAGTAAGCCAGAAAGAAAAACATCAATACAGTATACTTACACATATATATGGAATTTAGAATGATGGTAATGATAAACCTGTACGCAAGACAGCAAAAGAGACACAGATGTATAGAACGGCCTTTTGGACTCTGTGGGAGAGGGAGAGGGTGGGATGGGTTGGCAGAGTGGCAGTGTAACATGTGTGATATCATAAGTGAAACGAATCGCCAGTCCAGGTTTGATGCAGGATGCAGGATGCTTGGGACTGATGCATGGGGATAATCCAGAGAGAGGGTGTGGGGCGGGAGGGGGGAGGTGGGGGTCGGGATTGGGAGTTCATATACACTCGTGGCTGATCCATGTCGATGTGTAGCAAAACGAATACAGTATTGTAAAGCAAAACAAACTAAAAAAATAAAAATTAATTAAAAAAAATAAAAATGAAATTAAACACTAAAATCTGGGCAAAAAAAAAAATACACTTTTTAATTTATTTGGCTGTGCTGGGTCTTAGTTGTGGCACACAGGATCTTAGATCTTTGCTGCAGCATGTGGGGTCTTTAGTTGTGGCAGGTGAGCTTCTGGTAGCAGCATGAGAACCCTTAGCTGTGGCATGTGGGACTAGCTCCCTGGCCAGAGATCAAACCTGGACCCCTGCATTGGGAGCATGCTGTCCTAGCCACTGGACCCCCAGGGTAGTCCCCCCAGTAAATATTGATTGAATGGGACAGGAAAATTTTGAGATCTTAAACTATCATCTGTGTTTAATTACAGTTGTTCATATGATTGGGATGCTTACATTTTTGTATTACTTCCACTTTTAGAATTAAATATAGGCTATTAAATTCAAGGCTACTTTTGCATGAAGCCTTCCCTGGTTGCTCCAGAGGGACATCTTCTTATTGTAAATTTCCATTCACTTCCATTTTTAATTATATGCTATTTACCAGTATTATCCTTGGCAACCAGTTTATGTAGTAATAATTACCTGAGATAATATTGGAATAATCAAAAATCAGAGTTCAAAAATAATTAGTAACCAACTGAAAATGTAAAATTTAAAGTGTTTGGAATTGATTTTGTTAAACATCCAGGGATTCCCTGGTGGCTCAGATGCAACACGGGAGACCCCGGTTTGATCCCTGGGTCAGGAAGATCCCCTGGAGAAGGAAATGGCAACCCACTCAAGTACCTCTTGCCTAGAAACTTCCATGGATGGAGGAGCCTGGTGGGCTACAGTCCATGGAGTCACAGAGTCAGACAGGACTGAGTGATTTCACTTTGTTAAAACATTAGGCCACTGTTGATCTTCCCAATGTTCCACAAAGTCAATAGTGAAAATCTCTAAGAATTCTCTCTGATTCAGCTCTGTTCCTCTTACAGAAGAAGCTACCCAGCCCTGCCTGAATCCAAAGTGTTCTTTAATCCTGGATTGCGTGGATTGACCTTTTCTGACTATACTGGAGTCTCCATGCTTATTGAGGTATTTATGCAGCTTGTGTTTGGACTGATTCTTTCCCTTCTCTTTGGGAACAGTGGTTTCATGGACTCTCTCTCACCTCTGAGGTCGTGACCCTACTCATCTCACCCATTCTCCCCAAAGGACATAGACTTTGTGCCTCTGCTACAGTAGATTTCTTTTCAGGAGATTTCATGAAGTTCCTAGCTGTGTGTGTATCAGGAGGGTGTAAGGAGAGTAGATCAGGTATTCATATGGAGCATGAGTTTTTACACTTTCAGTTAACTACTAATTATTTTTGAACTCTGACTTTTGATTATCCCAATATTATCTGAGAATATGTATTTGATTTGCAGTGGGCATAGCACATGCTGGGCAGTCAACTCCTAGGCTTCTAGAAAGAACGAGAAAAGCCCTCTCCGTGAGCAAGTGCCCTGAAGTTGGCAGGATATGGTCTTTCATATCATGGATGGGTACAGTCTGACCTGAAACCATTCCTGGCCTGAATTATTGAGAAACTACCTCACAGGCAAGGACAGGTGGAGCTTTGGAAGCTCAGAGGAGAGTACAGCAACAGGTGTGTGTAAGGCAAAGGAGAGAGATTTCAGCACAAAAATCGGCACTGGCCAACGTTTCCCAGCCTGAGATGCTTGACTGCACGGCTGCCCACCATGGCGGGGGGCTGGGTGCTGAGGCGCAGGCTTCAGGGGTCTGACCCCAGGGAGAGGACTGGGATTGACTGCCGTGAAGACACTCAGAGGGGGCTCGTACGACACAGCTGAGGGAAAAGCCTGGGACTGCCAGAGGGGCGACAGGTCACTGCCTCCACCCCTGCATGCTTACAGATGTTAGGACATGTGAGTGTCCTTCGCAAGTGCCCACGGTGGGACTGGCTGCAGCTGCGGTCTGCAACCCCAGAGGGATTTTGGCTGGCTGCTACCAAGGCCGACGTGAGTGCCAGAGGCAGGACAAGTCACCGCTCTGGTCTGCAGCCTCAGAATGGACACGCTGGCCAGCCACTGGAAAGGTTGGCGTGAGTGCCAGAGGCAGAACTAGTCACGGCTCTGGTCTGCAGTCTCAGAGGCAGGCACACCGGCCAGCTGCTGTCAAGGCCAGTGGGAGTGGCCAGAGTAGCGCCACAGGCCCAACCCCAGGGGTCTAGGTGCAGGCAGCTGCGAGCAGGCACCAGCCACAGCCCCCACCTTCCTGGAGCTCATGCACCTTGGTGTTGCCGAGGTTCCCACGACCCGGGGCCAGATCCCCTGGGAGAGTGCTTGACCTGCCTCAAGCTGCAGCAACACTCCGAAGGCCTTTACCGCCCCAGGCTCTCCTCTCGCGTTCCACTTGGGCCTGCCATATCCCTCCCTCTTCCCGGCCCAGCTGAGTAAGTGAGGTCCCATAGGCCTCTGCTTCTGCCCCATCTTGTCTGAGTGGGAAACAGACACCAGAGCATAGCCTACAGAGGCAGGCCAAAACCAACGTGAGCCGCAGAGGCTGTGTGACCAAAGAGGAAGTGAATTTCCTCCTACAGCCACAGGAGCAGCAGATTAACCCCACAGTTGGCTGGAGGGTGTTGCGCTTGGGGGCAGTTGTGGACTTTGGAAGAAGTACAAGTTGGAGTGTGGACAGGTTTGAGTCTGAGCTGACCCCACAGTGCCCACAGCAGGTCTAGAGACCTTCCTAGAAACATTGGAGGTCTTTCTGATGAGGCACGTTAGCTGGAACTCACTGTGTGGCAGAAAAACTGAGAACTGAGGCCACAGGAAAATAGTCTTCTTACCATCCCTCTCTCTCTTTTCATTTTGTTCTGTTCTTTTTTTATTAGTACTTTAATACTTATTTTTTACTAAATTTCCCCCTTTTTAAAGCTTTTATTTTTAAGTAAGTATATTTTATTTTTTCCTATTTCTACACTAATATTTTGTTCTGTTGTACTTTTTTCATGTTTTTGGCTCTGAGGTTTTTTTTAGCTTAGTTTATTGTGTGTGTTATTTATAGGTTTGCCTATTGGTTTGGTTGCTTCTTCCTTTGTGGTTCCACTTTTTAAAATTTTATTTTAAAGTTTTTTGTCTTTTTTCTTTTTTTTGAGTATGAATGTATGAGTCTCAATGTATTTGTCTGTTCAGTGTTACTTTTATCATTTGTCTTGGGGATTTGTCTGTCCACTCATTTTTTGTTTGCATGTTTGTTTGATTTTTTTTTTTCTATTTAGTTCCTCTTCTCTTCTGTGCTGTGTGGCTTGTGGAGTCTTGTTGCTCCAGCCAGGGGTTGATTTTGAACCTCCGAGGTAGAAGGTCTAAGTTCAGGATGTTGGATCACCAGAGATCTCCTGACGCTGTGAAATATTAATTGGCAAGAACTCTCCCAAAGGCCTCCATCTCAGTGCTAAGACCTGGCTCCAACTAAAGGCCAAGCAAACTCCAGTACTGGACACCTCATGCCAAACAATTAGCAAAACAGTAACACAAACCTACCCACTAATAGACAGGCTGCCCAAAGCCATACCAAGCTCACAAACACCCAAACACACCATTGGATGTGACAGTGCCTTTCAGAGGAACAAGATCCAGCTCTGCTCACCAGAACACAGGTATCTGGCCTCTTACCAGGAAACCTTCACAAAGGACTGGTCAGAACCCACCCACTGGGGGCAGACTTCAAAATTAAGAGGAACTAAGGCCTTACAGCCTTCAGAAAAGAGACCCCAAACACAATAAATGAAATGGAAAAAAACAAAAACACAGAAACATGCGTCAGATGAAGGAACATGGTAAAAACCCATACCACCAAACACATGAAGATGAAATAGGGTGTCTACTAGAAAAAGAATTCAGAGGAATGATAGTAAAGATGAACCAAAATCTTGGCAATAAAATGGAGGCATAGATAAGTAGAATGGAGGCATGGATTCAGAAGATACATGAAGAGTTTAACAAGGACATGGAAGAAATAAAGAATAGACTATCAGCAATGAACAATACAATAAAAGAAATAAAAAATACACTAAAGGGAACCAATAGCATAATAACTGAGGCAGAAGAATTTGAAATGAACTGGAAGATTGCATGGTAGAAGCAGAGCAGAGCAAATAACTGAAGCAGAGCAGCATAAAGGAAAAAAATGAAAAGAAATGAGGATAGTCTCAGAGACATCTGGAACAATATTAAGCACATCAACATTCAAATTAGAGGGATTCCAGAGGAAGAGAAAAAGAAAGGGTATGAGAAAATACTGAAGGGGAGTATAGTCAAAACTTTCTGTAACATTAGAAAGGAAATAGCCACAGAAGTCCAGGAAGCACAGAATCCTACATAGGATAAACACCACGAGAAACATGCCAAGACACGTATTAATCAAACCAACAAAAATTAAACACACAAAAAAAAATACTACAAGAAGCGAGGGAAAAGCAACAAATAACACACATGGGAATTCCTGTAAGATTAACAGCTGACCTTTTAGCAGTAACTCTGCAGGCTAGGAGGGAGTGGCAGAATATACTTACAGTAATAAAAGGGAAAATACGAGACCAAGATTACTCTATACAGAAAAAAATCTCATTCATATTCAACAGAGATATCAAAAGCTTTACAGACAAGCAAAAGTTAAGAGAACTCAACAACACCAAACCCGCTTTATTTACAACAGATGCTAAAGGAGCTTCCCTAGACAGGAAACACAAAAGAAAAGGCCTACAAAAACAAACCCCAAACAATAAAGTAAATGGGAATAGGGTCATACATATCAATAAGTACCTTAAATGTAAATGGATTGAATGCTCGAATCAAAAGACACAGACTAGCTGAATGGAGACAAAAGCAAGACCCCTTACATATGTTGTCTATAAATGACCCACTTCCCACATAGGGACACAGACAGACTGAAAGTGAAAGGCTGGAAAAAGATTTTCCATGCAGATGGAAATTTAAAAAAAATAAAGACTTTAAGAACAGACAAGGAAGGATCCTAGATTGATCAAGGGATCAATCCAAGAAGATGATATAATAATTATAAATATATGCACCCAACATAAGAGCATTCCAGTGCATAAGGCAAGTGCTAAAAACATAAAAGGGGAAATCAACAGTAACAGAAAAATAGTGAGGACTTTAACACTTCATTCATGCCAGTGGACGGATCATCCAGACAGGAAATTGAATAAGGAAACACAAGCTTTAAATGACATTTTGGACCAAAAGGACCTAATTGATATCTAAAGGACACTCTATGCAACAGTAGTAGAATTCACTTTTTTTCTCAAGTGCACATGAAACATTCTCCAGGATAGATCAAATCCCGGGTCATAAATCAACCCTTCATAAATTTAAGAAAATTGAAATCACATCAAGCATTTTTTTTTTCTTACCACAATGATATAAGATTAGATATCAATTACAGGAAAAGACTGTAAAAAACAAAAACCATTTGGAGGCTAAGCAATATGCTTCTAAATAACCAAGAGCTCACTGAAGAAATCCAAGAGGAAATCTACAAGTATCTAGAAACAAACAGCAAAATCACAACAACTCAAAACATGTGGGATGCAGTAGGAGCAGTGTTAACAGGAAAATTTATGGAATACAAGCTTAACTCAGGAAATGAGAAAAATATCAAGTAAACAACCTAACCTTACACCTAAGGCAACTAGAAAAAGAAAGAAGGAAAAAAAAAAACAACCAAAGGTAGTAGAAGGAAAGAAATTACGAAGATCAGTGTACAGTGTTTCAATCACTCAGTCATGTGATTGACTCTTTGTGAGTCAATGTCCGACTCTTTGTGATGCCATGGACTACAGCTCTCCTGGCTCCTCTGTCCATGAAATTCTCCAGACAAGAATACCAGAGTGGGGTGCCATTCCCTTCTCCAGGGGATTTTCCCAAACCAGGGATTGAACCTGGGACTCATGCACTGTAGGCAGATTCTTTATCATCTTTTTATTTACTTCTGCTCAGATGAAGATCAGAGCAGAAGTAAATTAAAAATTTTTAAATGAAGGAAACAATGCCAAATATTAATAAAAACAGAAGCTGCTTCTTTGAGAAGATAAATGAACTTTACAAACCATTAGCCAGACTCATCAAGAAAAAAGGGAGAAAATTCAAAACAAGAAAATTAGGAATGAAGAAGTTGTAACAGACAACACAAAAATAGAAAGGATCAAAAGAATATTATGAGCAATTATATGTCAATAAAATGGACAACCTGGAAGAAATGGGCAAATTCTTAGAAAAGTACAACGTTCCAAGACTGAAACAGGAAGAAAAAGAAAATAAAAGCAGACCAATCACAAGCACTGAAATTGAAACTGTGATCAAAAATCTTCCAACAAACAACAGCCTGGGGCCAAATGGCTTAAAAGCCAAAAAGTAGCAAACTTTTAGAGAAGAGCTAACACCTATCCTGCTCAAACTCTTCCAGAAAATTGCAGAGGGAGGAAAACTGATGAAAATAGATGCAAAAATCCTCACAGTAATATTAGCAACACATTAAAACTGGCATAGAAGGAACATATCTCAACATAATAAAGGCCATATACATCAAACATAGCAAACATTATTCTCAATTGTGAAAAAAAAATGAGAACATTTTCTCTATGATCAGGAAAAAGACCAGGGTGCCCACTCTTGCCATTATTATTTTATATAGTTCTGAAAGTGCTAGCCATGGCGCTCAAAGAAGGAAAAGAAACAAAAAGAATCCAGATTGGAAAACAAGTAAAACTCTCAATGATTGCAGATGACATGATGCTATACATGGAAAACCCTAAAGATACTACCCTAAAATTACTAGAGCTAATCAATGAAGTTAGTAATTTCCCAGGATACAGAATTAAAACACAGAAATCCTTTGCATTCCTATGCAATAATAATCAAAATTCAAAAAGAGAAATTAAGGAATCAATCCCATTCACCATCGCAACAGAAAGAATAAAATATCTAGGAATAAACCTACCTAAGGAGACAAAACACCTGTATTCAGAAAACTATAAGATACTCATGAAAGAAATCAAAGATGATAAAAACAGATGGAGAGATAACCATGTTCTAGGATTGGAAGAATCAATATTGTGAAAATGACTATACTACCCAAGGCAGTCTACAGATTCAATCAATCCCCATCACATTCAGTTCAGTTCAGTTCATTTCAGTTGCTCTAGTCGTGTCCGACTCTTGGCGACCCCATGAACTGCAGCACACCAGGCCTCCCTGTCCATCACCAACACACGGAGCTTACTAAAACTTGTGTCCATTGACTTGGTGATGCCATCCAACCATTTCATCCTCTGTTGTTCCCTTCTCCTGCTTTTAATCTTTCCCAGCCTCAGGGTCTTTTCAAATGAGTCAGTTCTTCGCATCAGGTGGCCAAAATATTGGAGTTTCAGCATCAGTTCTTCTAATGAATATTCAGCACTGATTTAATGGCATTTTTCACAGAACTAGAGCAAATGATTTTACTGTTTTTATGGAAACATGAAGACCCCAAATAGCCAAAGTAATCTTGAGAAAGAAAAATGGAGTTGGAGGAATCAGTCTTCCTGATGTTTGACTATGCTGCAAAGCTGTGGTAATCAAGGCAGCACAGTACTGGCACAAAAACAAAAATGTGTCAAAGGAACAAGATAGAAAGTTCTGAGACAAACCTGCATGCCTATGGACACCTTCTCTTTGACAAGGAGGCAAAAATATACAATGGATACATGATAATTTTGTCAGTAATTGGTGCTGGGAAAACTGGACAGTTACATGTAAAAGAATGAAATTTGAACACTTCCTAACATCATGCATGAAAATAAACCAAAAATGTATTAAAGACCTAAATATAAGGCTAGAAACTGTAAAACTCGGAGGAAAACATAGAAACAACACTCTGATACAAATTGCAGCAAGATCCTCTTTTACCCACTTCCTAGAGTAATGGAAATATAAATAAAAGTAAACAATGGGATCTAATTAAACTTATAAGCGTTTGCACAGCAAAGGAAACTATAAATAAGGTGAAAAGACAACCTTTAGAATGGGAAAAAGTAATATCAAATGAAGCAACTGATAAAGGATTATTTTCCAAAATGTACCATCAGCTCATGGAACTCAGTATCAGGAAAACAAAAAACCCAATCAAACAAACAAACAAAACAACAACAAAAAACCGGGCAGAAGACCTAAAGTGAGATCTCTCCAAAGAAGACATACAGATGGCCAACAAACACAGGAAAAGAAGCTCACTGTCATTCATTATTAAAGAAATGCACATCAAAACTACATTGAGATACCACCTCAGACTGGTCAGAGTGACCATCATCAAAAAATCTACAAGCAATAAATGCTGGCAAGGATGTGGAAAAAAAGGCAACCCTCTTGCACTGTTGATGGAAATGTAAATTGATAGAACCACTCTAGAGAATAGTATGGAAATTCCTTAAAAAAAAAACACAAAAAAAAAACTAGAAGTAAAACTAGCATATGACCCAGAACTCCCACTACTGAGCATATGCCCTGGAGAAAATCATAATTCAAAAAAATACACATTTACCTCAATGTTCATTTCAGCACTATTTACAATAGCCAGGACATGGAAGCAACCTAGATGTCCATCAACAGATGAATGGATAAAGAAATTGTGGCACACATGTTCAATGGAATATTACTCAGCCATAAAAAGGAACAAATTTGAGTCAGTTGAACTGAGGTGGATGAACCTAGAGCCATTATACAGAGTGAAATAAGTCAAAAAGGGGAAAACAAATATATATTAATGCATATATATGGAATCTAGAAAATGGTACTGATGAACCTATTTGCAAGGCAGCAATGAGACATAGATATAGAGAATGGATTTGTGGACATAGCAGGGGAAGGAGAAGTTGGAATGAATTGAGAGAGTAACTTTTAAATATTTACTCTACTGGTGTAAAATAGGTAACTAGCAGAAGTTGTTATATAATACAGGGAGCTCAACCTGATGCTCTTGGATGACCTAGATTGGATGAGATGGTAATGGGAGGGAGGCTTAGGAGGGAGGGAATATATGAATACTTATAGCTGATACATGATGTTGCACTGCAGGAACAAACATGACTAAATTTAAAGCAGTTATCCTCCAGTTAAATAATAAAAATAAAAGGAAAGAAGGAGAAAAGTCCCTTCTCTGGGCAATGGCAGGATGTGGTCTCTCATAACCTGGATGAGTACAGTCTGACCTGAAACCCTTCCTAGTCTCTGAAATAATGCCCAGTGCAGTGAGACACTTTGCTCCATTCTGCATTGGGTCCCTACAATCTTGGTTGGAAAAAATAAAACAGTTTTATCTCTTTAAAATCGAAGTCTTCATTTTTCAGATGGAATACTTAATTTTTCAAATTCAAGGAAAACTCAGAAACTTCTGGGCTTCCCTGGTGGCTCAGATGGTGAAGAATCAGCCTGCAATGTGGGAGACCCTGGTTTGAGTCCTGTGTTGGGAAGATCCTCTGGAGGAGGGAATGGCAACCCATTCCGGTATTCTTTCCTGGAGAATCTCCATGGACAGAGGAGCCTGGCAGGCTACCATCCATGAAGTCGCAAAGAGTTAGATACGACTGAGCGACTAAGGACGTACACACAGACACTTCCTTAATTGTTTCCATTTTTTAAAAAAATTCAAAGTCAACAAGGAATGTACTCCCTTTCGTATTTCCACCTGTTCTCTCCCCCAGTACCCCAAATATGTGGGAGGATCTTGAGGATTAGCCCATGTCTGTTTCTCAGCTTCCCTCAGTCGCCCATTGGCTTCTGCTGTGTGGAACTGGATTCTCCTCTCCTTGGCTGTTTCCTCCCCAGGGGTTCTCTTACTCTGGCCTCAAAGAATCTCCTGCTGTGTGAGACTTTGTATTCTGTCAAAAACTTAATCATAGCCTTTGATAATTTCTGGGGTTCTTTCCCTACATATTTCCCTCCTTTCCGTTATTCTTGCTCATAAATGTACCCACTTGATCCTTCCTGAATGCCAGTTCTGTCTTCCCAGCTCTGTGAAGTGGCTGCATTTTGCATGGGTCCCCCTATCATGTAGTGGCCCACAAACCACTCTGCAGCAGAAAGCCAAGATGATCTGAGAGCTGGCCTCATTTGTTTTCTTTCTCTCAGAGAACTCAATCCTTTGCTGCCTGTCCCCATTGCCGGAAAGCAGCTTGTATATTTTGGCCGTTGTCTACTTACTTATGGAGGATAGGATAGTCTTCATATTAGTTACTCAGCATGGCCAGAACTCAAAACTGAGCATTGACTTTTAAAGAATTAAGACCAGGGCAGTCTTTAGAAGAACTTTTGCAGATTTTGATTATTTCCTCATGGTGTTGCATAACTGTGTCTCCATTCATATTTTAAATTTGAAGTGTCCAAACGTTGAAACTCAAAATAGTACAAAGGTCAGCTTTAGTCTGGCTTTCCTGTGAAGATAGACTGGGGCTATGTGAAGGGAAGCACCTTAAGTATGTGACAGTCAGAATATAGTCTCAGATCTAGCATGCTTCCTGGGAGGTGTTAAGGGAATTGTCTAACCTGTCTGGATCTCAGTTTATTCATTTCACGAAAATGAGGGAATGACTTTGTTTCAGAACTAGTACATGTAAAAAAAACAAAAAAACAAAACAAAACAAATTATGCCAAAGAACTGGATTGAAGTTTCCTAGGCCTTAAATCTGGAGAAGGCAATGGCACCCCACTCCAGTACTCTTGCCTGGAAAATCCCATGGACGGAGGAGCCTGGTGGGCTGCAGTCCATGGGGTCGCTAGAGTCAGACACGACTGAGCGACTTCACTTTCACTTTTCACTTTCCTGCATTGGAGAAGGAAATGGCAACCCACTCCAGTGCTCTTGCCTAGAGAATCCCAGGGACAGGGGAGCCTGGTGGGCTGCCGTCTCTGGGGTCGCACAGAGTCAGACTCGACTGAAGCGACTTAGCAGCAGCAGCAGCAGCAGCAGCAGCAGGCTTTAAATCCAGTGGCTATTTTTGGTAAGTCATCCTTTTCCTCATGTAATATGCTTTCATATTCTTGTTGCTCACCACACAAACTTCTCATAATTTGACACACGGTTCAACTTCAGTTCTTTTCTTGCTTCTAAATCTAGACTGGAAGCAGTCCCTTACTGGAGGGCTTCTATGTTCCACACTATTTACTTACCGTGTTGCCAAGTTCTGGAAGAGCACTGTTAAACCCATTTTTAAAGGATCATATTGGGAGCTTATTTAAGATGTAGTCTTCTGATGGTAAACTATAGTGATCATTTTGAAAAGTTATTTGCTTTTTTTTTCCAGTTGCTAAGTCATGTCCAACTCTTTGCAGCCCCATAGACTGCAGTAGACTAGACTCCTCTGCCTTCCTCTATTGCCCAAAGTTTGTTCAAATTCATGTCCGTTGAGTTGGTGATGCTATGAAACCATCCCATCCTCTGTTGTCCCCTTCTCCTCTTGCCTTTAATCTTTTCCAGCATTAGAGTCTTTTCCAATGAGTCAGCTCTTCACATCAGATGGCTAAAGTACTGGAGCTTCAGCAACAATCCTTCCAATGTTGATTTGTATAGGATTGACTGATTTGACCACCTTGCTGTCCAAGGGACTCTCAAGAGTCTTTGAAAATGTTATAATTCAAAAACATCAGTTCTTTGGCTTTCAGCCTTCTTTATGGTCCAACTCTCACATCTGTACTTGACTACTGGAAAAACCATACCTTTGTCTATCTGGACCTTTGCTGGCAAAGTGATGTCTCTGCTTTGAATACCTTGTCTAGGTTTGTCATACTTTCCTTCCAAGGAGCAAGTGTCTTTTAATTTCATGGCTACAGTCACCATCTACAGGGATTTTGGAGTCCAAGAAAAAATGCCATTGCTTCTACTTTTTCCCCTTCTATTTGCCATGAAGTGATCAAACCAGATGTCATGATCTTAGTTTTTTAAATGCTGAATTTCAAGCCATATACATCTGTACATGACTACTGGAAAGACCATAGCTTTGACTATATGGACCTCTCATCTTTCCCATTCTATTGTTTTCTCTCTTTCCATTGTTCATTGAAAAAAGCCTTCTTCTCTCTCCTTGGTATTCTCTGGAACAGCATTCAGTTGGTTATATCTTTCCCTTTCTCCCTTACTTTTCACTTCTTTTTCCTCAGCTATTTGTAAAGCCTCCTCAGACACCCACTTTGCTTTCTTGCAATTCTTTTTCTTTGGGATGGTTTTGGTCATTACCTCTGTACAATGTTATGGACCTCTGTCCATATTTCTTCAGGTACTCTGTCTATCATATCTAATCCCTTGAATGTATTCATTACCTCCACTGTATAATCGTAAGGGATTTGATTTAGATCATTCCTGAATGGCCTGTAGGTTTTCTCCACTTTCTTTAGTTTAAGCCTGAATTTTGCTATAAGAAGCTGATGACCTGAGCCACAGTCTTGTTTTTTCTGACTCTATAGTTTCTCCATCTTCGGCTTCAAAGAATGTAATCAGTCTGATTTTGGTATTGGCCATTTGGTGATATCCCCGTGTAGAGTTATCTATGACTGATGTGTCCTGTTGACAAAACTCTGTTAGCCTTTGCCCTGCTTCAATTTGTACTCCAAGGCCAAACTTGCCAGTTAGTCCAGGTATCTCTTGACACCCTACTTTTGCATTTCAATCCCCTATGATGAAAAGGACATCTTTTTTTGATGTTAGTTCTAGAAGATCTTGTAGGTCTGCATAGAACCAGTCAACTCCAGCTTCTTTAGCATTGGTGGTTGGGCATAGACTTGGATTATTGTGATGTTGAGTGGTTTGCTTTGGAAACAAACTGAGATCATTCTGCCATTTTTGAGACTGCACCCAAGTACTGCATTTCAAACTCTTTTATTGATTATGAGGGGTACTTCATTTCTTCTATGGGAATCTTGCCAACAGTAGTAGATATATTGGTCATCTGAATTAAATTCACCCATTCCCATCCATTTTAGTTCACTGATTCCTAAGATGTCAGTGTTCATTCTTGTTATTTCATGCTTGACCATGTCCAATTTACCTTGATTCATGGACCTAACATTCCAGTTTCCTATGGAGTATTGTTCTTTATAGCACTGGATTTTGCTTTCACTACCAGGCACATCCACAGCTGAGTGTCATTTCTGCTTTTGCCCTTCTTGTATTTCTTTTTCTTTGGGATTGTTTTGGTCATGCCTCCTGTACAATGTAACGAGCTTCCATCCATAGTTCTTTAGGCATTCCATCTACCAGATCTATCCCTTGAATTTATTAGTCACATCCTCTATATAACAATAAGGAATTTGACTTAGGTCATTCCTGAATGGCCTAGCAATTTTCCCTACTTACTTCAATTTAAGCCTGAATTTTGCAATAAGGAGCTCATGATCTGAGCCACAGTCGCCTCAACTGCAGATCTTGTTTTTGCTTACTATACAGAGCTTCTCCAACTTTGGCTGCAAAGAACATAATCAATCTTATTTCAGTATCGACCATCTGGTGATGTCCATATGTAGAGTTGCTTCTTCAGTTTTTGGAAAAGGGTGTTTGCTATGACTAGAGTGTTCTCTTAATAAAACTCTGTTAGCCTTTGCCCTACTTCATTTTGTACTCCAAGGCCAAACTTGCCCGTTATTCCAAGTATATCTTGACTTTCTACTTTTGCATTCCAATCCCCTATGGTGAAAAGGATATCTTTGTGTGTGTGTGTGTGTGTGTGTTAGCCTTGAAGGTATTGTAGGTCTTCATAGAACCAGCCAACTTCAGCTTCTTTAGCATCAGTGGTTGGGATATAGACTTGGATTACTGTGATGTTGCATGGTTTGCCTTGGAAATGAACTGAGATCATCCTGTCATTCTTGAGGTTCACGCAGATGCTGCATTCTTCTTTACTATAAGAGCTACTCCTAAGGGATTCTTGCCCACAGTAGTGGATTTAATGGTCATTTGAATTAAATTGTCCCATTCCCATCCATTTTAGTTCACTGATTCCTAAAATGTCCATGTTTACTCTTGCCATCTCCTTGACCACATCCAATTTACCTTGTCCACTAAAAAATTAGTCACAACCTGAAAGTAGAGAGTTATTTGGTGGGAATGTGCCCAGGAGCCAGCAGCTTTGTAGCCTTGAGAAAACTGCTCCAGAGAGATGGAGGGGAGGGGTCAGGCTATCTACTAGTTTGAAACAAAAGGCGCAGGCAGTCTGAACATCAGAGATTATTGTAACATAAGGAAAATTAGATAGCAAGTAAAGGAATGTAGCATTCTGTGTTTGGGAAGTGCAAGCCTCCGGGCTCACTGAATTTATTCCTTTCATATATACTTCCGCTGTCTGGGGCCAAATTCTGTTCCCTGATTGTTTACATCCCTAATTCCCTGTTTACCCTATGGGGTGGCAGATGTGGTGGATGGCTGCTTCCTGTATTCCCCCAGGCTCCTCAGCAGTCACCATGGAGGGTGGTGGCATCTGCGGGATCACAGGCGTGTTCCCCTTTGGGAGCCCTCATCCGCATTAGGAGACTGGAAATTGCTGGTGGCTGTGACATTTCTTGCCCACCAAAATGGCAGGAAATATTTCATTTCACACCTTGATTCATGGACCTAATATTTCAGGTTTCTATGCAATATCGTTCTTTATAGCATTTACTTTCACTGACAAACTCATCCATGACTGCGTGTCATTTCTGCTTTGGCCCAGTGGCTTCCTTCTTTCTGGAGCTATTCATAATTTCTCTCCACTCTTCTCCAGTAGCATCTTCTGACTCGGGCAGCTCATCTTCCAGCGTCCTATCTTTTTGCCTTTTCATACTGTTGGTGGAGTTCTTGTGGCGAGAATACTGGAGTGGGACGCCGTTTCCTCCAGGGAGGCATTTTGTTAGAACTCTTCACTATGACCCGTTCATGCCTGCACAGCATGGCTCCCGGCTTCGTTGAGCGACATGGCCCCTCCACCACCACAAGGCTGTGATCCAGCATGCGGTTGAAATGTTTAGAAATATCGAAACACTATGTTGCGTAACAGGAACTAATGTAGTATTGTAAGCCAGTTATACTCCAAAAACAAAGAAATAAAAACTCATAGAAAAAGAGATCAGATTTGTGGTAATCACAGGCAAGGGCTGAGGAGAGGGAGGAATTGGATGAATGCAGTTAAAAGTACAAGCTTCTGGTTATAAGATAAATAAGTACGTGGGATGTAGGTATAAGTATAATTACCATGGTTTTATGCTGCATGTGAAAGTTGTTGAGAGAATAAATTCTGAGAGTTCTCATGACAAAGAAAAATATCTTTTTTCTATTTCTTAATTTTGTATCTATATGAGATGATCAATGTTCACTAAACTCATTGTGGTCATCATTTCAGGTTGTATGCAAGTCAAATCCTTATGCTGTACACCTTAAACTTATACAGTGCCAGTTATAACTCAATAAATAGAAGGAAAAAAAAATACAGACTTCTGAATCCTAGTCCTGGCCCAGGAATCTTCATTTTAAACAGCATAGGTTGTTTATGGATGATAAACAACATAGGTTGTTTATTGTCCAAGGTTTGTGTTTTGAGAAACACTAGACTTGCATTGTACTTTTACTGGGAAAAACCACTATGTATATTTGTTATCCAGTTGTCTTTAAATTTTGTTTCTGAATATACCGCAGTGTTTATTAACTACCTTTTTTAGATACTGCAAATCAAGACCTAGAGTTAGTAATTATGAGGCAGTGGTTAACTATTCCCACTGAGTTTAAGATCTAAGGTTGAAAGTTCAGAGGAATTCAAATAATCTAAGTACTGGGAATGCTAAGAAAGAAAGTTTTTAAAATTTGTCTTATTTAAAAATGCTACACAATAGAATGAAGGAATAAATCAACTGATGCATAAATTTGAAGAAAATGACATTTGTGCTTCTGTATACACACAACCAGCTGTTTTTTAATTAGTTTGCTGCTTTTAGTTTCCTTATCACTGTTTATTTCATTATGATTACAATAAATTATGATATGTGTTAAGAACATAGACTTTAAAGATAGACAAATTCTGGGTCCACATCTCAGCTGGATAACTAGTTCTAGGATCTGGATTTTAAGTATTTGTTTGCTCAAGTTGCTACTACTTGAGAATTTCTAGGACTTAAAGAAGGCAGGACCCTGCAGTATGCCAAGAAAATTAGTTAGGATCTCTCATCTTGATGGACCATAAAAATGGAAGGTGAGCATCAAATTTGACTTTTATTGTAGTGAGGTTTTCAATTTACCATCCACAGATGGAGTTTAGAGACCTCATGAATATATATAAATAACAAAACATTAAAGTAAGCAGATTTCACATTTTCACAAATGGATCCTTGACTTCCAAAAAGACAGTTGAAAACAATTTTATATTATTTTTACAAGGAGGGAAAGGTGGAGTGTTGATTTTTATTAAATAAACTGTAGAATGTAAGGAGCAAAACTGAGTTATATAAAAGGCAAATGTTTGCTGGCATCCATCTTCCTTCACAAAGACCAAAAAACAATACAGTATTGTAAAGCAAAAATAAAATAAAACTAAAAATATTATATTCATTAAAAAATAAAAATAAACTATTACAGTAAAAAAAAAAAAGTGAGTATGCCTTGTTGCATTACAGTGCCACTCCCTGGTGGTACAACATCATTTTTTTTTTTAAACTAGAAATTCTCCCTCTGAGCTTCTTATTTCTTCCTGTCAGCTACCCTGAATTAATTATGGGTGTATTATTTTAATTCTTCCAGGTGTACATGGACTGTAAGAACAAGAGTGTGGATGTGTCTTTGGTCCATTGCACAGGTAAGGGAGTATCCTTGACTAACACTGGACCTGGTCCTTCTGCTGCTCCATGAATCCTTATATCACTGTGCTTTCTTATAGCTTCCTTGATAAAAGCAATGAAATACTGTGGAAACCTAGATTCAGAGAAGCCAATTTTTTTTGAATCAGTGTCTGCTGCGATAAGTAACATGCATTTAAATAAGGTGAGTTGAACAAGTTGGTGTGCCAGAATCATAAGAAAATTAGAATGTAGAATCAAGGGTTTTGTGATTTTTATATTAGACTATTATCCCATTTGCATCTGAAAACCTATTAAAATGTGTCCCCTCCTCAGAGTCCTCTGCTCCGGGCAAAGAAATTTTTTCATTCCCTTTTTGGACAACGTATGAACATTGTTTAAGAATTTGGAGTTTCCAGCAATATCACTGTTTAAAGGATCTGGTGATCACCTGTTAAGTGCAAACTGCTTGATTATCAAATAAATGCATCTTCCAGGATCCACTATCCTGAAAGTTGGAATCTACCTCTGTCAAATACAAAAACTCAAAATGTAACCAATAGCTCTTAACTGCTCTGATACCCTTTACTCTAAGCTCATATTGCCATTTTTGGAAATACTATTTGCAGAAGCCAGCACTCACATGGTCTGAAGTGTCAAAATTATTTCTAACACTGGGCTGTATGGTTAATTTTAGAACTATCCCTAGAAATTTGATTTCCCACAATTTTTTTTTTTTTTGTCTTGAATTGTTGTACCTTTCCTTATTCCTGGAACAGCATTTATTGTCTCCCTGGGTCATCCTCATTACATGCAACCAGAACAGTATACATTTACAAAGTAATAAAAATTTAAAAATAATAATGCTATTATTATTTCCACTGCTACTACTATTAAATATTATGAACATTCATTGAGTGCTCATTATGTTCCAAGACTATGCTGAGAGCTTTACCTATATTTCTTCACCAAACTCACCACAAGCTTATGAAGTAGATACTATTATTTAACCTATTGTCAGAAATGAGGAAACTGAGGTTCAGGGAAGTTATACCATTTGTAAGTGGTAGAGCCAGTTTCAAAGTCAGCAGTCTGACCTGGCACTTGGAGCTATAAACTTCTGTACTCTGATGCGTCAGAGAATATCCATTTTCTTAGCTTGACGAGACAGCTGGCTTCAGCTTCTAATGTTCTTTTACCTACTGCTATCAACTTAAAGTTAAGTAGCAAGTGGGGCTCCCCAGGTGGCTCAGTGGTAAAGAATCCGCCTGCCAATTCAAGAGCCACAGGAGACGCAGGTTCAATCCATGGGTCAGGAAGAGCCTGTGGAGGAGGAAATGGCAACCTACTCCAATATTCTTGCTTGGAGAATTCCACGGACAGAGGAGCCTGGCAGGTTACATTCTGTGCGGTCGCAGAGTCAGATGTGACTGAGTGGCTGAGAGCACGCGCACACGCGTGTATACACACACACACACACACACACACACACACCCAACCCAATATTCTTGCCTGGAAAATTCCATAGACAGTGGAGCCTGACCGGCTGCAGTCCATGGAATCGTCCATGGGGTCACAAAAAGTCGGACAGGCACTTAGAAACTTAAACAACAAAACAACAAGTAACAAGTGCTAATTTCTTTCTCTTCTATTTCAGAATTTGAGCATACTCAGTGACCACAGTGAAATCTGAGAGTCTTGCTACAGTACCGTTCTTTTCTTTAACAACTTCCCTGAAAAGGCCATACTCAAGTGTTTGCACAAACTTTTTTGTTGTGTAGAACCTACATATGACCTTTATGATGAGTGCGTGACTTTATAACTGCATAACCACTGCTCAAGGTTTGCCAACAATTTTATCTAATCTTTGTCAGTAAGTAAATTCACTTTGTAGGTTACTGTATAGTTATTTTATAAAAATCAGTATGCATTTAGTTTTAGTGTACTGAAAGATAAACATGAATTTCTGTCCTTTTTTTAATACCACAATATTCTGTGTTAATTTAGTTTTGTTATAAGTTGATTTCTAAAAGTGAGAAGTACTTTGTCCTATTATAGGAAATTTAGAACATTTGCAAGTTATTTGTAAAACTGCAGGATCATATGTAACTAATACAAAGAAACAACTTATCAAGAGAGCCATTTTCCCCTACCAAAAAAGCCATTAAATATCAATAAGCCATGAAATATTCATGTAATATGATACAAAATTCACAGAAAATAAGTCAAGCAAAAACAAATGACAAATTGGAAACCATTCTTCTTCATATCTCTCCATGCATGGAAGTCTTCAGGAATGTTTTTACATCACTTTTATCCAAGAAATCAGGTTCTTGACTTTGGTTTTGTTGTGACTATTAAAAATGTTTAGAATCTTCAGACCTTAGCCCTAGTTTGCACATCCCCACCCATGAAAGTCTCTATTTTCAGCTTAAGTTTTGTTGGAACTAGAAAATGTAGAAGTTGCACATTTTATGTTTTTTCACAGATATGATTTATAGATGAGAAAGTATCAACAGAAGAATAACTTTGTGCTATTCCAATATAGGATTAGCTATAGTGGTTTGAGACCTTCCTATTTCAGAGAGATAGTCAATGTACTGAATACATTTATCTGTCTAAGATAGATAGATCTCCATAGAATGCTTTATTTTTTTCTTTTGTTAGAGAAGAGCTTAGATAAATGCTTATCTGTAAACCCACTAAATCAACAGAGTAATTGACAAGTAAAACCAGAGGCTAGGCTGATTTGTATAAGTTACTGTTTTCATGTTTCTACATATATTTTAAATCACATATAGTTTTATATGTTTATCTAGCAATTTGATTTACCTATGAAGAAATATCACTTTCAAAAATAGGTATAGATACATATGTTAATCTTAAGGCATTTTAGCTGTCCTAGAAATTATCAATTAACAAAAAGCCAAGTACTTTGAAGTGAATTTGAGAAAGAGTTTGCAAACAAAATTAAAAGGCTTTAATTTTAGGTCATTTAGGTGTTTCTTCTGGACATCTGTAAGAGAAAATGCTAATATCTGCCAAGTGCTTTAATGGTCCCTAGCAAATGTATAACAAACATTCATATGGCCCTTGCTTTTACCATTAAATCCTAAGCAGAGTAAAAGAATAATAATAAACATTTCAAATTTTTGTAACTTATTTAGCTATATTAATTTTGATTGACATGAAATACAAAAATAGTTTTTGTCCCACAGGAAGCGTCAATCCCTTCATCACTAATTTGAAGCCAGTTTTCCTTCCCATCAAATACTGTTCCAAGAAAAGGTGGAAGTAATAGTTGAAAGTAAACTTTCCTTAAAAAAGGAATTTCACTCTGCTTTGTCTGATTAAATTATTCCAGTTGTGGATGGTGGCAAGTCACCGTCTCTAATCCACTGGTCATGGGCACATGAATTGATGTATTTCTATGCAACTTTGGCCTATTATTAAATTTATGCACTGTAGACATTTTCTACTTTGTTAGAGATTATGGACTGTAGATGGAATTAAAATCATTACAGTTAAAATCAATGGATAGTTTCTTCTATTTTTTTATTGAAGCTAGCACGCAGTTGCTTGAGAAGATGTATTTGAATGCATTTCAGGGTTTATAGTAGATATTAATGGATAAAGCTTAAAAGTCATAACTTTCATCAAATATTATTGTTTTCAAAGTAAAAGGAGCTCAAACCAAAGGTACCATAAACCCTTTGCTCTAAGGCTTATCCTGCATGCTAAGTCACAGTGACTGTAGACCTGGAGGAACTCCCTGGGATTAAGTTTTGAGAGCCCAGTGACTCAGTGTGAGTTTCACACACACAAGATCCTAAAATATAAATGTTTATTTCAAAACAGATATTGACAATAGAAAAACTACAATAAGGTCCTGATGCTAGAATGTTTCTAATCATGTTGAACTATTTTTACGAAATTACTTATTTTTGTATATGATAAACTACTTATATATTACTTACTATGGTAAAATAAAATAGGGAAAAATTAAAACTGACCTCTAAGAGTGTTAAGGACTTAACACAGTGACATACAATATACAAATTAACCGTAAAGCAAGTAACCAGGAAAAGACTGTTAATATTACATTTATACAGATTAAATGTCCTTAATTTACCATTTGTCTTTCATTTTAAAGATTATCTGCCCCCAATTGTATGATTCTAGTGTTAAAAGTCTAACTTGAATTACTTTGCAGTATTTATTTGACAGATCTCTATTGTGTAAATGTGTAATGTAATGAGAAAATAGATCTCTCTTTTTTTAATGAAAATGTTAATATGTTAATACCCTGTATGGATGATGTTTGACAGTTAGTGTTCACCCAATATGTTTTTGAATAGGCATATGGCTGGAGGTGGATGTTCTGCATTCTGCAATAGGGATGACCATCTGATTCAACATAGACTGTCCTTTTGGTGTTGATTTTGTTGCCAGTTTTTCAATAGGGAATTTAGTGAGGCTTGCACAGTCTAGAGATTTTTAGTTACAAAACATATCATCTAATATGTCACACATATTTTTATGTTTTTCAATACATTTAATTACTTTTTAAATAATCCTTTGCACTGACTCAGCATATAATAACTGATTTACATGGAAAATAAACTGAAATATGATTACTGTGTTAAAGGATTTTTATTATTTCAAAGTACTTACTGAAGAGCAAATAGTACATTTTCCTTGCTTAGACTGACCTACAGAGTATTATGTGTTGAAAATTACTGGATTCAATATTCTTTGTAATTTATTCCTAAAAAATTTCAGCCTAAAATTGTGAAGTGTTGTATGTCAATTTACAGAAGTGCAATAAAGCTACTTTTTGCTGCAACACTACTTTTATGCAGTCCTTTAAATACCAAGTTTAAATCCTTTCTTGTTCTAATTTTAATTAATATGTAATTTAATTTGTTAATTTGTTTGGTTCTTTGTTTATATACTGTTGTTTGTCTTTTCTAAGTTTCTAGGCTGAGTTCAATATTCTGCAGCATTTTAAAGATTATTGTTTAAAGAACAAGAAGAAGATAAGTCTGTCTTCCAGGTGTTGGAGATATGGCAGTGAATTAAGCAGAAAAAAAAAAAATCCCTGCCCTTATGGAGCTTACATCCTTACTGGGGAAGACAAAATAAAAGGAATAAATTTTAAATACCTTTATTTTAAGTTAAATGAAAATATGTGCTAAGAATAGGAATAAATTAAGGAAAGAGGATAAAATGTATGGCAGAAGGTGAGTGTTGTGTCCCGAGACAGACTGGTAGGCATGGTGACTAATGAGAATGTCTTAGGAAGCTCAGGCTACTGTAATCAAATAGCACAGACTGGAGAACTAAACAATAGACATTTATCTGTCAAAATTCAGTAGGCTGGGAAGTCAAAGATCAAAGAAGCACCTGACTCAGCTTCTGGGGAGAACTTGTTTTGTGTCTTGTAGACAGCTACCTTCTTGCTGTCCTCATATTCCCTCACGTGTTGGAAAGAGAATGCTCTCTTGTTTCTCTTCTAACAATCCTATAATTCTGTAAGCTTAGGACTTCACCCTTATGACCTTATTTAACCTTTATTACTTCCCTATATGCTCAGCCTCCACATACAGTTACACAGGTCCATAGCAGGGAGTTATAAATATCTTCTATATTAAAACATTCCTTTTTATTCTGAAAATTAGGCTTGCTAGAATTTTATAAGTTAGGTTGGCTAAAACGTTCATTTGGATTTTTCTGTAAGATGTTGCAAAAAACCCATGTGAACTTTTTGGCTGACCCAATGTTTAACATAATCCTTTTGCATCAAAAACATGATAAATAATTGTGAACTATCTGGTTAAAGTATTTTAATGCTAGAGACTGTAGGTTAGCATAGATATTACCAGCCTTATCTGGCTACTGAGATGAGATTCTGGCTATGAAATATAGTGAAGCGGTCAGGAACGGGTTTGCAATATACCAATGGCTATTTGAAAGCTGAGACATTATATTCTGGTGATGGTTTCTAAGGATTAGCCATCCTGTTATAAAGATAAAATTGAATTAGTTAGCTTTCCTTTAACTATCATATTGTTTTAAAGAAAATAACAACAGAGATGTGCTTAATTCTACCAGCTGTCACAGAGACAGACGCAGAAGAGTCCTGATGCTAACCACAGTGAGAGCTTTCCACGTTTTTGTTTTTTGTTTACTAAGAAGAAAAGAATAGAAGGTTACTGCACAAATGAGCTAAGTGCTGTGAAATGATGACTTTCAGGGTGCTCATTATGTAAAAATCCTCACTCATTTTCTACCGATTCCACACTAGGAAGGTCGTTTTGGTCAAACTTATTTCCTTTCTGTCCTTAATAATAAAGACCATTCTCTCCACTAAGTATAGAAAGCTTTTTAGTACTTTTTTTTTTCCTACTTGGTACCTTGTGTTTTTACGGCCACATTTAGAAATTGGCTAATAAATAAGTCTAGTGAGAATTTATACTTAACAAGAACAATTGTTGCATTAAAAAAATAAAATGATTCAATTAAAAAAAGCTGGAATTGTGTCTTTATCTCCTTTGCTACTAGAGCTGCCTTTTTCCCCTTCTTGGTTTTGAAGCAGTTTATGGCCTTGTGAGGGCAGAAAAGTAAGGAAAGGCAGATTCTTTTAGACTAGAGTATATTTGCCTCAACTTCCATATTTAACACCCTTATTCCACACTTCCTTTCACCTCGATTTATATCCTACAGAGTTCTCAGGCTTACCTGCTCCCTATTTTCTTAAATTTGTATTAATAGTAAGAGATCTTCTGCTTAAATAAAGGTGCCTTTCCTCAGGCTGATGAAGCCTGAGAGTGTGAGGAAGGGAGGGCAGTGAACGCAATGCCTGGCCACTGGATGGCTTTGGGGGAGGAGGAAAACTCAGGGTAAAGGCAGGTAGTGAGTAGATGAGGAGAAAGTCGGGTAGCAAGACTAACCCTATGATTTTAGGAATTTCCAGCTATCTTCTGAGTCCAAATATATGCTTCATTATTCTTTTTTTTAATTAATGTATTTATTTTCATTGGAGGCTAATCATTTTACAATATTATTCTTTTACGAGGCCTGAGATTCTCAGCATTAACCACCTTGTTGTTGTTCAGTCACTCAGTCATGTCTGACTCTTTGTGGCCCCTTGGACTGCAGCACTTACTTAGGGTGGAGTAAATACTATAAGAAAGGAAGAATACATGTAAGCCCTGCAAGGCATTGTGTTAGTTAGTCTTGGAAAAAGCTAATTCGTTCAGTAAACTTATGACATTGTTGGGCTTCTCTGGTGGCTCAGACGGTAAAGAATCTGTCTGCAGTGCAGGAGACCTGTGTTCAATCCCTGGGTCTGGAGATCCCCTGGAGAAGGGAATGGCAGCTCACTCCAGTATTTCTGCCTGGAGAAGTCCCTGGACAGGGGAGACTGGCAGTCTACAGTCCACGGGGCCGCAAAGAGTCGGACACGACAGAGCGACTGACACACGCACACGACATTGTCACCGAGGGCCAGAGAAACAGAGCCCAGAACAAATCTGGATGAAGGTTGGTTGCCAGCACCACCTGGAAGATTGGTTAGAACTCTCCTTTGGAGTTCAGGGTGCTGCTGAGGGCAGGGATGAGAATGGTGATGTGGTTTGGGGATACAGGCTGAGCAATGTGCCTTAAGCATGCATGGATGACCAGGGCCCTCCCCTCATCACCCACTCCAAAATACAGACATGGTGGAACTAGCTGGTGTTCATGAAGTCAAACACAATTCTTCCCCATATATCAGCTTTTCTTGGCGCTTGGACCCATGCCTTTTGCTTTGGCGCTGGAACTAAAATTTAACAGTAGCAGTGTAACTACCAAAAACAGAATTGGCATACAACTTTTATCTTGTGTGAACCTAGTTTTTCAATCTCTCCTTTCCACTCTGCCAATGAAAAGATTAAAGCAGTGTGAGTGAAGAACCTAAGCCATCTCATTTTGTTGGAAAAGACTCCATTTTAGAGTTCTGAGGAAAGAGTCTTTGGAAATCCCCTGACCTCACCCCACCACCTGCGAGCCAATCAGGTCCCAGATTAGGATCTCCTGACTTTACCTTCAGGATTTATGACCTGCCTGGGAAATTCAAATTAAGCCCGGGAAATGGAACCAACCAGAACCTGTGGCCAGCCCGGGAAATGAAAACCAGTCAGAACCCAACACCTAACCCTTCCACAGAAGGTAACATTTTTCGCACGAGAATACCCTATATAAGCAATGTAACCCAGAGTTCGGAGCCCCTCTCCTTAGCCGCTGTGTCGGTAATGGTGGGAGCCCCAGCTCGAGCTTGGTGATAAAAACTCTCTTGCTTTTGCATCGGATATCGGCTCCCTGGTGGTCATTGGGAGATTTTGTGACTTGGGCATAACATGAGTCTCACCAGAGTAGAGGTTTAATCAGTTAAAACCAAGCAAATGATGGTGCCAGGTCTCTCCTAAATCTTGGTTGAAATGTGATCCTTACAATATCTGCACAAGAATCACTATGGGTTTTCTACATACATAGATTTAAGCACTCTTCCCCAAACCTAGAGGATCAGAATTTCTTTGGGGTGAACTTAGAATATGAATTTTAAAACATTCACTTTCATTTTATATACAACAGTTTGGAATCACAGTCACAAAGGCTTTCTTTAGTATTTGAAAAAAGCCCTGTACTCTAAGCCTTTGGCACATATATGTTCATCATTTGCTTTATTTGGGCTTTGCGACGGTCACAGGGTGTTGTGGGTATATACTGGATCTACAGTGCTGTTTTTCAGTAGCCGGAACTGAGTGTAACGTGGCAAAGCACCATGTCAGATTCACCATAACTTTTGATCACCATGGGTTTGTCAGAGTCAGAAAGTATCTGAAACACACTATCCCTATTCATTTACTTTTGGGTGGATTTCCTAAGACTGGAAATTTGTATTTAGTCTCTTTTATCATGGAAAATTTTAGTCTCCTCCTTGTTTCATAAATTTATACTGTTTCTGAAAGATATTCACGTAGTCATAGAAGAAAACTGTCTCATCCTCCAAGTTGCTCCTCACACATTTCCTTTAGAAACACTTCATAAAGAGAGATTTCTCTTCAAGCCTAAGGCTCCTTGGTAATTATTTTCTTTCAGCCCCTTCATTGAAATTTCCTGTGAAATGCTACCAGAGTGAGCTGTAGTTAAAATCTTTCATTCTGCATGTACGGAGCTGGGATAAAATGATGGTGGCAGTAGTTACATGACTCAGCTATTTTTAGTTTGGGAATGGGCCTGATATAAACCATCATAACTACAGAGAAAATGATGTTCAATTATGAATCACTAGCAGATGTGTGAATTTATATCTTCAGGTTTAATTTTTCTAGAATATTCATACTGCAGTATATTCTTTATCCACTTTTTAAGTTGATTTTCTTTCTATGATTTAATTGCATTAAATGTTCAAAAGATCCAAAAATTAATAAAATATGTATTTGTACTCACAAATTTCACAATCCTATTTTAATTTATTTTTTTTAAAGAAATCATTCATGTGTTCAAAAAGTATTTGAATATGTATTGTATTCCGTGTACCATGCTGGTACATGATATGGATACAAGAATGAGTAATTTTTTACCTTTAAGGTATTAGAAGGGCTTGCCAGGTGGCGCTAGTGGTAAAGACCCCGCCTACCAATGCAGGAGACGTAAGAGACATGGGTTTGATCCTGGATCAGGAAGATCCACTGGAGAAGGGCATGGTAACCCACCCAGTATTCTTGGCTGGAGAATCCCATGGACAGAAGAGCCTGGCGGGCTACAGCCCACAGGATTGTGAGTCCAACATGACTGAAGTGACAGTGCACACACGTGCACACACACACACACACACAATATTAGATATCTCTGGGCAAGACATAAACAGATAAAAGAAAGAATTATAATCCACATGCTAAGTACACACAGTTTGAAATGCCATTCAAGTATCACCCAGGCTATCTTTTATGATCACCTGTTTGTGGTCACAGGATAGCTACACCTACTCAAAATTTGGTTTGAGACTGATGGTGGGACATAGGGATCAGGACGTTTTGAAAATGTTTGTTGGTTGCATAATCAGCTTTCTGTGGGTAGCAGGGCAAGCCTCTTACTCTGGTTTAAAAAAAAAAAAAGATTTGAGAGGTCAAGGGAAGGAGGTGAGTTTGAGATTTTTATGGAATTTAGGGGGGTATGGTCAGGGTGGTGCTGGTGGTAAAGAGCTTGCCTGCCAATGCAGGAGACGCAGTGATGCAGGTTCCATCCCTGGGTTGGGAGGATTCCCTGGAGAAGGAAATGGCAACCCGCTCCAATATTCTTGCCTGGAGAACTCCATGGACAAAGAGCCTGGTGGGCTACAGTCCATGGGATCTCAAAGAGTCGGACATGACTGAGCAACTTTCACTTTAACTTTCTCAGGGAAAATGTTCTTGAACTATCCATAACAAAGGAGGAAGCACTCAAGCCTCCTTATAAGTTTGCCCAGATGTGGGGCAAAGGGGAAACGAGAGGCGTTTGGCTTTAAAACTGTCAGCAGTAGACACTGTTAATGGAGTCTTAACTCTTAAGTCTTTTTTACAATTCACCCAGTTTACATTAGATGACTGCCCATTCCTTCCTCTATGGTTACACTGACAGTATTTCATCATAATTATTCATTCATATGCTTTTAAGGTAAGGCATCAGCTGTATAGTAATCATTGTGTTCCTGCTTCATTGAATGTTATGTTTAATATGTGTTTGCTGAAGGGATGATGAAGTGATGTCAATTAAAATTAACACTATATAAAGATATTAAAAACCTAGGAATCAACTAAGGAAAAGAAGTCCCTTCAAGGGACTCAGAAGGACAGTGTGTTTAAGAAAGAATAAAAATGTCAGTGATTTGAAGTAATTCTGGGGCGATAAATAGAAATTTCTTCATGAAAAACTTACTATCTATCTCTATCTCTATTGAAAAATGTAAGCCTGCCAGTTTCCAGTAACAATTACACTGCAGTGTACTAACCTTGACTCCAGAGAACTAATCTCTAGTTTCAGGTGGAGTAAGCAGGTATCTGTAAGACACCATCTGAGGGGGAATCAGAGGTTTCAATTCTCCAAATACTTTGCCAATTTGTGACAGAAAATGTTCTCAAAATTTTCACTGATGAAGCTTTTCCAGTAAAGCATTAATTCCATATATCATGAATAAAATACTATAATATGAAAGGAGAAAATTAAGATATTAACTTACTATTACAATTTACTATGTTTTATTGCCTACCAAAACCTGGGACTAGGGTAAATGGAACTTACAGGTAGGACATATTGGATCAGTAGAAATATCTTTTTGGCAGTCATTTGTACTGTTAATTATCCATTTCTTCCTAACAAACTAATTCCAAAGCATAGTGACTTATCATTTCTCGTGATTTGACTTGTCGGCTGGACTCTGCTGGGCTCCCCGGGGTTGACTTCCATTGTTGTGTTCAGTTGGTGAGTTAGCTGACGGCTGGGCTCTTCACAAACCTTGAAATCTTAAGATCTGAGAGAATGAAGGCAGCAGTTGCAAGGTCTCTTAAGGCTCATGATCAGGAACTTAAAAACATCACTTCCTCCACATTTTTTCCACCACAAGGCCAGCTCAATTTTAAGAGAAGGGAGAAACAGACTCCATCTCGCCACTTTGCAAAGGAATGTGCACAACGTTTTAGCCATCCAACAATGTATCAGAGTCCACTTCTGATTACACAAATTATTCTTTAACATGCAAAACGTGCTTACTCGCAACCAAGATTCCCAATGCTCACCCCTATTATAGCATTAGTCCAGGATCTCACAACTAGTCTCTGGTTCGGTTTGGGTGAGTTTCTCAGGTTCGGTTCCTTAGGTCAGCTCCTTTTGATAAGAGCTGGAACCAGAAATAAAGTTGTCTTCCAGTCTCACATTCATTATACAGTGGCAAGAGAGGGGCGAATAACCTTAATAGACACTCCAGTTCAAAAATTAAGAATGGAGCCCTAGGCATATTCAACACCTAGATCTTGCTTTCTAATTCCATTAAGCGGTAGAAGGAACCAGAGCTCCTTGGAAAAATGACTGGTTCTAAGCCATTAAAAAAACAAAGAAACTTTAATTTGAGGGTCAAAGTGCCCTAGTTTGTCTTCAATATACCTGGCCAAAACTGTCAAGGCTGTCAAATAAAAGACTAAGATACCTTCATACCAGAGGAAACTGAAGAGTTGTAATGACTGGATGCACCTTGATTGTCTTGCAACATACCCTGAAACAGAACATTAGGACGGTGGGGGAAATAGTAAAATCAAAATACACTGTAGAGCTTCATTGTTAGTAATGTAGCTACTATATTGAAAGCGAAAAAGTGAAGAAAATGAAAGTCACTCAGTCGTGTCCAACTGTTTGTGACCCCACAGACTATATATTCCATGGGATTCTCCAGGCCAGAATACTGGAGTAGGTAGCCTTTCCCTTCTCTAGGGGATCTTCCCAACCCAGGGATGGAACCCAGGTTTCCTGAATTGCAGGCAGATTCTTTACCAGCTGAGCCACCAGGAAGTCCAACTACTATATTACTATATGGTAAATGAAATATTCTTTCCTTAGTTGTGACAAATGCTTCATGGTTATACAAACCATTAATTGTTTGGGAGAGTGGATGAGAAGTATATGAGGATTCTCTGTATTATTCTTCCAGCTTTCCAATAAATATATAAAAGTGCTCTCAAATTAAAAGAACTATGTATTTAAGAAAAAGAGACTGAGTGGGACGCATGTATCAGTTACGATTTTCTAGTAATTTGAAAGACAATTGGGTACATATCACTAGCTTTCCCTTCTCTGGGGCCAAAGCAGTTTCCCTAACTAGGTTCAAGTTCTGCAGCCTGGGTTGTTCAGTTGCCCAACCTGTCTGACTCTTTGAGACCAATGGACTGCAGCATGCCAGGATTCCCTGTCCTCCACAATCTCCCGGAGTTTGCTCAAACTCCTGTCCATTGAGTAAGTGATGCCGTCTAACAATCTCATCCTCTGTTGTCCTCTTCTCCTCCTGCTTTCTATTTTTCCCAGCATCAGGGTCTTTTCCAAGGAGTCAACTCTTTGCATCAAGTGGCCAAATTATTGGAGCCTGCTAGTAATTCTCAAATACTTTGTTCTTGGATCTTGACTTTGCTTTTGCTAAGAAGTCTTCTGTTTTTATAGCAATAACTGGTTTTCAGCTGACCAGCTGCCTCAGCCTGCTCTCCCTTTCATAGAAAGTTAAACTCCTTTTGATCCAAGGAGTAGTGTTTGCATCAGTATCATTCTCTTCAAATTATTATGAATCTTATTGGGGTTGATGCCATGCCCCAAAAGTGATATACATAATTCTTTTCAGAAAAGATCTCTACTTACTTTGAACACATAAAACTGTTGTTGAAAGACACTTAATTTTTAGAAACCTTTTTGACTGATTGGAGGTGTTGACTAAAAAATATAGTCACAACCTGGAAGTACAGAGTGTATTATTTGGTGGAAATGTTTAGGACTTCAGTCCTGGGAGGCATCTCAGATAGCTCTGAGAAAGTACTCCAAGGAGGCAGGGCAAGGAGTCAGGACAGACAGAATTTTGTAACAAAAGAGGAGGCAGGCAGTCTGAGCATCAAAGATGATGTTAATGAAGGAAAACCAGATGTACCATGGAATTTAGCAGCTCTTCTATGTACAGGAAGATGCAAGCATCTGGGCTCACTGAAATCATTTCTTTTATAAGCATCTCAGCTCTCTGGGGCAGCATCTTGGTTTTTCATGTCTCAGGTCCCCCAGAGCTCCTCAGCATTCACTTGGTGAGGGAGGGAGGAGGTATCAGTTGCTGAATGGCAGGCACTATTTTCCCTTTGGGGACCCTTCACGCTCAGAAATTTACATTTGGAGGCCCAAAATTGAAATGGCTGATGGCTGTGACATTCTTGGTTACTGACACGACAGGAGGCATTCCACTTTCACAGGGTCAACTAGCCACCATCTTAAGTCTTTCTGAGATCTTAACAAAGGATTTTATAACATATTTACATAGAGTACTGTCTTAAGATCATTTCTTACCTTGAGAATCTTCTGCAGCATGGCAATGTGAGTCAGTTTCATATTTCAACCAAGCAGTTCTTCCCTATATTTCCTTTACATTCTGTTTTCAAATTGAAACTGTTGCTAAGCTCAACTCTCCCTTTCCTTAAGAGAAAGACACCATTGAAGGGCAACTGGGATAATTTTATGGCATCTAGGGTGTGGGTGTAGGTGCTTCAAAGCAGAATGTTTTGCATCCTTATATCAAAGTTTCTGAATGGATAACTAGTCTTGGTGCACTGTGAATGCATCAGCAAAGTTTTTATCACTGTTTGGGGACTAATAGAACACAGAGGCTACTTGACCCCAATGATTAATAAACAATACATATTAACTGCAAAGCTCTTGATGACAGAGAGTGATTTACTCATACTACAGTCCTGGGTAGAGTCAGTGAAAAGACAGGAGAAACTGTAAGGACCCAAATGGCATCACTTATGCTAACAGCCATACATGGTCTATTTCATGAACTTATTAGCAAAATTCTTTGGTTAGGATATTCATATTGCATCCTCTTTCTTTCCATGAGTAGGGGTAGAAAGTCAAATTAAGGAGAAGCAAATTGAAAAAAAAAAAAAAGGAAAAAACTTATTCAAGCCACTGTTTTTAAAAACAATATAACATGTCCAGAGGTTATTCTCTTCTTCATCTCGAGAATATTGAAGATAGAGAAGGGACAAAATCAATATTGAAAGTGATAAAGTGATAAACTGAGAATGTAAAGAACTAAATATATTTCTAGGTATAAGGTACATCGGATTGATTCATCTTATAGGAGTGCTGGCAGGTGACGATTTGAAAAATACCCTCTGAACTGAGAAGAAAATTTGAGGCCAAAAGAACAAATCAGGCAGCTCTATAAAATGCAATTATAAAGATTATTGTGGGCAGTTTAAATGTGGACAGGATTGGGTTGATGATAGTCCATAGGCACTTGACTATGTGCAGCACGGAGCTGCACTCTGCACTGAAAGGGGTACAGGAGGATTTGAAGAGGTCAAAGCTAACAGTAGACTCCGACTATTAGGGAGAAACACATCTGTACCCGTCAGGGATCTCATGGCCACTATCTGCATCAGAAAAAGGCATTCTTCCAGTTTTCATATCCAATGAAGGCAGGGTAAATGTTGAAGGAAACATAGGTCTTGAACACATTTCTTCTGAGGCTGAGGCTCAGTCATCTAGAAAGGGGTGAGGCCTAAGATGTTGCTGACAAAATGGAGACAGTGAGGGTAAGCCATTTAGAAGAGTGTCTAACATGTTTAGGGGTAAAATATAAATGATCAATTTTTGTTTGCCTCCTTCAAAGGATTATAGTAGTTTAAAGCCTAAAGCAACTCTATGATATAGAAGGTTTTCCTCAAAGTTCTTCTTCTTAAATTCTGGTTAAGATAACCAACGATATGAACTTTCTTCTTTGAAAATTCTAGGAATATCCACATTTTCTTCTCTGTATTTATCTTTATGTAAATCTATTTATTCTAAGGCAAAATAGGTGGATTCATACACAATTTTTCTTTAATTTGTGCTTTTTCCCCTTTGGTGTAGTTAGTTTATGCTTGGGGATACTTTCTTAAAGTTAAGAAGATACAGAGCTTAAAATCATTAGTTTTCAAACCACAATTACATTCGAGATAAAAGTCTTAGACTATCATAGAAGATATGATATATTTAACAATCTCTTCTCATTTTCATATAGATATAAAATAAAGATGAGATTGTAAGAAAAATATGACATAATATTACAAATCTTCCCTCATAGCTCGTTGGTAAAGAATCTGCCTGCAGTGCAGGAGACCAGGGTTCTATTCCTGGGTCAGGAAAATCCCCTGGAGAAGGGAATGACAACCCACTCCAGTATTTTTGCCTGGAGAATCCCGTGGACAGAGGAGCCTGGCAGGCTACAGTTCACGGGGTCACAAGAGTCAGACATGACTTAGCGACTAAACCACCAACCACCAAAGGTTTTGTGAAAACTTTTTATATAATTTTTCCCCTATCATATAAAGTGCTCAGATCCAGTAATATGGAAAATGCTATGTCACCAAATATTTAGAGGCCAATATGCAAGTGGTCTCTATTTTTGTAAATTTCCCTAATATCCCAAAGGTCAATCACTATTCAAGATCACTGCAGATGGTGACTGCAGCCATGAAATTAAAAGGTGCTCACTCCTTGGAAAAAAAGTTATGACAAACCTAGACAGCATATTAAAAAGCAGAGACATCGCTTTGCCAGCAAAGGTCCATATAGTCAAAGCTCTGGTTTTTCCAGTAGTCATGTATGGATGTGAGAGTTGGACCATAAAGAAAACTGAGTGCTGAAGAATTTATGCTCTTGAGCTGTGGTGTTGGTGAAGATTCTTGAATGTCACTTGGACTGCAAGGAAATTAAAGCAGTCAATCTTAAAGGAAATCAGTTCTGAATATTCATTAGAAAGACTGATGCTGAAGCTGAAGCTCCAATACTTTGGCCATCTGATGTGAAGAACTGACTCATTGGAAAAGACCTTGATTTTGGAAAAGACCTTGATTCTGGAAAAGATTTAAGGCAGGAAGAGAAGGGAACAACAGAGGATGAGTTGGTAGGATGGCCTCACTGACTTGATGGACATGAGTCTGAGCAAACTCCGGGAGTTGGTGATGGACAGGGAAGCCTTCTGCCCATGGGGTCATAAAGAGTTGGACATGACTGAATGACTGAACTGAGCTGAATGACTATGAGGATATAGCAACATAAGGACATGACCTAAAATCACAAAGAGATGATGTATGAGAAGCGATAGCATATTCACACTATATAGGGTTTTGCTTTTGGCAGAGGAAACAGTCCCAGTCACCTTGGGCTACCATAAATAAAACACCACAGTTGGGGTAGCTTAAACAATAGGCATTTGTTTCTCAGAGTTGTGGAGACTGGAAGCTTGAAGTCAAATTGACAGAGGATGAGTATCAGGTGAGAGCTCTCTCCTTGGGTATGTTAAAAAAAAAAAAAAAAAGCTCAGTGTGAGAGTTGTGAGTAGTTTTATTTGAGGCAAAACCAGGGATGTAGCCTGGGAAACAGCAACTCAAATAGCTCTCAGAGACTGCTCCAAGGAGATGAAGAGAGGAGCTAGCACACACGGGAATTTTGTAAAAGGGGAGGTAGTCAGGAATGTCATAAGATTATTCTTAAAGAAAACCAGATATCTCAAGTTAAGAAATTTAGTGCTTTTCTATATACAAGAAGATGCAAGAGTCTGGGCCCACTGAAATCTTTTTTTTATATATTCACCTCAGCTATTTGAGGCCAGTATCTTTATTATCACATCCTGGGTTTCCTCAGGATTCACAGTAGCGGGTGACATCAGATATTCTTTTTCTCCCTGCCTTCCTCAGAGTTCACCAGCTCATGCAGGAGGGCTGCAAACTTTGATGACTGTGGCATCCTTTGTCTACTGTTAATGGCAAGAAATGTTCCATTTTTCAGGTTTTTGGTATCTGCCTTCTTGCCGTGTCCTCACATAGCCTTTTCTTGGTGCCTTCCATTGGAGAGAGAGAGGAAGCAAGCCCTGTGAGGTCTCTTTTTATAAAGGCACAAATTCCATCCTGAGGCCTCCACTCTAATGAGGGATCCACATCTAAACTTAATTTGAGGGCAAGAGGAGAAGGGGGAGACATAGGATGAGACGATTGGGTGGCATCATTGGGTTTGAGCAAACTCCAGAAGACAGTGAAGGATAGAGGAGCCTGGCACGCTGCGGTCCATAGGGTTGCAGAGAGTCAGACACAACAGAGGGACTGAACAATAACAACAAAGCTTAATTAACTCTAAACACCTGACCGTCAAATATCATCACGTTGGAAGCTAGAGCTTCAATATATGAATCAAAGAGCAGAGGGGCCCAAGTTCAACCCATAGCAGAAACTTCATTGCTTTCTCTTTTAGAAACAATCCATATATCTTTATTAGCTTAAGTTAGAAGTCTCAGTAAAATACAGCAATGATTCCTTTCAAATTCTAACCAAAGCTCCATCTAACAAACTGCTATCATTCATGCAGCTTTAACTCATACTGAGGTGTTAAAACCGAGTGAGAGTTTTATTCCCTGAGCTTGTATATAGCAGGAGCTATATATATCGTGGAAGCATGTGTCTTGCCTTTTCCTTTCTTGATCTACTTTACTCCAAGTTGCTGAAGAGCTACTAAGCTGAATATAGATGACGAACACTTGAGAGGAGCAGCGCTAAAGAGACACTGAAAAGGATTGTGCATTGGTCAAAATTGTGAAAGATCTTTAAAAAAACACAAACAATTCTAAATATCTATACCAAACTGATGTTATGAATCTGTGAGTTTGTCAAATGAGCATATAATGGATAAGACCATGAGCTGAAATCCTACAGAATTGGTTGGCTTTGAATTTTACTATAGGCATTTATTAGCTGTGTGACCAAGAGCACATTGTCCTCAGTAAGCTCACAGGAAGATCATTCATTAAATGAGAGAAGTGATGCAAGGCATTGTTTCATCTAATGAATGGTTATTAAGCACACCAGTCATGGGCCAGGTTCCTTGTTAAGTGTTGTGTATTGACTGGGGACTGAAAAGGAGTTGGAACCTGACCTTTATTATAGTAAAGAAGAGACAAAAATAAACAAACACTTAAAAGTGCCTTGAGGAACTAAACAAGTTATCACCAAGGTAGAGAAGAACACAGCTTGGAAGGAGGAGGAGAGAGGAGCAATTGACTGAGACAGTTGCGAACCTAACACTCTCAGAAGAGATGAATTTTAAGTGAAAATTTATGGAGAAACAGGAGATACCAAAAAAAAAAAAGGTGTAGGGTGGGGGAGCTGACACAAGATGACTCTAAAACAGGAAAACTCAGCAGCATGAAAGAGCACAAGTGTTAAAATGCTGAAAGGACAAAAACATGGCTTGAGGGGATAGTGTGGGGGTGAGAATGGAATCTGGCATGAAGAAAGTGTTTTCAACTGCTTTTAGCTTTTATTCTTGACAATGTTATGAGAAAGAAACAAGATAATGCATGAAAACCATCCAGTATAGTGCTTGAAACATAATGGGTGCTCAATCAACAGAATTAATTGTAGCTGTTATTTTTAGCAGTCCTAGTAGCTATGCTATTTTCTGGAAACAGTTTTTCTTGATGTTGGTCATAGGCAGAAGTGAGCATGGCTAGAGGCAAGGTCTCAGCTCCCAGACTGGCAGTCCTAACAGCTGGCCCACAGAGACCAGCTGTGAGGGCCCGAGCCCCTCGTTTATGCCTGCTTTGTCAAGAAAGAATTCAGGTGAGAGGGTAGAAGGTAAAGAGAAAGGTAAAGATTATTGAAATAGAAAAGTGCATGCCGAAAGATGCATGGAACTCAGAGAGAGAATGGCACCTTTGGGAAGTTTAAATCCTTTAGAAGTGTGAGGTAGTTAGAACAGGAAAAAGGAGCCCAGAATGGCGGTGGCTAAAAGGCAGGAAGGGAAAAGCCCATGAAAATAGAACAAAGGAAGGTCTGAGGACTGGAGTGAGGACCTCAGGTAAAACAAACAGCGCTCCTGGCTAGCCCAACTTACAGAGGGCAGACCCAGGGGGAGGAGGAAAAACACAAAAAGAAGATCCAAGATTGGGCCGGCGCCCTTTCTTCTCGTTGTGTCTTTGGGGTCAGCAGGCCCTCGTGCCTCAAGGGTGTATTTTCCTTTACTTTCTAAATAAATCTGAGCTCTAACACGGAGCTGTAACACTGGTCCCCCGAGGGCTGTACCACTGGTCCAGCCATGGCTTCAAATTTTTGTCGCCATGAGACAGAACCTAGGAAACTATACACTGCCCCGACAAAAAGGAACAGTCTTCCGGGTCACTGTTTCTTCCTGACCAATCATTTTGTTTTGACTCCTATGGCTAATTTGCCTCTGGACCCTCCCCAGGTTGTGCTGCACCCCTCAGTTAAGATGAATCCCACTCTGGAGACTTATGGCTGCTGCTGCTGCTAAGTCGCTTCAGTCGTGTCTGACTCTGTGAGACCCCATAGATGGCAGCCCACCAGGCTTCCCCGTCCCTGGGATTCTCCAGGCAAGAACACTGAAGTGGGTTGCCATTTCCTTCTCCAATGCATGAAAGTGAAAAGTGAAAGTGAAGTCCCTCAGTCGTCTCTGACCCTCAGCGACCCCATGGACTACAGCCTTCCAGGCTCCTCTGTCCATGGGATTTTCCCGGCAAGAGTACTGGAGTGGGGTGCCATTGCCTTCTCCAGAAGACTTATGGCAGGGGATAGCAAAACTTATATGTCTGGCATCCCCTGCCTTTTTGACCCCATGAAGGATTTTGTGCATGCATAGTGTCTCCTTTTTTAGAAAAGGCAGAGGAACCAGAGATCAAATTGCCAACATCCACTGGATCATCGAAAAAGCAAGAATTCCAGAAAAACATCTATTTCTGCTTTATTGACTATGCCAAAGCCTTTGACTGTGTGGATCACAATAAACTGGGGAAAATTCTGAAAGAGATGGGAATACCAGACCACCTGACCTGCCTCTTGAGAAACCTATATGCAGGTCAGGAAGTACCAGTTAGAACTGGACATGGAACAACAGACTAGTTCCAAATAGGAAAAGGAGTACGTCAAGGCTGTATATTGTCACTCTGCTGATTTAACTTCTATGCAGAGTACATCATGAGAAACGCTGGGCTGGAAGAAACACAAGCTGGAATCAAGATTGCTGGGAGAAATACCAATAACCTCAGATATGCAGATGACACCACTCTTATGGCAGAAAGTGAAGAGGAACTAAAAAGCCTCTTGATCAAAGTGAAAGAGGAGAGTGAAAAAGTTGGCTTAAAGTTCAACATTCAGAAAACAAAGATCATGGCATCCGGTCCCATCACTTCATGGCAAATAGATGGGGAAACAGTGGAAACAGTGTCAGACTTTATTGTTTTGAATACCAATAACCTCAGATATGCAGATGACACCACTCTTATGGCAGAAAGTGAAGAGGAACTAAAAAGCCTCTTGATCAAAGTGAAAGAGGAGAGTGAAAAAGTTGGCTTAAAGTTCAACATTCAGAAAACAAAGATCATGGCATCCGGTCCCATCACTTCATGGCAAATAGATGGGGAAACAGTGGAAACAGTGTCAGACTTTATTGTTTTGGGCTCCAAAATCACTGCAGATGGTGATTGCAGCCATGAAATTAAAAGATGCTTACTCCTCGGAAGGAAAGTTATGACCAACCTAGATAGCGTATTCAAAAGCAGAGACATTACTTTGCCAACAAAGGTCCATCTAGTCAAGGCTATGGTTTTTCCAGTGGTCATGTATGGCTGTGAGAGTTGGACTGTGAAGAAGGCTGAGCGCCGAAGAATTGATGCTTTTGAACTGTGGTGTTGGAGAAGACTCTTGAGAGTCCCTTGGACTGCAAGGAGATCCAACCAGTCCATTCTGAAGGAGATCAGTCCTGGGTGTTCTTTGGAAGGGCTGATCCTGATGCAAAGAGTTGACTCATTGGAAAAGACCCTGATGCTGGGAGGGATTGGGGCAGGAGGAGAAGGGGACGACTGAGGATTCGATGGCTGGATGGCATCACGGACTCGATGGACGTGAGTCTGAGTGAACTCCAGGAGATGGTGATGGACAGGGAGGCCTGGCGTGCTGCGATTCATGGAGTCGCAAAGAGTTGGACACGACTGAGCGACTGAACTGAACTGAACTGAACTGAACTGTAGTGCCCCCTTTGCTCTAAAGATGGGGAGTGTGTGACTTCTGGATCTTTCCTCAGGGTTTAGTACCACTCTGTCCTTGCCATAAAAATGCCCAATGTCTGGTTATTTACCCTATTACTATTGCTGGTTTTTATATCGGAGTGTGTTTGCTTGGAGAATCTCCATGGACTGAGGAGCCTGGTTGGCTACAGTCCATGAGGTCTCAAAGAACTGGACATGACTGAGCAACTAGGCACAAGCACAGATCTCAAAATACAGGCAGGAGTCAGTGCTGCGTATGAAGTCCTGGAGTCCTTTGTCTCTTGCCTCAGGAAATGCAAACAGAGGGTTGGTGATAAATGTCCTGCCTAGAGCTCATCTTCTCACCCCAGGGACTTGAACAGGAGGCCAGTTGTAAGTACCTAGCCTGGAGCCCATCCATCTCCTGTGACTGTCTCCTTTTGATAATGCTCTTAAGTGTCTGTCTGTCTGTCAGTCTTCATGACTCTCCCTCTTGTTTTTTGTGCTTACCTTCAGAGTATCTATATTAAGCTCTCTTATCCTCCAGATATTCTACAAATAGTTGGTAGTCTCTTTGGAATATTTGTTTCTCAAAATTTTACACTTGTAATTTAACCAAAGAGTTTTGCTTTATTTATTTATTCAAATCTATTTTTAAAGAGAAAGGACTAAACAAAAACTCTAAAGTCGAGTTGGTTTGATAAGATACCCTATATTTGGTACTGAGAGGAATGATCATAACTCTGATTATCTGACAAAATTAGGAGCCTTGGTCTTGTGATTGGGATTTGGGAACGCCCCCAAATTTGTCCCTCTTCAAGCGCAGGGAGGCCTGTTCCTCTGCAAACTGTCATGAATGATTGATTTGAGATTCTGGATTCTTCAGAGCTTCTTCCAAATGAACAAAAGACAGTGATGCTTGGAGTCTTGATGGCATTTAGTCAGCCCTTTAATGTGATTCTAATGGTTTGTGTGTGTGTGTGTGAAAATTAACAGTAAATTCATTATGAAAACCCATTTACCACAGGGTTGACACCAGCAAAAGCCTGAGGCATCTCAGGGAATTCTGGGACATGCCATCTGTTTCACTGAACATAAGTCAGACCGTCCACATCCATGCTCACTCACTGGGGCTTAATAGCTTCTTGCATAGCTCTTTCTCTCCTTGGGACATGCACATTCAGACACAGAAAACCGTAAAGGCCAACTGTCTTCCTTAACCCTCCAAGGCTTAGTTAGATAAAGGGGAACTGTCAAAAGCCATAGCAACTAGCTATGTGAAAATAAAACAATAAGAAAAAGAAGAAAGAAAGAAAAGAAGTCAATTTGATGATTTAATTCAAGATCCTATTTTTCCCTGTATTGATGCTTTTGCATCAAATTTTTATGTATATTAAAATAGAAGGTATAATTCGATTATACCTACTCTGTTATTTTTTACTGTTAATAAGTTTGTTGAAGTGTAAATGGCCTCATATACTAATTGGGTGTTCTTTCTGTGACACATGCAAACTGGCTTAGAAACTAACATATGCTGTTATTACTCATAATACATCAGCTTTGTCTGAAATATTTGTACCCAAAATTACCATTTGGCATGTCTCCAAATTCAAATCCACCTTCTGCCCTGAGATGAAATTCAAGGATTTGTTTTCTGTTTTATATATTTTGGAGAGGCTGCTTGCTCTGCTATAATAAGGCGTGTTCAGTGTTTACATTATAATGACTATTTATGGAGGTTTAATATGTTGCTTGTTGCAAATCACATCCGACGGAAGCTTGGCAAAGCAGCACAGAGATGTGGGACCACATTCAACTATATTTAACATCATATCATGCAGTTGATCTTTTGAAAATCTATGGTGCTAAATGATATTTATCATAATCTTACTCTTTCATCTTTTGCTTTGTAGAAGTTAAAAATGGTCCTGAGTCTTATGATATCTCTGCCAACAATTTACTAAGGTGAAAAGACAATGAGAGAATCTAAAATCAACGGCTTGCTTTTTTCCATTTTTTATTGGAATATAAGTGCTTCACAATTTTATAATGTAATTTGTTTCTGCTATACAATGGAGTGAGTCAGCTATATGTATACATATATTCCCCTCTTTTTGGACCTCCCTCCCACTCCTACCCTCATCCCAGCCAGTTAAGTCATCACAGAGAACAGAGCTGAACTTTCTGTGCTTTATAGCAGGTTTCCACTAGTTACTTGACATGTTGTAGTGTATATATGTCAATCCTATTTTCGCAGTCTGTCCCACCCTCTCCTTTCCAATCTTAATCTAATTCGGCCTCCCCAATTTGAGCCATATGTCAACATGCCTCTTCTCTAAATTTGCCTCTCTATTCCTGCCCTAGACATAGATTCATCTGTACCATTTTCTGGATTCCACATATATGGATTCGTATGGATATTTGTTTTCCTCTTTCTGACTTACTTCACTTGATATGACAGACACTACGTCCACACATGTCTGTACAAATGACCTTACTTTGTTCCTTTTAGTGACCAACATTCCATTGTATATATGCACCACAGCTTCTTTATCTTCTCACCTGTTAGTGGACATTTGGGTCATTTCCTTGTCCTGATTATTGTAAATATGCTGCAATGACACTGGGATATTGTTGGGGAAATAAAATAGAAGTAGTCTTGTTGAGGCTTCAGAAGCAAAGGAGCAGAGCGGGCCTCTGACTTTGCTTCTGACCTACCTGGACACTGCCCTGACTACTGCTGTGTATGTGTCAGCCACACCTGCTGTGAGTTTTGGAAGAGAAACACAATAGATAGATAGGAAGCACAATAGATAGGAAGTGGATCTTGGAATTTGTTACATCCCTAGAGGAGGTTTTCCCTTGTGGCTCAGCTGGTAAAGAATCCACCTGCAATGCAGGAGACCTGGGTTTGATCTCTGGGTTGGGAAAATCCCCCGGAGTAGGGAAAGGTTACCCACTCAAGTATTCCGGCCTGGAGAATATAGTCCAAGGGGTCGCAAAGAGTCAGATATGATTGAGCCGCTTTCATTCACTGGAGGAGGTCTGGCCAGCCACTCCCTGGGCTTAGCAACATTCCAAGATCTGCAGAACAGAGCAAACGACATTATAAAAGTTAACATGATACCAGAGCTGCAGTTTTGCTCGCAAACTAATAATGACATTGCTTTGTGGCCTGGGGATTATAAGCAGGGGCTCGAGAGACAGCAGTTCCATCTCACCCGTGGAGCGGACGCACTGCCTGGGACCTTCCCCCAGCTGGAACTCCGGACTGCTGTCACATGGGACTTCCCAGCACTGTTTAAGTCTGCTGCTGCTGCTGCTAAGTCGCTTCAGTCGTGTCCGACTCTGTGCGACCCCATAGACAGCAGCCCACCAGGCTCCCCCGTCCCTGGGATTCTCCAGGCAAGAACACTGGAGCGGGTTGCCATTTCCTTCCCTGGATGTCGGCAAATCCACTTTGGTGATGTGTGCATTACTGCTCTCTTCTGCTGTTTCTATTGCTTGTTTTCTTTTAATGTTAGTACACTGAAGGTAGACTAGATAGTTCCCTAGTAAATGTTTGCAGGATGCATTTGCATAGAGCAAGTGGCTTATCTTTCAACAAATCCTTTGAACCTGAGACGGAAGTAAACACTTTTGGCAAAACAAATACATGTATCCTTTTGAATTATTGTTTTCTCAGGGTATATGCGGAACAGTGAGATGGCTCAGTCATGCTAATTATATTTTTAGTTTTCTAAGGAACCTACGAACAAAGCTAGTGGAGGTGATGGAATTCCAGTGGAGCTGTTTCAAATCCTGAAAGATGATGCTGTGAAAGTGCTGCACTCAATATGCCAGCAAATCTGGAAAACTCAGCAGTGGCCACAGGACTGGAAAAGGTCAGTTTTCATTCCAATTCCAAAGAAAGGCAATGCCAAAGAATGCTCAAAGTACCGCACAATTGCACTCATCTCACATGCTAGTAAAGTAATGCTCAAAATTCTCCAAGCGAGACTTCAGCAATACGTGAACCGTGAACTCCCTGATGTTCAAGCTGGTTTTAGAAAAGGCAGAGGAACCANTGGAATGTGAAGTCAAGTGGGCCTTAGAAAGCATCACTACGAACAAAGCTAGTGGAGGTGATGGAATTCCAGTTGAGCTGTTTCAAATCCTGAAAGATGATGCTGTGAAAGTGCTGCACTCAATTTGCCAGCAAATCTGGAAAATTCAGCAGTGGCCACAGGACTGGAAAAGGTCAGTTTTCATTCCAATCCCAAAGAAAGGCAATGCCAAAGAATGCTCAAACTACCGCACAATTGCACTCATCTCACATGCTAGTAAAGTAATGCTCAAAATTCTCCAAGCCAGGCTTCAGCAATACGTGAACCGTGAACTCCCTGATGTTCAAGCTGGTTTTAGAAAAGGCAGAGGAACCAGAGATCAAATTGCCAACATCCGCTGGATCATGGAAAAGGCAAGAGAGTTCCAGAAAAACATCTATTTCTGCTTTATTGACTATGCCAAAGCCTTTGACTATGTGGATCACAGTAAACTGTGGAAAATTCTGAAAGAGGTGGGAATACCAGACCACCTGACCTGCCTCTTGAGAAATCTGTATGCAGGTCAGGAAGCAACAGTTAGAACTGGACATGGAACAACAGACAGGTTCCAAACAGGAAAAGGAGTACGTCAAGGCTGTATATTGTCACCCTGCTTATTTAACTTATATGCAGAGTACATCATGAGAAACGCTTGACTGGAAGAAACACAAGTTGGAATCAAGATTGCTGGGAGAAATATCAATAACCTCAGATATGCAGATGACACCACCCTTATGGCAGAAAGTGAGGAGGAGCTAAAAAGCCTCTTATTGAAAGTGAGAGAGGAGAGTGAAAAAGTTGGCTTAAAGCTCAACATTCAGAAAATGAAGATCATGGCATCATACCACTTACTTAGGTCAAACTGCATGCATTTAAACAGACAGTTTATGGGTATTTTAAGGAGACTCATTCTGTGTTCAGAACATACTACACAGCTGCAGAAATCAAGGAGTGTATTAATGACCAAAGGATAGGCATGTCGACTGTGAGATATGTATATGTCTGTATGTTTAAGTGTGTGTGTGTGTGTGGTGGTGGTGGTTTAGTGGTAGTTCAGTTGCTGAATTCTGGCCAACACTTCTGACCCCATGGAGGCTAGCCCGCCAGGCTCCTCTGTCCATGGGATTTCCCAGGCAAGAATACAGGTTGTTGTTGTTCAGTCTCTCAATCGAGTTTGACTCTTTGCATCCGCATGGACTCTACACACCGCTTCCCTGTCCTTCACTATCTCCCGGAGTTTGCTTAAACCCATGTCCATTGAGTCAATGATGCCATCCAACCATCTCATCCCCTGTTGCCCCCTTTTCCTGCCCTCAGACTTTCCCAGCATCAGGGTCTTTTCTAACAAGGTGACTCTTCACATCAAGTGGCCAAAGTATTGGAGCTTCAGCTCAGTCCTTGATTTTCTTTAGAATTGACTGGTTTGATCTCCTTGTTGTCCAAGGGACTCTCACGAGTCTTCTCTAGCACCACAGTTCAAAAGCGTCAGTTCTTCGGTGCTCAGCCTTCTTTATGGTCCATCTCTCACATCCGTACATGACTACTGGAAAAACTATAGCTTTGACTATACGGACCTTTGTCTGCAAGTGATATCTCTGCTTTTTAATGTGCTGTCTAGGTTTGTCATAGTTTTTCTTCCAAGGAGCAAGTGTCTTTTAATTTCATGGCTACACTCACTGTCCACAGTGATTTTGGAGCCCAAGAAAATCAAGTCTTGAGTTTGTCTTCGCTTTCTGCCATAAGGGTGGTGTCATCTGCACATCTGAGGTTATTGATATTTCTCCTGCAATCTTGATTCCAGTTTGTGCTTCATCCAGCCTGGCATTTTACATAGTGTACTCTGCATATAAGTTAAATAAGCAGGGTGACAGTGCATAGCCTTGACATACTCCTTTCCCAATTTTGAACCAGTCCATTGTTCCATGTCTGATTCTGTTGCTTCTCAACCTGAATACAGATTTCTCAGGAGGCAGGTAAGGTGGTCTGATATTCCCATTGCTTGAAGAATTTTCCACAGTTCGTTATGATCCACACAGTCAAAAGCTTTGGCGTAGTCAATAAAGCAGAAGTAGATGTTTTTTCTGGAATTATCTTGCTTTTTTGATGTTCCATTGGATGTTGGCAACTTGATCTCTGGTTCTCTGCCTTTTCTAAATCCAGCTTGAACATCTGGAAGTTCTCAGTTCACATATTGTTGAAGCCTAGCTTGGAGAATTTTCATCTTTACTTTGCTAGTGTGTGAGATGAGTGCAATTGTGCGGTAGTTTGAACATTGCCCTTCTTTGGGATTGGAATGAAAACTGACCTTTTCCAGGCCTGTGGGCTCTGCTGAGTTTTCCAAATTTGCTGGCATATTCAGTGCAGCACTTTTACAGCATCTTTTAGGATCTGCAATAGCTCAGCTGGAATTCCACACCTCCACTAGCTTTGTTTGTAGTGATGCTTCCTAAGGCCACTTGACTTCAGACTCCAAGATGTCTGACTCTAGGTGAGTGATCACACCATTGTGGTTATCTCAGTCATTAAGATCTTTTTTATATAGTTCTCTGTAGTCTTGTCACCTCTTCTTAATATCTTTTGCTTCTGTTAGACCCATACCATTTCTATCCTTTACTGTGCCCATCTTTGCATGAAATGTTCCCTTGGTATCTCTAAGTTTCTTGAAGAGATCTTTCCCGTTTTATTGTTTTCCCTGTTTCTTTGCATTGATCACTTAGGTAGGCTTTCTTATCTCTCCTTGCCATTCTTTGGAACTCTGCACTCAAATGGGTTATCTTTCCTTTTCTCCTTTGCCTTTCGGTTCTCTTCTCTCAGCTATTTGTAAGGTTTCCTCAGATAACCTTTTTGCATTTCTTTTTCTTGGGGATGGTTTTGATCACTGCCTCCTGTACAAGGGTTTTGATCACCACCTCATGTACAATGTCACAAACTTCTGTCCATAGTTCTTCAGTTACTATGGCTATCAGATCTAATCCCTTGAATCTATTTGTCACTTCCACTGTATAATCATAAGGGATTTGATTTAGGCCATACTTGAATGGTCTAGTGGTTTTCCCTACATTCTCCAATTTAAGTCTGAATTTGGCAATAAGGAGTTCGTGATCTGAGTGACAGTCAGCTCCCAGTCTTGTTTTTGCTGACTGTATAGAGCTTCTCCATCTATAGAAGGCTGCAAAGAATATAATCCATCTGATTTCAATATTGACCATCTGATGATGTCCATGTGTAGAGTCCTCTCTTGTGTTTTTTGAAGAGAACATTTGTTATGAACAGTGCATTCTCTTGGCAAAATTCTGTTAGCCTTTGCCCTCTTCATTTTGTACTTCAAGGCCAGACCTACCTGTTACTCCAGTTATCTTTTGACTTCTTTCTTTTGCTTTCTAGTCCCCTATGACAAAAAGGACATCTTTTTTTTTTTTTTTTTTTTTTTTTTGTTAGTTCTAGAAGGTCTTGTAGGTCTTCATTGAACCATTCGACTTGAGCTTCTTCAATATTAGTGGTTGGGGCATAGACTTGGATAATCTGATATTGAATGGCTTGCTTTAGAAATGAACAGAGATCATTCTGTCGTTTTTGAGATTGCACCCAAGTATTGCATTTTGGACTCGTGTTGATTATGAGGGATACTCCACTTCTTCTAAGGGGTTCTTGCCCACAGTAGTAGGTATAATGGTCTTCTGATTTAAATTCACCCATTCCAGGCCATTTTAGTTCACTGTTTCCTAAAGTGTCAAGGATAGGGTAGCCCATCCCTTCTCCCAGGGATCTTCCTGAACCCAGGAATCAAACTGGGGCCTCCTGCATTGCAAGCAGATTCTTTACTGGCTAAGCTACCAGGGGAGCCCTCATACCCGCTAGGATGGTCATAGCAGTTAATAACGTAGTTAATAACAAGTGGTGGTGAAGATGTGGGGAAATTGGAACCCTTATGTGCGTCTGCTGGTGTGAAATGGTGCGGCCACTTTGGTGCTTCATGTGAACTGTGGAAACTGGGCCAGTGAGTCGAGTGCTTCTCAAGTTGAGAAAGTAGCGTCAGGATTTATGTATATGTGCACTATCATATATGAAACAGACTGCTGCTGATACATTGCTGTGTAACACAGGGGTCCTGGCCTGGCGCTCTGTGAAGACCGAAAGGGGCACAGTTGAGGGGGAGAAGGGAGGCTCCAGATTGAAGGGACGTTTGTATACTTAAGGCTGATTTGCATTGTTGGATGGCAGAAACCAACAGAACATTATAAAGCGATTTTCCTCTAATTAAAAAAATTTTTTTTATTTAGAATATCCTAGATGTTTCCTTATGCGAAGGGTTGACTCATTGGAAAAGACCCTGATGCTGGGAGGGATTGGGGGCAGGAGGAGAAAGGGACGACCGAGGATGAGATGGCTGGATGGCATCACGGACTCAATGGACGTGAGTCTGGGTGAACTCCGGGAGTTGGTGATGGACAGGGAGGCCTGGCGTACTGCGATTCATGGGGTCGCAAAGAGTCGGACACGACTGCGCGACTGAACTGAACTGAAAGAGTTGACTCATTGGAAAAGACCCTGATGCTGGGAGGGATTGGGGGCAGGAGGAGAAAGGGACGACCGAGGATGAGATGGCTGGATGGCATCACGGACTCAATGGACGTGAGTCTGAGTGAACTCCGGGAGTTGGTGATGGACAGGGAGGCCTGGCGTACTGCGATTCATGGGGTCGCAAAGAGTCGGACACGACTGCGCGACTGAACTGAACTGAGATGTTTCCTTTAGTCATGCTGAATGTTCTTGTTGGCAAACTTGTATGATATAATGCTCTGAGAGGGGAATTCTAAGCTTATTTGGAATGGAAAAGTTGGGAAATGTTTATCTGTTAGCCATTTTTCTTATCCTGATAAATTAAAATATTTACTTTCATAATATTATTTAAAGGTTCAGCTTAATTTTCAGAAAATGGGAAGTGAAGGTACTATTCATTGACAGTTTGCCCTTAAAAAAAAAAAAAACTAATACAAGATTGCAAGATTATTAGAGTTGTGGTAATTGGATGTCTTTCAGGGAAATACACCATTAAAGTTTATGAGTCACGTCAACAGAAAGCCTTTTCATTTCCACCATTTCCCTTTATCAGTTCATTCTACAATAAACATAAAATCCTCTGCCTGGAGTTCAGAGCACAGCAAGGGAGAGAAGAAAAAGCCAGAGCAGAAAATCCAGACAGTAGTAAGTAGGAAATGTTCAGTTAGTAACCTTTTGCTTCTCATGGTCATGACGGATGTCCTGTGCTCGGGGCACGGCCTCTCAGCGGCTTAGTAACTAGTCTGTGGTCTCAAGGATTCAGGGACTCCCAGGTAAGTTTTCTGGAAGTCATCTCAAAGTCTTTTTAGTCATTTAAAAAAATGATGATGAAAGCAAGTAAGAGCATCATTAAGGGCTCTGGCTGTTCGTGTGGAAGGAGTCACTTGATCATTCCTGGATGCCTGGGCAGCTGGGGGCAGGGGCCAGCACGCAAACTGTCTCTGAGCACAGGACGACCCCCTCGATTCAAAGAGAAGAGGGCCACTGCAGCAGCGTGGTGAGCCTGGAGACCATCGCACTGAGCGCTGAGGAAAAGATGCACGCCGCACAGCAGCGTTTATACGTGGCACCTAAAATACAGGACGGACACGCAGATCTGTGGAACAGCAACAGCCTCACAGAACAGACTTGTGCTCGCCACAGGGAGGGGTGTGCGGGAGGGAAGGACTGGGCGTTTGGGGTTAGCAGATGCAGACGGTGACACCCGGGATGGAGAGACAGCAAGGCCCTACTGTGCAGCTCAGGGAGCTAGCTGTATTCAGTTCCCGTGATAAACCGTGCTGGGGAAGAGCATAGGTGTGTGAGCAGACGGTGACATCCAGGGTGGAGAGACAGCAAGGCCCTGCTGTGTAACTCAGGGAGCTGTAACCGTGCTGGGGAAGAGCATAGGTGTGTGAGCAGACGGTGACACCCAGGATGGAGAGACAGCAAGGCCCTGCTGTGCAGCTCAGGGAGCTGTAACCTGCTGGGGAAAAGCATAGGTGTGTGTGACTGAATCATTTTGCTGCACAGTGGAAATTAACATTGTGAATCACCTGTACTTCAATTAGAAAAATAGAGTGCTTTGCTATCCTTCCCACTGTGGACTTGCCATTCGCACTTGAGGAGCCCTTGGGAGGAGGCTGTGTGAGTGATCACAGACCACAGTCTGCACAACCCTCAAGTGTGTGTGATTTACTTACTTTCTTCTTCCTATCTCATTCCGTGACTCTTATTTTTGTTTCTGTGGATTCTGTGCTTTTGTTTAGAGGAGCTTCTCGAAACCTTTTTTGGAAATTGAAGAGTATATTAGTATATAGGTGTTCCTCAGTGCATTATTGTCAGAGAAGGCAATGGCACCCCACTCCAGCACTCTTGCCTGGAGAATCCCAGGGACGGAGGAGCCTGGCGGGCTGCAGTCCGTGGGGTCGCACAGAATCGGACATGACTGAGTGACTTCACTCTCACTTTTCACTTTCATGCATTGGAGAAGGAAATGGCAACCCACTCCAGTGTTCTTGCCTGGAGAATCCCAGGGACGGGGGAGCCTGGGGGGCTGCAGTCTATGGGGTCGTACAGAGTCAGACACGACTGAAGCGACTCAGCAGCAGCAGCAGCAGCAGTGCATTATTGTAAAAGAAATATCCAAGTTGACGTACATATAAAAATAGGATTTTCCTGATTTATGGGAAGCATGATGCAGATCTTATTGCATGTGGGTTTTCTTTCAAAAGAATTGATTACAAATTTTTCGAATTAAAAAATCATTGTTTGCAACTTACTCTTCAAAAACAATATGCAAACTTTCAGAAGCGCTTTTGTGGCCAGGAAGACGTATCAAAACATATCCTCTGTAGAAGGTTCAGCATCCTTCTGTGAATTCTGAAAGTTTGGAAAGTCACATACGCAGTTGTGTGTGTGTGAAGACCTGAGTGGGAATGGGGGACAGAGGGCTGGGGTTGGGATGGGCTCAGAAAGCAATCCAGCATCCACTCAGTCAGTTGTGAGTCACTGGCCTCTTCAGAACCCTGTACATAGAACCACTTTTACTGTTTTTTGTTTGTTTGTTTTTTTTTTAAATAAAATCAAAGTAACCATTCTTTGGCCTCCATAGCCAGCCTGAAGGAACTTTTTACTTCCAAGCAGCCGTTCATACCAAAGACTGAGGAAAAAAACAGTTCTATCCTGTAACCTCTGGTAGAAAAGATCAGACTCCCAAAATGTGCTTTTGTCCTATACACTCACCTGATGCGTGCACATGACTCAGTTCATGGTTGTAAGCAAATTTTTCCTTTTATGGAGTTGGATATATATCACTTACCAGTCAGTGCCTGCCTGAGGGCAGCCCCACCCAGTCTTTTAAGATGTATTAGAGCTTCATCAGTTACTCAGATCTGGACTGATTATCAACTTGGTCAGTTTCTACATGAAGTCAATTGCCTTGCTACCGTGTCAGAATCAGCTAAATGTCTGGAAACTATCATCTGATGTTACCTGTGTGGAACTTCCTTATAAGTGCTTCCCCTACCTCCGGAAAACAGGTGATGTGCTAAAATAAAACTGTTCCGATTTTTAGTTTAACCAGTTTGGACAAAATTTTTTCAACTTAAAAAGTAACATTTATTTTAAAAGTTTCAGGCTTAAAGGTAGGTAGAATAATAATGAAAACCCATTTGTCTACCATCTATCCTAGGAAATAAAACATTATAAATATAATTGAAACTGCTGGTATATTCCTCCCAGGTTATATTTTCTCCAGTTACAGTTCTCATGCTTATCTGTAACAGATTAATTTTACTCTTTTTGGTTGAGGGGATTTATCTATGTGTGTGTATAACTCTAGGTTAACAAGTCCCCAGCCTTTTTGGCACCAGGGATGGTTTTGTGGAAGACAGTTTTCCCACTGACTGGAGTAGGATTGGACGGTGGGGGTGTGGGGGGGTGGTTGCGGATGGTTGAAGGGCACTGAATTCATTGTGCACTTTATTTCTATCATTACATCACTTCCGCCTCAGATCATCAGGCGTTGATCCCAGAGGCCGAGGACCCCTGCTCTAGTTCATTCTTTTTCATTGCTCTACATTTCGTCATTGTCTTCTTGATAGGTATTTAAGTTAATTTTTTTTTTTAAATAAAATTTTAACATTTTGCTGTTTTAACACCTTGATGGACCTTAAGATGCTTTTTGGTGCACAGAAGTTAATTTTCTTTGTGTCTTATTTTAAGAAATCTTTTCTTACTTTGAAATGATAAGAATATTCTTCTGTTTAGCTTATAGAAACTTATTTTTCACATTTAAGGCTATAATTCACCTGGAATTGAGCTTTGTGTATGTAAGAAATAGGGATCCAGGGTTTTGTTTTGTTTTGTTTTGTTTCTGTTGAAATAGATATTTCTTATGAAATGGGTCCCAACAATCTTTATTGAATAGTTCATATTTTGATCTGTAAGCTACTGTTGATCTATGAACTGTCCATGAAACTGACCTGCATTTTCACTTCCGTCAATACCAAGTTTCAATATATGCATGAGTTTAATTCTGAGCTTTCTCTTACTTTAGTAGTTTATTTCTGTGCTAATCATCACCAGTCTGCCTTATTTACTGTAACTTTTCATTCAACCAGGGTCCAGTCAGGAGAACCAAACCACTCTTAAGTATTTCAAGCAAGAACGGGTTTAGTATGGAGAACGGGGCCCTTAGCAAAACAGTGGCGTGACTGTCTAGTGCAGGAAGTGACTGACTGCTGCCTCTCAGGCTTGCCACTACCTTTTAGGGAGTCAGGAAGGTGCAGAAACCACAAAAGATCTCTGGAATTAATCAGTTGTCACTGATAACTGATGATTTACAAAAAAACACCTGAAGGTCCTGCAGAATCACGTGTCTGCCCTTCCTAGACAAAGGAGCAGAAATACTCTACAGCTTCTCCTCTGCCCTCTGGTTTTAGGAGAGCCTTCCACTGGGAATCTAACTCGAAACCCGCTGGCAGGGACCAGGGAACTAAGCTCCTGGACACCCAGCCCTGTGAGTGGGAGAAGGGGTGTGACTTGCCGCAGGCGTTCTGGCCTAGGTTCTCACTAGCCTCACTCCAGGTAGAACAGTCCTCGCTTCGCCATACACACACCCTTTCATTATCAGAACCCCGAGTCCTTTGCTATATGAACTCTTCAATGATCTTATTAAAAACACAGGATTTTAGTTGGTGTTACACCTGATTTTCACACTAAGTTTGAGATAATTGACCCTTTATGATACTTGGGCTTCCTATCCATGAATATGATCCATCTTTTTTGTTAATGGGTTTCAGTAAAGCTTTATGTCCTCTACATGAAGGTTTTGTGTATCTCTCATTATATTTAATAATTAAATAACACTCAGTTTAAATATATATATATGCTATTTAGGTGGTGAGGGAATACATGCTTGTGAACAAAATGCAAAGTACCTGTCTAATGGGCCTTCCCTCCGTTCAGTCGCTCAGTCGTGTCCGATTCTTTGTGACCCCCTGGACTGCAGCACCCCAGGCTCCCCTGTCCATCACCAACTCCTGGAGATTGCTCAAACTCATGTCCATCAAGTCGGTGATGCCATCCAACCGTCTCATCCTCTGTCCACTTCTCCTCCTGCCTTCAATCTTTCCCAGCATCAGGGTCTTTTCCAATGAGTCAGTTCTTCACATCACATGGCCAAAGTACTGGAGTTTCAGCATCAGTCCTTCCAATGAATATTCAGGACTGATTTCCTTTAAGATTGACTGGTTGGATCTCCTTGCAGTCCAAGGGACTCTCAAGAGTCTTCTCCAGCACTTCTGAACACAGTTCAAAAGCATTAATTTTTCGGTGCTCAGCTTTCCTTTTATAGTCCAACTCTCACATCCATACATGACTACTGGAAAAACCATAGCTTTGACTAGACAGACCTTTGTTGGTAAAGTAATGTCTCTGCTTTTTAGTGTGCTGTCTAGGTTGGTCATAGCTTTTCTTCCAAGGAGCAAGTGACTTTTAATTTCATGGCTGTAGTCACCATCTGCAGTGATTTTGGAGCCCCCCAAAATAAAGTCTCTCACTGTGTCCTTGTTTCCCCATCTGTTTGCCATGAAGTGATGGGACTGGATGCCATGATCTTAGTTTTCTGAATGTTGAGTTTTAAGCCAACTTTTTCACTCTCCTCTTTCACTTTCATCAAGAGGCTCTTTAGTTCTTTTTTGCTTTCTTCCATAAAGGTGGTATCATCTGTGTATCTGAGATTATTGATATTTCTCCCAGCAATCTTGATTCCAGCTTGTGCTTCATCCAGCCTGGCATTTCACATGATGTACTCTGCATATAAGTTAAATAAGCAGGGTGACAATATACAGCCTTGATGTACTCCTTTCCCAGTTTGGAAGCAGTCTTCTGTTTCTTATCCAGTTATAACTGTTGCTTCTTGATCTGCATACAGATTTTTCAGGAGGCAGGTAAGGTGGTCTGGTATTCTCATCACTTGAAGAATTTTCCACAGTCTGTCGTGATGCATACGGTCAAAGGCTTTGGCATAATCAATAAAGCAGAAGTAGATGTTTTTCTGGAATTCTGTTGCTTTTTCAGTGATCCAAAGGACGTTGGCAATTTGGTCTCTGGTTCCTCTGCCTTTTCTGTATCCAGGTTGAACATCTGGAAGTTCACGGTTCACCTAGTGTTGCAGCCTGGCTTGGAGAATTTTGAGCATTACTTTGCTAGCGTATGAGGGCTTCCCTGGTGGTTCAGATGGTAAAGTGTCTCCCTGCAATGTGGGAGACCTGGGTTTGATCCCTGGGTCAGGTCAGGAAGATCCTCTGGAGAAGGAAATGGCAACTCATTCTAGTACTCTTGCCTGGAAAATTCCATGGACGGAGGAGCCTGGCAGGCTGCAGTCCATGGGGTTCCAAAGTCGGACACGACTGAGCGAGTTCACTTTTTCTCTTTGCTAGCGTGTGAAATGAGTGCAAGCGTGCGGTAGTTTGAACACTCTTTGGCATTGCCCTTCTTTGGGATTGGAATGAAAACTGACCTTTTCCAGACCTGTGGCCACTGCTGAGTTTTCTAAATTTGCTGGCATACTGAATGCAGCACTTTTATGCATCATCTTTTAGGATTTGCAATAGCTCAACTAGAATTCCATCACCTCCACTAGCTTTGTTCATGGTGATGGGTCCTGAAGCCCACTTGACTTCGCATTCCAGGATGTCTGGCTCTAGGTGAGTGATCACACCATCGTGGTTATCTGGGTCATGAAGATTTTTTGTATAGTTCTTCTGTGTGTTCTTGCCACCTTTTCTTAATATCTTCTGCTTCTGTTAGGTCCATACCGTTTCTGTCCTTTATTGTGCCCATCTTTGCAGGAAGTGTTCCCTTAGTATCTAATTTTCTTGGAGAGATCTGTAGTCTTTCCCATTCTGTTGTTTGCCTCTATTTTTTTTTTTTTTTTGCATTGATCACTTAGGTAGGCTTTCTTATCTCTCCTTGCTATTCTTTGGAACTCTGCATTCGAATGGGTGTATCTTTCCTTTTCTCCTTTGCCTTTTGCTTCTCTTTTTTTTCACAGCTATTTGTAAGACCTCCTTAGACAACTTCTCGCCTTTCGCATTTCTTTTTCTTGGGGATGGTCTTGATCACCGCCTCCTGTACAGTGTCACAAACCTCTGTCCATGGTTCTTCAGGCACTCTATCAGATTTAGTCCCCTGAATCTATTTGTCGCTTACACTGTATAATCATAAGGGATTTGATGTAGGTTATACCTGCATGGTCTAGTGGTTTTCCCTACCTTCTTTAAGTCTGAATTTTGCAATAAGGAGTTCATGATCTGATGAACATATGGACCTTGAAGCAAGCTAACTGTGTTACCATCTGATAGTGAGAACCGTGATGAGGACTAACGTGGAGAAAAGGGCATAGGACAGGATTGCAGACAACGGGGTGACAGAGGGCTGGCCTCTGAGGGGTAAGAGAGCGGACGCTGCGTGGGGCAAGTGCGGAAGCCAGGAGGACCCTGGAGGGCAGCCCTGCAGAGGCGCAAGCCGCTGGCGCAGCGCGTCCGACCGCACACCGGCTGCTGTGCGGAGGGAGCGGGGGCGGCGGCGGGGCCAGGGCACGGAGAGTCCAGGCCAGAGGAGGGCTGAGGCGGCTTTGGAGCAAACCTGTAACGTGAGCTGTTGTATGTTCAGCAGTGGTTGCTGTGGCTGCCGTTACGGAGAACAGAGTGCAGGGGGTGGAGAGGGGGAGGGGGGTGCAAGAAAGACCAGGAAGGAGGCCTGGCGGGCAGTGAGCAGCTGGGAGCGGTGAGACGTCCAGCACGTTTGTGCTGGACTGTGTGAGGTGTGAGAGAAAGGAGCGTGGTGGGCACAGCCTCCCTGATTTTGTCCTGAACGGCGGGATAGAGATGCCATTCTACTGAGATGCAAGAGACTTCAGAGGGAAGACAGCTAGGGAGGAGAACTGGGTCAGGGGTCTTTTTAACTTTATGCATACTGGTGTGTGACACACACACGGGAGAGTACACGAACTGTGATTGCACAGCGTGATGATTTCTTCCCGAGTGGACCCATCTAGACACACACGCACCAGGAGGAGCCGGTATCCTCACTGTAGCCCCGTCAGCTTGTTTTGCTAGTGTTTGAACTTTATGTAACCAGAAACACATGGTATATATCCTGACTTCTTTCACTCGACATTCTGTTTCAAATATCTGTGCTGTTACACACGATTGCCGTAGCATTTTCCGTTGTCTGATACACAGTCATTGGTTTAGTCATTCTGTAGCTGGTCGTCCAGTTTGTCAACTTTTTATATCCTATTTAAGAAACATTTTCTTACCTTAAGATTATGGAGATGATGTCTTCTGTTTTCTTCTAAATATTTTCCGTTGATTTTCTGCCCTTTAGTTTCATATAGCCCACCAAAACTTGACCTGTGGAGGTCAAGATTGATTTTTTTAAATATGTATATCCAATCGAACTACCTCCATTTATAGAAAAGTCTGTTCTTTCTCCACTGTACTAGAGTGTCATCTTTGTCATAAATCATGTGTCTTTTTCTAGACTTCCTCTTGTGTTTCATTCATGTTTGTCTAGCTTTGCACCAATACTACTGTCTTAATTTTTTTTGAGGTTTAGAGTTCCGTGC
>SJXQ01000803.1:337681-350522 GCA_006408695.1 Aepyceros melampus | reverse complement strand
CACCACCCCCCTGGGCCCCAGTCGCAGCCACCATCTACTGGCACAGAGTTAAGCAGAGGGTTCTGGAAAGATCTCTCCACTGAAATCAGCACCATGATTTTAAGACAGGCAGCCACTTGTCTGCTGGGAAAATCGTCTTTCATGCTTGGGCATAAGCAACCTTATACAGTTTGCGTACAGTTTGTGGTAAAGGAGATTATTTGGAATAAATGCAGGTAACTCATTGTGACAGTGGCAGATTTAGTAGCTACTGAAGACCTATTTTGGGGGTAAAAAGACAAGTCAGGGCTTACTGTGCAAGGTGCTGGAAAAACTACACCCACCCCCCACCGCCCCACCAAAGTTCCGTTTTCGTTTTCGCGTGATTCCCTTGTTCATCCAAGCAGCATGACAGTTTCTAAACAGCAGAGCATTTGGGATGTGAATGCCTATATATCGGTGTGCGATATTCGAAAGTAAAAACCTCTGTTAACCAGGGAATAAAAAAAAATACGGGAAAGGCTTCTGACAAAGCGCAGTGCTGCATGTCTTAATTATAGCTTTACAGTGGGGCTGCTTTTCTGGCCATGTAACTTACAAGCTTTTTTTTCCCCCTAGAGTGCCCTGGATATTCGTGGCTCGTCTGTGTTTCCATACAAAATTTAGAATCACCTTGTTAATTTCTAGCCCTCACCCCCCAAAAAAAAGTCAGCTGAGGCTTTTATGTAATTTACCCACAGTAAGAAGTGTGAACTTTGAGAGTACAATTGGATAAGTTTTGACAAACACCCACTCATGTAATCAGCACTCCAGTCGATATACAGGAACCGTTGCATCACACTAGGACGGTCCATCCTGTCCCTTTCCCATAATCCCCTTTTCCTCCCAGAGGCAGCCTCTTTGATTTCTGTCGCCATAAGTTCGTTTTGACTATTCTAGGACTTTATATAAATGGGATCATCAAGGGTGAACTCTCGTGTTTGACTTCCTTGCTCACCTCAGTGTGTCTGATTCTCACTCCCGTTGCCACCCGCCCCCTCCGTTCCTTCTTTCTCTAGCACCGCGCCCCTTGTCTGTGCCACAGCTCCTTTATCCTGCCACTCGGGTTTTCCCATTTGGGGGCGCCCATGAACAAAGCAATGGTGGACATTCCTGTAGGAGTCTCTCTGTGGGCATCTGTTTTCATTTCTCACAAGACATAGGATTGGGTGGGTGTGTATTAAGATTTATGAGAAACTGCTAAATAGTTTTCAGTAAATGGTTGTATCATTTCGGTTCTGGATACGCACCAACCCTTGGTGTGTGTGGCCAGTGTCTGATTTAGCCATTCTAAAGGTAGGAAGTGTTTTGTTTTTACTGTGATTTTAATTTGCATTCCCGGATGACTAAGAGCTCTGAGCATACTTTCATGTGCTTATCGATCATTCGTGTGTCTTCCTTTGTGAAGTTTCTGCTTCGATCTTTCATCTTTAGTGTTTGATATCTTACTGGTGAGTTGCAGGTGATAATAGATATATTCATTCCAGATACAGCTGTGCCATCAGGTAAAGTTACTATGAAAGATTTTCATGAATATTTTCTTCTAGGCTGTGCTTGCCTAGTTATTTTCTTAGTGATATCTCTGAAGAGCAAAAGGTTTTCATTTTGATAGAACGCCATTTAGTTTTCTCTGGTGGTTAGTGTTTTTTGTGTCTTATGAAATCTTTGCCTGACTTGGGATCAAGAGGTATTTTCCTGCGAATGAAGGTTTGTAATTTCAGCTTTTATGTCTGGGTTTATGATCTATCTTGAGTTACTTTTTGAGTGCGATGTAAGGTAATCATTGAGGTTTTATTTTTCTGAAGATACATAGTTGTCTTACTGCCGTATGTGGAAAATACTATTCTTTCCCTCTGTTGAGTTTCTTTGGTACCCTTGGTTAAAAATCGGTTGACCATTTATGTCTGGACTCTTCTCTGTCCATTGCTTGTTTATATTCCAAAACTACATAGTCTTACTATAGCTGTACAGTAAATTTTGAAGGCAACTTTTTTTCAAGTTTGACTCTTCTAGATTCTTTGCATTTCCAAATAAACTTTAAATAGATCTTGGCAGTTTCTAATAAAAAGACTAAGACTTTTTCCTGTTTATGTCAGGATTTTCATTACAGTTGTGGTGCTATAGATAAGTCTGGGGAGAATTAACATCTTAACCATATTGAGTGTTCCACCTATTGATGTATGTTTCTCCATTTATGGCTTTAATTTTTCTCAGTAGTGGTTTGTCTTTTTCAGTGTAGAAATCTTACTTGCCTTTCGTTAAATTTATCCCTAGGTATTTTTTTATCAGCTTTATTGAGGTATAATCTACATGTTATGAACTTTACCCATTTTGACTATAGAGATCAATGTGTTTTAATCAGTTTATATTTATTGACATAATAGTAAACAGAATGGGTTTTAATTTTGTCTTCCAGTGTTTGTTGCTAGTATATAAAACTACGGTTGTATTTACATTTGGTTGTGGTGTCAGTTACTTAAAATTCTCTATTGAGAAGTTCCTAGCCTCTTGCTTCTCTGCAGTGTTGGTGTGTTTACGAGACCAGACCACTGTATGTACAGACAGAGCACGTTCCACATCCTCGGTCACTCTGGCCGTCCGCTTGTGTGCAGATGGAGCACATTCCATATCCTCGGTCACTCTGGCCGTCCGCTGTGTGTGCAGACAGAGCACGTTCCACATCCTCGGTCACTCTGGCCGTCCTCTGTGTGCACAGATGGAGCACATTCCACATCCTCGGTCACTCTGGCCGTCCGCTGTGTGTGCAGATGGAGCACATCTCACATCCTCGGTCACTCTGGCCGTCCGCTGTGTGCACAGATAGAGCACGTTCCACATCCTTGGTCACTCTGGCCGTCCGCTGTGTGTGCAGACAGAGCACGTTTCACATCCTCGGTCACTCTGGCCGTGCTTTGACTGCCCGGACCACATGTGCTTAGTGGCCGCTGGATTGGACAGCAGAGGCCGTCGTCACTGTGTTGAAAAGCACTGCGTGGAGGGAGGGGTGACCCCACCTTGAGATTTACCTTGCTGCCTCCTCAGTCTCTTCACAGTAAGTAGAGAGTGACAGGCCTGTGTTTAGAAGCAAGACTGAGTGCAGATGACACCTTCATTCCACAGCCCCTTGCAGGTGGTGCCGGCTGCTTTGTGCCACATCACGAGGAGCAAGAACCGGCCACCGGGCTTACAGTGGCACAGCGCCTGCTCTCGTGCTGGCAGAAGCTTGGTCTGAAGGGCAGTTCAGGAGAGACGTGGGCGAGCGGAAGTGCTGCACTGAGTATAGAGCTTCGTTCTGAAAGCAGCAGAGAAACGGCGGGTTCACAGGACAAGGATGTGGGGCCGCTGGAGAGAGTACAGCGCATCAGCGTGTGTCGGGGGGTTCCCCTGAGAGGAAAGCTCTGACGGTGCGGGTCCTTCAGTGAGCAAGCCAGAGCGGTCTGGCAGTTTAGGTGGGGGCCATGGAGGGGTTCCAGGTGGCTCCCCCACAGTGACAGCAGAGTCAGTTCAGTTCAGTCGCTCAGTCGTGTCCGATTCTTTGCGACCCCATGAACTGCAGCACGCCAGGCCTCCCTGTCCATCACCAACTCCCGGAGTTCACCCAGACTCACCTCCATTGAGTTGGTGAGCCATCCAGCCATCTCATCCTCTCTTGTCTCCTTCTCCTCCTTCCCTCAGTCTTTCCCAGGATCAGGGTCTTTTCAAATGAGTCAGTTCTTCACATCAGGAGGCCAAAGTATTGGAGTTCCCGCTTCAGCTGCAGTCCTGCCAATGAATATTCAGGACCGATTTCCTTTATGATGGACTGATTGGATCTCCTTGCAGTCTAAGGGACTCTCAAGAGTCTTCTCCAACACCACAATTCAAAAGCATCAATTATTCGGTGCTCAGCTTTCTTTATGGTCCAACTCTCACATCCCACACATGACTACTTGAAAAACCAGGAGGGTGGGCTGAGCCTTAGGCTTCCTGAGCCTAAGGAAGGGACTCGGGGCTTCTCTTCCGATTGATTCCATTATTTATTTACACTCAAGATCACAGAGGCCCTCTCTGGATGGCCTTAGACTTGGGTGTTCATGCATTTGACGTGTGTATCTTACTCCTTGGCTGTTGTGTCCGTCTTCAGTTTGCTGGCATTTCTGACTTGCTTCTTTTTTACCACGTGTTCAGCATTCACAACAAAGGCCCTGATCAGGCCTCGTCACCTGCAGCCCCCACTCACAGCCCCTGTGCCTCTGCACTGGCTCATCCAGGGCAGAGCCGGGGCCGTTCTAGCAGGGCAGAGGCCGGGAGGAACCGTAATGGGCATTTTCCTTCATCACGCTGTTTGGACTGTTTGTAATGCAGGAGAGAGCAGTAGTACAGGAGAGAGGACACAATTTATTTTATGGAATTTTAATATCTGTTTCAACTTTCCTGCTTTTTGGGGGTGGGGGAGGCTATAGTCTATTTATCACAACAAACCCTCAGCAAGTATTTGTAGAGTCAGTGACTTTTGAAATGTTAGATAAGAACTATCTCTTTTTTCTGAATTACATAGCAATTTTATATTTGCATTTTGGGTTCAAAAAGAAAATGGCTACACTTCAGAAAAATAACTTCTGTAACTTCCATTTATGGGGGGAAAAATTCAGACTTGACAGAATGCTGCTGGCAGATCAGAATTCAAACCCCATTTACCTGTCGCAGTTAACTAGAAAGGCACACTTTGAGCTCTGCTACTCGAATTCAAAATTATTTTAAAATTTTAGAACTTCCTATTTAATATACATATATTGAAGATATTTATATATTTAAGAACGTATTATTCCCTAAGGCCCAAATGCATAATTGCTGCAAATCTAATAAATATCTTGAGATTAGATGCAAATTCATTTGGGAGGCAGAATGTTTCCTTAATGCCAACACGTCCCTTTAATGTATTTGCATCCAGATGTTTCGGCCTCATTTGCTGGAGTGGATGCAGCATCAGCCTGTCAAGTTCCCTGCTGTTTGCCATTATTTAGTATTGTTAGAGTCTGTAAGCTTGCACTCTCATTGGGAGAGTTGAAGAAAGGCTTTAAATTGGAAACGGTACCACCAAGCTGTGGCCTTTGTCCAGAATTCCTCAGGTTAAAAACAACAAAACAAGGGACTTCCCTGGTGGTCCAGAGGTTAAGAATCTGCCTTGCAGGGACAGGAATTAGTGAAAGAGACAGGGCCATAGTGAGAGACAGAGAAAGAAAAAGGGAGGGAGACTGGGCAAGAGAGAGAGGGGGAGGGAGGAAAGAAGAGAGGGAATGAGGGATAGAGGAAGGGAGGGAAGGACAGGGAGAGAGAGAGAGAGAGAGAGAGAGAGAGAGAGAAGGGAAGAAAGAGGCAGAAAGGAAGGACCAGAGAGAGAGAAAGCGGGAGGGCGAGAGGACACAGAGGGTGAGAGGGCAGGGCAGGGCATGAGGGAGAAAGAGGGTGCGAGACGGAGAGAGGGAGGGAGAGAGGGAGAAAAGCAGAAGAATCCGCCAGGCGGTGCAGGGACACGGTTCGGTTCCCAGTAGAGGAACTAAGATCCGCGTGCCTGGGAGCAGTTAAGCCCACACGCCACTGCTCCAAGGTCCCTGCGCCTCAAGGAGAGACCCTGCATGTTGCAGGGGAGACACCTTGTGCCACAGCCTAGCAGCCAAATGAAATATTTTACAATCTGTTTTTTAAGGCGACTAAAACATTAGAATACTAATATTACAGAGCAGTGCCGTTGGACTTTCCCTGGTGGCCCAGTGGTTAAGACTCTGTGCTCCCACCTTAGGGGACCCGGGTTCAACCCCTGGTTGGGAAACTAGACCCCACACGCGGTGCAGCACAGCCTCAGAACTGAGAGCAGGCCTGCTGGCTGGCTGTAAGGCCCCAGCCCATGCACACCAGAGCTTCACTGAGGGCCGGCCTCTCCTGGGAAGCAGCTAGCAAGCTTCAGACACGCAGATTCTCCACCTGTGACAGATACGTAGGTCGTGTTTTCTAAGGTGACAAGGCCACAAGACTGTGGTCAGAGCTCCTCCGCGCGCTGGGCCGCCCTTGCATCCTTGGACCTGCTCGCCAGGTGATTCGAGTCGCTCTCTGCTTGTCAGGAACAGCTTAAGAAACGGCTGGCCTGCGTGGAGTCCCCCTCACACTGGCAGGCCCGTCAGCGACCCTAGAGTAGGACTGTCCCGGGTCTGCCTTCTTGTGGGATCGCAGGGTGGACCTTAGACTCGGCGGCACCCAGGTCTCCGAGTGGTGATGGTGACATGCTCTGTAGTTCAGTGCCGATCGCTTTCCCGTATATGGGTGTGTTCACAGCCACACCGCTTAGGGGCAGAGCTCTGGCCCTTGGCAGTACCGCGTATGTGTTCAGCAGACGCAAGCTCCAGTGATTAGCACGCGGATGCACGTTCAATCTACGTTTTCCTGGTTTTAATGGAGGAGGAAATGGCAACCCACTCCAGTATTCTTACCTGGAAAAATCCCATGGACAGAGGAGCCTGGCAGGCCATACAGTTCATGGGGTCGCAGAGTCAGACACGACTGAGCGACTTCACTTCTGTTTAAAGGCATAGGAATTTAATGGTCATTGTTTTATTACAGATTTTTATGTCCAGATTCATATATTAAATGGGCCTATACTTTTTCTTATACTACTTATTGATCTTAGAATTAAGAATACCATCGTGATTTTAATATCTATTTTTATATGGTCTTAAACCATTTGAAAATACTGGTCCCTGAAAGTTTAGTGAAATATATGTAAAACCTTCTGGTCTGTATGTTTTGGAGAGCTGGATAAAGGGCAAGGAGTTACACCGTTTTAATTTCATGGGCTCTGGTTTCAAGTTTTCTTTCCCTTTGTGCACCGGAGTTTTTAGTATTTTTTCTAAAAGTTTATATAATCTAATTTTTGCCGCGTAGCTGCTGCTGACGCTTTTCACACATTCTTAAATCCCTTATGAGACAGTTTGGTGTGTGTGGACGAGGAGCTGTACACTGCTGCACTCTGAAGTCACGTGCTCACCACTCCTGCATTGGAGGCCCCCCCAGCCCCTGCACTCAACTGTGAAAATGTGAATGCCTAAAACACACCGGATGTGATCTTGCATTTTCACATATTTTGGCATAGCATTCATAGTATTTTCTGATTAATTTCTGCTGCAACTTGAGCTATGCCCACTTTTCCTTTTCTGTCTCACACACACACGATCAGCCTTCACAGAAATTGGCATGTTTTTCTTTTTTGGCAAAGTTCACCCTGCTTGGTCTTCTGCACTGTCTTCCGTGAGTTTCTGTGTGACTCCCTCCCTCTTCTCTCGAGGTTTGTTGTTGCTGTGCTGGCGTCAGCCACGTGCTCAGTGGCGCCTTCCTTCCCAGCAGGCCAGTGCACACTAGTGCCACAGCCCTGGCTGTTCAGAGCATCCCGCCTCACTGGCTGAGCTGTAAACAGTTACACGTGTAAAACTAACCTTGAAAATAAATATTTAGGTCTGTAATTTTTCTCTAAAAATGTCACTTTCACTGCATCCACTAATTTCCATGAAATTTTAAACAATTTTATTTTTAAGCTATTAGTAATTTATGTATTTCCTAAAAGTAGCATGTAAGCAGAACTGAAAATAAATCTATATTATACTCTATCGGGTGAAAAAGATTGTGGTCTGCTGTGCAAACTTCCAGTCTTGAACAGAACAAATAAGAAACCCCTCTGTCATTAATGAAGTAAACCACAGAAACTCCGAAGGTGGCACCGGAGGCCTCTGTTTGGATACGGAAGGCCACCTCTGCTGTGCTGTGGCGAACATGAGACAGAAGTATATTCATAAGGATAAACTCCAGACAGGAGTCTGTGTTCATTAATGACACAGTACCATGTGTACTGCAGAGAAGCCTAGAAAGTGTGGAGCATGCAAAGAAAAGGATTCAGATACGGCACTTAAAACCAAGGGAACTCATGCTTTAATAGACACGGAAATCACAAAGGAAGGCCAAGTGCCTTAGCAATCTCAATAAAAATACCAAGTTCTTTTTACATGGTAAATTTCATAATATAAAAAGTTTAATGCCATCTGGAAACTGTAATTTAAAAAAAAAAAAAAAAAAAGTCCACATAGGCCAAGGATGGCTAACACTGCAAACAGGGGCATGAGTGCCACGTGAGGAAGGCATGTGAGGAGGGGAGACGTGGCCAGGTGTGTCCTTCCACGGGGCATCTCTGAAGGACCTGGCCCAGTTCACAAAGCACGTGTACAAGTTCTTTTAGGTAAAAGAACAAAATATGTGATGAAAATTACAGTTTTCACATTCTGCCTACTGACTAAAAGCAAGCCCGATTATCGTGTGGTGGTTTTTTTCCAGCCTGACCTGAAACTAGCAAAGTGACGGTTCTCCTTGTGGTGGCTGGGGTGCGGATGGTACTGCTGGGCACCCACGGCGGTGGCCACCTGCCGGCTTCCCCTGGACAGCCGAGCAGATACGGACACGTGTACGGTGGCCTGTGGGCTGGGGACTGTTGTGAGTGGGTGGAGGCGGGAACGTTCTCCTTTCTCTACACACCAATGCCAAATGCACCAGAACACAAGCCTGAATGGCGCGCTGTGTCTTGGTAAATGGACTCTGTTAAGATGAGTGAAGTGTGAAGAGCTGCCTGCGTGGCCCACTGGTGAGAAGTAAGAGCTACTACCAGGGTTTGTAGGAGAGGGAGATTTTATTGCTTGTGTATTTGCATCTGATGGAGCAGACAGGGGCAGGGGTTCCAGTTTCCTGAGCTGAAAAAGAAGTCCTGTCCGATGCTGTCTGCATATAGCGACCTAGCGACCCCTTCCACATGGGGCCGGGAGCCAAGGACTCCTCCAGGGCCGGTCCCTCCCCTCCACAGGGCTCGGGTTCCCACCCACCCCGTCAGTCTGTCCACAGCCAGACGGCCGCTTTCCGAGCCCAGAAACAGAACGTGAGCCGGGTGTGTTTTCTGCCATCTGGATCAGGAGTCAGCAAAACGTTTTCATAAGAGGCTCTGTGGACCAAGAGGTAAAAATCACAATATTATGTAGCTACTTATATAAATATTTTAAAATGTAAAATCCATTGCTAGCTCATGGCTGTAAAAACCCAGGCCTCTGACAGATTTAGCCTGGACGTCATTTGCCGACCCCTGACCTGTACAAGGAGATCTGCACATCAGACAATGTCACATGATTTTTAAGTGCACCCTTTTTCAGGGAAGCCTAAAAAATTCGCTTTGATTTTACATCCATCTCACTTGAATAGAAAACACCAAGACTGACAGTAAGCAGAAAGAAGTGGCAGTTGGTCTTGATTTTATCATCTTTGCTTTCCTTCTTTGAAGCTTATATCCAGGACCAAAAAAAAAAAAATCATATATTCCATTTGGCTTTTGAACATGAAACCTACAACAACAAATGTACTTAGACTAAAGCCAAGTTAGGGTCCACGAGTCCTCCTAGCTGGCTTGGTAACCAGGAGAAGCGGTCTGGGTGGTAGGGGGCTGTGCTGGAGGTGGGCACCCAGGGCCGGAGCACAGACCGGCCTTTCCTCCAGGGCTCCTTGGCACTTGGGAAAGAGGCTGAGAGGTGCTGAGAAAGGACGAGCCTAACTGTCTACATGCGTGCGGATTCAGAAATTCACTTTTGAGGTTTGTTTCTTGTTATTGAGGACCTGATTTTGCTATCTAAATGCACAGTGCTATAAACTTGGCTTTCATTTGCTACATTGGTACTTTTATTACCATTTACAAAAGACATAAGACAGCCTCATGGTTGCTTGGTTCTTGATAAAAGTATTTCTCTTCCAGTGTTGGGGTCAGGGTTAGGATGGGAGGGACTTCCTTGCTTTTGTCAACATGGCTGTAGGGTTAAACACAGAAAGTTTCTATGACGCAGCTCAGGAGAGTAAGATTGAGTATGTATTATCTTTCCCTCTTTGCAGAGTACAGTGAGGAATAACAGACAGGTGGTCAGTGTGTGAGTCAAGTGAGGCCTCCCCGAGGTTAACCCCCCGGGTGTCATTGTCAGTGAGCCTGCTGCCAGGCCTCGCTGTCCTCTCCCCGGGGCTGGTGTCCCAGGACCAGAGGCTGCTGCCTTCGTGGGGTGGACCTTCACAGTGAGGAGGTGGTAGGAGTTCCACTTGAGAATCACCTAAAAGGGGCTTATGTTCTCCAGCTAAACTTGGCACTAACATGATTTTCAGCATTTCATTTCCTTATAAAATAAGTTAATGATTACCCCTACCTAGACTGTTCTTCTGTCTCATCCTGGCTGGCGGCAGTATCAGGGAACTATCAGGGCTGTAGAAAGAGTCCTTTTTTTTTTTTCCTATGACAACACAGTTAAGACTCTCTCTCCCTGTTGAGCAGTAACTCAGAGTATATATCCCAGAAGAGGCCTGCTTCTGAGGACAGGGACAGTAAGGGTCTGTCCTCAGACCACAGGAGCCGGGGCACCGGTCACACCAAGACGGGGGCCGCACACAGCTCACAGGCGGGAGGTGCTGGGACGGTGGGAACCTGGCGGCAGGTGTAGAGAGGAAGGGGTTAGCAGCCTGGAGTTGGGAAAAGATAATAAAAGCAAGCAGGAAGTAAAGGCATAGGAGCTGGAAGGCTAGATTCTGGTTAAGTCTAGTTAGCCATGGGATTTTTTTTTTTTTTTTTGCTATTTTTTTCTTCTAAGGAAACAATGATTTCAAACTCCCCCCCTCAAAATTTGATAATTACTTATTGATGACTATTCAAAATTTGACATTTTAAAAAACTTTTTGAGCTTTTAAAAAAATAGCTATAAATGCAAAGTACTATTGATAACAAAACCAAGTTGTTTATCCACGTACAAAAAAGGTCAGTAATGTTTTAAAAGCACAAAGTTGCATTTTAAATCACAATTGCATAGTTCTAAAATGCCTGGATAGGAGTTACGTAAATTTTCAAGTTTGGTTGACCATGGGGCTCCAAGGACATCTGTAGAGCTCAGGAGAGCAGAGTTCAGGACGGAAGCACTATTTCCAGGAGAATTATTGCATCGGTTCTATGATGTTACAGTACCGTGAGACCAGAATTGCTACAATTTAATTACAGATCATTGGCATTTTAAAAACCGGTATCCTGTTTTTGGCTACTATAACAGCACTTTCATGTAGAATTCAACTTAGATTTTGTGTACCCCAACCAGCACCTGAAAGCCTTACAGAAGCTCTGTATTTTGTGTATAAAAGGTACTGCATATATACCTCTTAGCAAAATACCTACTCCCTCTCCTCCCCCGCCCCAGAACCTTGGCCATTTTTGTACAAAAGTCCTGTTGAAGAATCGCATCAAAGATGAGAAGAGGGAGCTCACAGGTAAACATTTGGTGACGTGTGTAGAAAATTCCGTGCATGTCCTGTACCAGCTCCGCAGAAGTCCTGGCTTTTGGTGAATCTGCTCAGAGTCCCCGGGGGCCACCAGCAGGCGGGGGTCTGGGCAGGCGGCGCGCGCAGGGCAGCCGAGTGAGTGCAGAGAGCCCGGCTGGGCTGCTGCGCTCTGGGTTGCTGTCGGTGGGCATAGAAGATGCTTTAGCATTTAGAGGAAGGAAAAAATCTTCCTGGGGACAGAAACTTGTAGCCGTTTCCAGAAGGAAGTCTCAAAGGGCGCGTGGGAGCTGGGGCAGGTGGGCGGGCGGGCAGCGGCAGCGTGCTCAGCGAGGTGGTCTCTGTGTGCCAGTGTCCGTTGGGCGGGGCTTTGGGGGGTGTTTCTCCACGTCGCTGCAAAGACAGCTCCTTGAGTTCCAGCTTGTCTGCGCCCTCTTCCTTCTTGTTGTCCGAGGTGACAAATTTAAGAGGCTGAGGACATCTCTCTTGGAAGTCATGGTTCCAGGGGCCCCCCGGAATATTTTCATTGGTCCTGTGGAGTGCTGGGGTGTGCTCTGCCAGAACATTTTCAGGTTGTGGACGGCCTGCACCTTCTCGTCAATGGCCGCCATCTTCAGCTTGTCGAGGTCGGGGTGGTCCGCGGGGCTGGACCGCGCGGAGCCTGCCGAGGAGTAGGAGAGAGCCGGGGACGGTGCACTTCCCGCAGGAGACTGGTGGCCTGAGCTGGGGGACATGTTCCTTGGAGATTTGGAGATGTGAGCGCTGTAGGGGGAGCTGGGGTACTTCAGCTTGAAGAGAGGCTGGTCGCTCAGGGAGGTCTGCGAGTCGGAGCCGGGCGACGGCCGGCCGCTGTGCTGGGTCGGGCTGTCTTTGGCGGACGCCTCGGAGGCGGTGGGGCTGCTGTACCCCGAGCTCACCTTGGGGAGGGAGGAGCTCCTGGCTGGGGGCTTTGGTTTGATGGTGACCGGCGACGATGACGGCTGGCTCTTCTGGTGGGAGAGGGCTGGCCTGCTGAAGGCGCTGGTTTCTGACGCTCGGAAGACAGCAGCACTGTTGGGCACAGAGATGCCGTCTTCAGAACTGGCGCCCTGACCGCCACCCCTCTGAAGACGCTCCACTGCCATGAGATGGCTTTGTGTCTCCTCGAGAATCTTCTGCGCCAGCTCTTGAGGGTCAAGCTTCGAGTTGCTTTCTTCTTGGGACTTAACGGTACTATCTGTTTCTGTGCTTGACTGGTCTGATTCTCCTGTATCTGAACTTGCTAGTTTTCCAACTTTCTGGAAGGGTGAGTTTGGGCTGGGAATCAGAGTCATTTTAACAGGAGAGTTTGGAGTGCTTGAACTCACTGAGACTTTGACGCCGCCCGCTGTCCCCACGCGGGCCTGCTTGTGGTCGGGTGAGAAGCCCGTCGGTGGGTCCTCCTGGGAGGCCGCCAAGGGCTCTGTGCTAATGATGGAGAACCCCTCGTACT
>SJXQ01000803.1:249608-312846 GCA_006408695.1 Aepyceros melampus | reverse complement strand
GTTTCCCCCTCATTCAGTCTCTCCCATCAGGAAGCTTCCATAAGCCTCTTATCCTTCTCCATCAGAGGGCAGACAGAAGATGTGTATAAGAGACAGATGCAGGCCAGGGGGAGGAGGGTTGGGGGGAGGGGAGACAGTGGAGGGGGGAGGCTGAGGTCCCCACAGTGCTGAGCTCCTTCCAGGTGCCGCCCACCTTTGCTCAGGCAGTTCCTCTCCTGCCCTGAGGTCTCTATCACAGGTACTCACATTCCAGTGGCCAGTTCAGGAGGCTAGGAAGTGCTCACAGCAGCAGGGTTCCAGGCCTTGGGGTCGGGCCTCCTGCTTCTGTTCCTCCTGAGTCCCAAGAGGCCCCAGCCTTCCTCAGGGGGCCTCCTGCCCCACATTCGAGGAGCTGGGAGCGGCCCTGGCAGACGGGGCCGAGTGCCTGCTCCACGGGCATCTGCTGCTGTGACCCACTGGGCTCCTCCTCCCCACCCTCGGCCCTGCCCGAGGCTCCAAACTCTGAGGGAACGGGAGCTGGCTGGCCTGAGATCTGAACAAGCGCCTGGATTTTAAGGTACCAGCAGAAAGATTAATTGATGAACCCATTATATTCAAGCAGCCAGTGACTCTCCACCACGAACATCCTCACAAGAAGGCTGTCTCGGGGAGATGAAGGCTGCATTTTAACTACTTATTCAATAAGCTGTCGGCACTGTCTGCCTGCCCACTTCCCCAGTCACCCAGCGCCCGGCTCCCTGGCCGCTCCCTCCTCAGGGGGTGGGCTCAGGCAGAGACCCCTGTCCTTCCAGGGACGTGACTCCTCTCAAGCCCAGGGACAAACCTGGGCCATGCGGGACTCCTCTTCTCCTGCTCATGGGCTCTCCCAGGAAGGCTGGTCAAGGGCTGTGACACACACATCACCAAGGAGCTGGGGACGGCCCTCCTGTGGGGACTGCAGCAGGGCCCACTCTGCTCTTTGCTCCACAGCCCAGTCGGGGGCCAGGGGGGTGGTCACCTGGGAAAACCTCATGCCCAGGCCAGCCTCACACAGGCTTTGCCTGCTGACCCCATTAGGGACCCAAGCTGGGCGTTGGAGGACGGGCTTACCATGCACTGAGGGATGGAGAGAAGAGGTCACTGTGTGTGTGCCCTGCCCAGCTGATGCTAACACAGAAGCACCCTTTCCAAAGGGCGTTGTACCCATGGGTGATCTGTGGGTCCTGTCCCACACAGGACCTGTCCTCCCACAAACTTGTGGAATTTCATGGAGTCTCACTCATTTACAAAAAACCCTCAAAGCCAAATTAGTGTAGTACAAGGACAGAAGGCACTGCCTCAGAAGTGGTGAGCTCTCGCTCACTGGAGGAGTTTAGGCAAAGGCTGTGACCACTTGGAGGGAGCCTTAGATGGGTGGGGTCTGGGGGCTGGAGCTCTGTCTTTGGAGCTGGCCAGACATGGATCCTAGCACTGGCCTTCACTGGGCCCATGTGACCCGCCCATCGGGAGGGTCCATGTTGGAGCCACACTGACACGGGCGCATGGACCATGCATGGGGGCCCTCTCTTTAATCTCTTCTTTCCTGTCTGGTCATAGGAGGCTGGTCCCCCAGGACGGTGGTGCCACCCTCTCTTCCCGCAGGACCCTCAGTCTTTGTCACTGACTCTCTTGGGGGACCCCGACCAGGCCGGGGAGTCCTGTTTGCCAATTCACCCTTTTGTGGGGGTGCTTGGGGCGTTAGTTGGAGGTTGCAGAACTGAGGGAGGGCTCTGGCCCCATGTGGCCCCTCTCTAGAAGGGAGAACCTCGACACATTGTTGCTCTCTGCTTGGGTTCCAACCACTGACATCTGGGCAATAAGAAAGTTCCTTCCTACCTCCCATCACACACACTGCCAGAAGGGGAAAGAGCAAAGATAGTGGCAACAGCAGTCAGAACCCTTCTGGGATACTGGCCCTAATGGGTCCTGGCTGGGTGCACCCGCTAGGCCAGGGCACAGCCTGGGACCCAGAATCCCGGAGCGGCTGACAGCACATCCTCTTCTGCTTCCTCTTTTCCGCAGTAAAAGTGATCTGCTGACTGCCCCTGGGTTCAGGCACTCACACATGCATAGCACACATTGCACTGGCATTCCAGCCTTCAGCATGACTTCCCAAGCGTTCTGCAAGACGAGGGGCAGAGGCCTCTTTGGGCGCTGCCACTCTGCCCAGGGGGGCACCCCAAGGTCAGGTACTGAATGAGAAAAGACTCCTTGCTTTTCCTCACTAGCAGTGCCTGCTCTGGGCTCAACATGCCACTGTGTTTTCTGCCAAAGTGCAGAGGCAAGAAGAAAAATAGTGGTTGTGGTGACCTCAAGAACAAAGACCAAGCTGTGCAGTGTGTGGAGGGGAGGGGGAGAATTCTAAGGCCAAGTCTCAGCTGACTGGCGTCTGCCGTGGCAGCCTCATCCCCAACTAGTCCTGCAAACCACCCAGAACAACAGGGCCAGCAGCCCATGAGTCACAGAGATGGAGGCCCTGCAGCAGGGACCTGGCACTGCTATACACACGGCTGCAGCCACCTCACCACCTTGGGCTCGGGGACAGTATCCTGCAAGCCCCCACAGTACTGGGGTCTGCAGAAAAGCCACTTCTCAGCCATCCCAGCCAGTGACACAGCAGCCCCACCTCCTGGTCGTGAAGGGGCAGAGAGAAAGGCCTGCGGGGACCCCACGAGGTCAGGGCAGCTGGGAGGTGGGACCAGACAGACAGCCCTGCACCTGCTGGGCGGCAGGTCTCCACCCTCCTGGCCTGTGTGCCCCTCAGCTGCTACAGCCATGGCTGGGCTAGAAGGTAGCAAGGGCCCGCGCCATCCTAACCAGGACACCTCTACTACTGTGGGTCGCTAGGACGGAAGAAGGCCAGCACCCTCCTTCCTGGGCCTGTGGTTGGCAGCAGAGGCCTGTGGCACGTGGCACCAAAGCTGAAAGAACAGACTGTTTCCTCTCCTCCGATCTGCCCTCAGAAGCCTCTAGGAGGTCAGGACTGGAAAGGCGTGCAGAGAGGTGCAGGATTTCCATTGCCAGCATCTTCCTGATGGCAGGCTTGAGGCTTCAGGCAGGTCAGGCCTGATGAGGGAGCCGGGCAGAGAGCAGCTGGGCAGTAAGCCAGATTCCCGCACTGCAGGCCTGGCAGCCCCTCCCAGCCTCAGGCTGGCCTGTCCTCAGCCTGGCCACAGGCACTGACCGCAGGCACTGACCGTATTGTTTAATGAACCATTGTTTAGTGAGCTAACCCATGGTCCTGGGCTCACTGGACCTACCTCAGAGCTGCTCGGAGTGACAACGAATGTTTTCTCAAAATAAGCAACTCCATGATACAAAATTCATACTCCTTCTTGTCCAGGGATGATGAGCTAGGACCTCGAGTACACCTGGTTTGACCCCTTCCTTGCCTAGTGCCCAAGGCCCTGGAGGAGGGGCTCCCGACCGCGGGCACACCTGAGATCAGGTCGGCCGCGGATGCCTGACAGCGGCCTCTGGCGTGTGCGCTGTCTCTCACACAAACGACCCAAAGCGGGACAGGAAGAGAAAGGGCGGGTGAGGCCACAACCCGGAGTGGCCAACAGCTGCTGCACAGGTGCATGCACATTTCATCCCGCTCACGTTATCAGGAGAGTTCAAGCTTACCAGTGTCCTTCCCACTTCACTCAAGACAGCAGGAAGTCAGCACACCAACGAGCTTTCTGCATACTCCAAAGCCTAGCATGTGCTGTTCATACATTAGCTGCTGTAATTCCATGTTAAGGGAACCTTGCAAAGTAGGAAGCTTGTTCCCACTTCAGTGACGAGGAAAAGGCTGACAGTGGTGAAGTCACCTGCCGCAGGTCCCATAGCTGACAGGTGACAAGGCCAGACCCGAACTCTGCGCTCTTCACACCCTAGTTTACAACCAGGGATCGCAGCACTGGCAGAGCCGAGATCACCCGCCCGAGAGCCCGAAGAGCTGAGGCTGAGGATGGAGCCAGCCTCAAACCCACACCTCCTCGTGCCTGGTCCTGTCCCTTCCAAGAAATTAGAGCCACAAAGGACACCTGCGAAGGGGGCAGGGCCACAGAGGAAACTGGGAGTGAACCAGCCTGGGGTTTTGGCCTCTTGACAACCAAATGCCAGTCCCTTCAGCCCTGCTCCTGGCTGCCATCCCATCTGACTCACCCCTGGGAAAGTAAACACACGTTTGTCACCCGGACAGCAAAATAATGGGAGGAAACCAGGGCCTGGAGCAGGAGCACCCGGGTCAGGGCGTGACGGCCCTGCCCACAATGGCCACTCCCTCCCACGCGCAGGCTCCCCCTGCCGCCCTCAGAGGTGGGGGCCTCAGCGCCCAGGGTGTCTTTCTGGAAAGGTCTCTCCAAATGTGACTCCCAGGTGTTGTCAACCAGTGACAGTGGGAGAAGTGCTCCTTAACCCCAGCTGCCTCCCCTGTTCATCTGGACACAGCTCGGCTTGCACCCCCCGGTGAAAAGACGCAGGGGCACACGAGCTGGCAATTTAAACCTTGGCTCATCTCAGCGCCACTGAGACCTATGGTCAAGTAGTGGAGACAGGCCCGGGTGTGGACGGGCTCCTCCCCAGCAATGCTGGCATCTGCTCATCTGGCCTTCTCAACCTCAGGCCAGAGAGGTCCGCACAAGGGCCTGGCTGTGAGCTATGGCAAAAGCTGGCCAGGGAGAAAATGTGTGGCGCAGCCCTGTGCAGCCTCTCTTGGCATCGTGGAGATCAGCCCCGAGGCCACGGGAGGGACAGCTGGCTGTCCCCTGGGCCTCCCACCCAGCCACGGTGCACGGTCACATCAGGCCTGCCGCACTTCCTCCCCAGACCTGGAGGGGCTGCTGTGACCCCAAGGGCCAGAGCACCGCGCTCGCCCCTGCAGACCGCCATCCCACCAGAGCCCATGCAGCTGGAAGGTCATAGAAGCTGCACTGCCCGGGAAGCAGGGCCACACGCACCTGTTAAAGAGGTTGTTGCGGCGAACCATCCGAAGAAAGCCAGTGGGGTCGGTGACAGAGTTGAGCCTGTTGTTCATCTCCTCGAACTGCTGGTCCATGATGTCTCCGGCTTCACTCTCGGTCTCGCTGCTGGCACAGGCCCTGCAGGAAAACAGCAGAGAAAGGTGCCGAGTGCTGCAGGCCTGCCGTTCATTGGCTCCGCTCCTCCCGAGTCCCCTCCTGCTCCCCTTGTTCCCCTTCTGCTCGCTGCAGTCCGCCTGCTCATGTCCAGCACTGCCCCCTGGCTGCAAACCCTCTTCAGGAAAGGGTTGAGCCAGTGCTCGGGTGCACTCCCTGTGTCCAGCGCGTGCCCCACGTGGATGGGGTGCGGAACCGCCCCTTGCTGAACGAATGGCACCACTTGCTGTGTCCTGCCGGCCGGTGGGCACTCCACCAGCACAGGGCTTGGGCAAGTGTGCAGAGCGGCAGGAACTCCGGTCCATTCCAGCTCGGAACCAGTAACTGAGCACTTGCCTGTGCGAGGCACCACACCAGGCGGGGGATGCACAGTCCCTAAAGGCACTTTTCCAGACAAGGAGACAGACATGCCCAAGAGCGGCTGCAAGGCCAGGCAGAGGGGGACTACTGAAATGTAGGCTTGAGAAACGTGGCTGATTGAAGCCCATTCCAAGGTCAGCATGAAGATGTTGTAAGTTTTGAATTACTAAATTCATATTTCCCCTATGACAGACTGTGAAAGAACATCTCAGAATGGGTTTTAAATAAACAGAAATACTCAGGAGTGCCTTGATTCACCAGCCTGCTTAAAATAACAGAGAGCGTATTAAACGTGTGAGAGGCCAAAAGAGGCAGCTCGAGCAGCCGCAGACATGCAGAGGGAGAGCTGGCCGCCCCTGGTCCCCACTGTGACCCTGGCCACCGCGCCAGGGGCTCAGCAAAGGCCGCTTCATGTGTGGAGCCCCGCCTTCCTTCAGCGCCCACTGCTCCCAGAGTCTGGAAATGCAGAGTGACGTCCAGCTCACAGGCGACTCCCAGCCCGCACGGCAACTGTGTGTAAAGCTCCTGCTGCTGAAGGAGCGGGTGGAGGGGTAGAGAGCACTGGAGGCCCAGGACAGACCCAGGGGCCAGCCTCGCAAGCTGCTCGCGTGCAGAAGTGGCACCTGGGAAGGGACAGGCCCGCTGCCAGAGAAGAGGCTGGGCGCACTGAGACTCAGGCTGAGGGAAGCGGCGGCCTCGAGCAGCCAGGCTGTGAGCCCTTGCGTCAGGGTCACAGGAAGAGAAGGGGATGACCCCCCCGCCCCCTGACTCGTCCTGGGGCTGAGATGCAGCACAGTAAACCTGAAGGCTCTGCATGAGCATCAGCCCTTATGAGAGGGTCCATTTTATGTGTCAACTTGAGCGGGCCCCGGGGTGCCCAGCCCAGCGTCACTCTGGGTAACGAGGCTGCGAGGGCATTTCCGGGTGAGATTAACATTGGAATCTAGACTGAGGAACGCAAACTGCCCTCCCCGGGTCAGCGGGCCCCGTTCAACCCACTGAACATCTGAATCGGAGGAGAAGAGAGAGTGAGAGAGGCCTCCCCGCCCACTCCCCTGGAGCTGGGGTGTGGCGCTTCCCACCTCAGATGTGGACACCCCACAACTTACACCACCGGCTCTCCGTCTCTGGCTCGCCAGCAACAGACCCGGGGCATCTCAGCCTTCAGAACCGTGTGAGCCAATTCCCCACAACAAAGCCCGTGTGCATGATGCCTTGTCAAGTCCTCTCTCTCTGGAGAGCCTGGCACGAGGCACCGGAGCCCTACTCAGCCATGCTCCTTGGAGAAGGGCACACCAATGCCCCACCACTGGGAGGGGAATCCCAGGAGCTGAGCCCCAGAGAAGTGCTGGGAGATGGACAGCCTTCAGGGACGGCAAAGAGGTGTGATCTCAGAGCCAGCTACTCTCCTTCGTCCCAGAACCATACCAACGGCTGATCAAGGCATCACTAGCCCAACTTCTTCCCGGAGCCCACAACTGAACCCGCCCTTCAAACCCAGCAGTGCCTAGCACACAGCAGGTGTACAAGGAAGAACAGCCGAACGATGCCAACACTGGGGAGCATCTTACAACATGCAGGGTATTTCTAGCCAGATGTGATTTCATCTGTACAGCTAGCCTGTGAGGCAGCTCTCGTCATCTCCTCTAGGTCTGGAGAAGCTGAGGAGCTAGCCCAGGAGCACTCAGTGGCGGAGCCAGGCCTGACCCCGCCCCTCCCTCTCTGAGGTTCCAAGCCTCTCGAACAGTCCATCTCTCTCTGGTGGGGTTTGAGAGGGGAGGGAGGGAATCAAGACAGGAAACAAGAGGAACCAGGAAACTTCTGAGCACCTAAACAAATCACCGTGCCTCCACCCTGCTAGAGAGCAGGGAACAAAGCTTTATTCCTCTTGCCACCCCACGGGTGTCAGTTGACCAGGCCAGCAGCTGAAGGCTGAAAATGCTCCCTTGGTAGTTCAGGGCCCTTCATGGAGACCCTGGTAAATATCACTCAACAAGCTCTTCTGTCCAGGGACACATTTATCATCTGAACATGACGGGCTGCTCGGAGCTGAGAAATCTGCTTGTCATTCGGTGCTTGCAAAGGGGAGAAGAATTGGCTGAACCAGTACCAGCCTCCATTACCTTGCAGCTCTGCTCTCACTATCAGCTGCGGACGGAGCCCTCAGAATCTCATGCTTAATGCGGCTGTTTCCTATTTCCTGACCCTTCAGAGTATTAACACCAAAGGGAAAAACAAACAGGTGATGTCACAGATAAGGGAATCTCCCATTTACAAAGCGAGCCTCATCCGTACGGCAGGGAGCCTGAGTGCCTTGCCATCAGTGGTTGTCATATCACAATCACAGCCCTCTCATCTCTCTAAGAGACTTTCTAGAGATGGCACAGCAGCTGGTCTGGTTCCATTCACTTTGATCCAACAAGGATTACTAACCGAGACCTACATACAGGAGCCACAGAGGCCAAACAGAAGACAGTAACATGCCTTCAAGGTACAATACATCCAGTATGACCAGTGACCACTGGCTAAGATGGGTTAAGAAGCAGGCAGGAGGGTGTCAGCCTGGAGTCAAGAAAGGGAGGGTGCGAGAGCCCTATGGAATCAGCTGCATCTGAGAGGCACTGGAAGGACAGCTTAGACAGGAAGGTACTGGGGTGGTGTGTGGGAATCAGGGGGTGGAATGGTATGAGAAGGCATGGAGGTAAGAGAGTGGGGGGCTCTCTGGGGTCAGGGACTAGCCCTGGTGAGCTGGAGGAGATGGTAAGAGTGGTAGAGAGGAAGGAGAGAGAGGTGGAGGGCCTTGAACCTGGAAGGCAGTGGAGAGCTGTCAGTCCAGGCTTCTGGTGGGCTCAGGGCGGTTGTCTGAGAGGTAGTCAACTGGCCCAGAGTGGAGAACATGGACTACATGGGGAGGAGAGAGAAAGTCAGGTAGCTTTTAGCAGCACTGCTCAGAAGTAGCCCTGAAGGCCCCAGGGAGGAGCCTGGGGACCCGAAGGAGGCTGTTGGCCCCTCACACCTACTGGGAGCCCCATTCTCAGGAGTCACTATTGTGTTAACACATCAATGTGCCTGGGTCTCAACACGCCAGGTGAGGCAAGCTTTCCACAGCCCTCAGGCTTGGAGATCTGGGTAGCAGCTCCCTCCTCCCCCAAATCCCATCTCCCTATAAATGGATATTCCTGGCTGTGATCCCATGTTCCTGGTTCCTCCTCATTATTTGCTCTCTACTGTCACCAACAATGGTTCTGCTTGTCCTGTGGTCGGGCCAACTTAACTCATGAGTCTAGACATGTAAACTAGGGTGGTAAGGTGGAGAGTAAGAAAGTGAGAACTATCAGGAAAATATTACCAAACAGAGAACTTATTTGCCTGAAACTCATTGAAGGAAAAGAATAAAAGACAGCTAGCAGTTGATTTAGAGCAGATGGGCCAGTGGTGGCAAATGAAGAAACTGCAGTCAGGAGCTGGCCTTCAGTGGCAGAGGAATACATTTAGTCTGGACGTGCTGAACATGCAGACAGGACTCTGTGCTGGTGATGCCAAGTGTGCAGATACTGACTCTGTTATTTAGATGGTCTTCATTCCAAAAGGGCTGGAGACTTAGAAATTCAAGTCTGGTGCTGAAGACAGAGCTTGGGAGCAATTGTTTGATAGCTCATTCATTTATTTACCCAATAAATATTATTAAATATTTGTTATAAATATCCTGCTATGCCAGGTTCTAGTTCCAGGTAAAATGGAGTAAGCACATACACTCCATCTTTCTGAAGGAATATAACCACACACTCTGTCTGGACTGCATGGAATAGGATATCTGAGGAACATGAAAAGTTAATATCAGCCAAAAGTGGGAAGAAGACCAGAATTCAAAATGGCACCAAATCACAACTGAACTTCACATTCTTTGTCTCTGCAGAATCCATCAGACAGGCCTCTCTGCAGCTCCCCTCTGTAGCCCCGCTTCTCTGCAGAAGTGGGCATCAGCATGAACAGAGCTCCAGGAGAAGCTCTCTATTTCCAGCTCAGAGAGACCAGAGAAAATCCCCCCATTTTCTTATTCTCTCATGTCTGTTCTCATGTTCCAGGCCACAAACAATCCTGTCAATTGACCTACTCTAAAATAATCACTAATGGAAGAAGAAAAATGATATAAGAAGGCATCAGGAACATCAAGAAAGAAGGGAGAGTAATATAATATAAATATCAAATGTCTGAGTAAATATAATAGATGATTCTTCTCCTCACACAGTCTCCTGGAGTTTTCACATAAGTAGATGTAGTATATAAGACAAATGCAAGATGGGGGTGGGGGTGTGGTGGTAGAGGTTCCCATATGGTGATAAGACTTTCACATTTCTTTCAAATTAATAAAGTATCAATAGCAAGTAAACTGCAAACTATAAAAAGTATATATGTATTATGATCTCTAGAATAATTATTTAGACATAGTCAAAGACATAAGAGATAAATTAAAATGAATTTTTAAAAAGGTCAAAACTCCAAAATAAGGCAGGAATGGAGAAATCGAGGAATAAAAAACAAAGAGCTAACAGAAAACAAATATTCAAATATTGATATGACATACATAAACCCATATATATCAATAATTATATTAAACATAAATGGTCTAAATATAGAAGCTGACAGAATGGAATTTAAAAATAATCTAATTAAATGCTTCTACAAGAAAGTCTCCTCAAATATAATGATATTAGAGGGAGCAGAGTAAAAGGCAAAGAGATGGGTCATGCAAATATTATTCCAAAACAAAGCGGAGTGGTTATGCTAACAAGTAGACTTGTACACAAGTAGACTTCAAAGCAAAGAAAATTAGCAGGGATAAAGAGGGATGTTACACAATGATAAAAGGGCCAGTTCATCAGGAACACACGACGGTTCTAAATGTGTTTTCACCTTTCAACAGAGCTTCAAAGTATGATGCAAAAAGTGACAGAACTGAAAAGTAAGGTGCATAAATTGAGACTTCAATGCTCTTTTCTCAGTAGTTGACAGAATTGGTACACAGAAAATCAATAAGATGCAGAAGACCTTAACAATACCATCAACTAACTGAATATAACTGACATTCAGATAAAACTCCACTCAACAAAAGTTCAATACATACTCTTGTCAAAATCATAGCGAGTATTCCCCAAGAGAGACCATAACTTCAGTCATAAAACAAACCTTAATAGTTTTTTTTTAAATTGAAATCATGCAAAATAAGCTCTTCACTCACCATGGATTTAGATTTGAAAGTAAAAAAACAACAGGAAAGTTTCCAAACTCTTGGAAACTGAACAACTCCTAAATAACTGTTATACAAGAAGTCTTAAGTGAAATTAGGAAAATATTTTGAGCTGAACAAAACTCTAAGTACAACATAAAATTTGTGGGATATAAATAAAGACTTAGAGATACATTTATAACCCTAAATGCTTATATTAAAAAAAAAAAAAAAAGGACTGGGACTTTCCTGGTGGTCCAGTGGTTAAGAACTCACCTTCCAATGCAGGGGGCATGAGTAAGATCCTTCATCAGGGAACTAAGATCCCACATGCTATGGGACAACTAAGCTTGCATACTGCAATTAGAGAGGACACATGCTGCGACTAAAGAAGCCCAAGTGCTCTAGAGCTTGTGCTCTGCAACAAGAGACGCCCCCATGCCACAACAAAGAAGCCTTGCAGCTGAAATTTTTATAAAAGGTGTTGGGGGGAGCTGAAGTGACAAGAAGGTGGACGCACCAGTACTCATGTCACACAAAGGCTATAAGGAAAGACAAAGGACACTATCAATAAAAAGATTGATACAAGAAGAGAATATTACACTCATCAACATATATGTTCCCAATATAGGAGGGCCTAAGTGCATAAAACAAATACTAACAGACCCAAAGGGAGAAAGTGATAGGAATATAATAATAATAGGAGACTTTAACACCTCACTGACATCAATGGACAGATCTTCCAGACAGAAAACCAATAAGGCAACAGAGATCCCGAATGACACAATAGAACAGTTAGACTTAGTCAATATTTTCAGATATTACATTCAAAAGCTCAGAATACACATTCTTTTCAAGCATACCGGGAACATCTTCTATGGTAGACCACACACTGGGACACAAAACAAGCCTCAACAAATTTAAGAGGATAGAATTATTTCAACAATCTTTTGTGACCTCTATAGCATGAAACTACATGGAAAGAAAAGACAAAAGTAAGAAAAAATTATTATATGGAAACTAAACAACATGTTACTAAAAAAACAGTCAATAATAAAATCGAAGAGGAAATTAAAAAATACCTCAAGACAATGACAATAAAAACATAACCATACAAATTCTATGTGATGCAGCAAAAGCAGTTCCCAGAAGGAAAGTGAAAGTGAAGTCGCTCAGTCGTGTCCGACTCTTTGCGACCCCATGGACTGTAGCCTATCAGGCTCCTCCGTCCATGGGATTCTCCAGGCAAGAGTGCTGGAGTGGATTGCCATTTGAAGTCCACAGCAATACAGGCCTTCCTCAAAAAAAACAAGAAAAACTTCAAATAAACAACTTAACCTGCCATCTGAAAGAAACAGAAAAAGAAGATCAAACAACATAAAGTCAGCAGAAGGAAAGAAATAATAAAGATCATAAAGGAAATAAAAGAGACAAAATAACAATTTAAAAAGTCAATAAAACCAAGAGCTGATTTTTTGAAAGGACAGATAAAATTGACAAACCTCTGGCCAGGCTCACCAAGAAGAAAAGAGCAAGGATTCAATAAGCGAAATAAAAAATGAAAGAGGAGAAATAACAACAGATACTTCAAAATACAAAAAAAGAAGAGAATACTATGAAGAATTACACACCAACAAATTGGACAATCCAAAAGGAATGGACAAGTTTCCAGGAACGTACAGCCTACCAAAAGTGAATCAAGAAATAGATCATCTGAATGGACCAATCCCAGAAATAGAATCTGTAATAAAATTTTTTTAAATCTCACTGCAAACAAAAGTCCAAGACTGGATGGTTTCACAGGAGAATTCCACTAAATATATAAATAACTTACACCAATCTTTCTCAAACTCTTCTAAAAGACTGAAGAGGAGGGAATACTCCCAAAGTCATTCTATGACAATCACCCTGATACCAAAACCAATACTACCAGAAAAGAAAATTACATGCCAATATCTTTGATGGATATTGATGCAAAAATCCTCAACAGAATATTAGCACACCAAATACGACGACACATGAAGGATCATACACCATGATCAAGCTAGTTCATTCCAAGGTCACAAGGATGATTCAGTTCAGTTCAGTTTAGTTGCTCAGTCATGTCTGACTCTTCGCGACCCCATGAATCGCAGCACACCAGGGCTCCCTGTCCATCACCATCTCCCGGAGTTCACTCAGACTCACGTCCATCGAGTCTGTGATGCCATCCAGCCATCTCATCCTCGGTCGTCCCCTTCTCCTCCTGCCCCCAATCCCTCCCAGCATCAGAGTCTTTTCCAATGAGTCAACTCTTCACATGAGGTGGCCAAAGGATGATTCAACATATGCAAATCAATGTGATATACCACCACAACAATAAAAGACAAAAACCATATGACCATGAGGGAATATATTTCAACATAATAAAAGCTATTTATGACAAACCGACAGCCAATATAACAGTAAATAGTGAAAAGCTGAACACCTTCCCACTAAAATCTGGAACAAGACAAGGATGCCCACTCTCACCACTTACGTTCAACCTTCTATTTGAAGTCTTAGTTACAGCAATCCAGACCCAAGAAAAAGAAATAAAAATGAAGGGAAGAGGTAAAACTATCATCATATGCGATGATGTGATGCTCTAGATAGAAAATCCTAAAGACTCCACACAAAAATTACTAAAACTGATAAACAAATTCGGCAAGGTAGCAGGATACAAGATTAACATACAGAACTCTGTTGCATTTATCTACACTAATGATGAAATATCAGAAAGACAAAGAAAAAATCCCTTTTAAAATTGTATCCAAAAAAAACACACCTAGGAATAAACCTGACCAAGGAGATAAAAGACATATATGCTGAGAACTATGAGACACTGATAAAGGAACTGAAGATGATTCAAAGAAATGTAAAGACATCCCACACTCCAGGACTGGAAGAATTAATATTGTTAAAATGGCCACACCACTCAAAATAATTTAAAAATTTAATGTGATCCCTATCAAATTATCTCATGACATTTTTCATAGAACAAATAATCTTAAAATTTATATGGAATAGCAAAAGACCCAGGATTGCTAAAGCAATCCTGAAGGAAAAGAACAAAAATGGAGGCATAACCTTCTTGGACTTCAGACAATACTGCACAGCTACAGAATTCAGAACAGTGTGGTATTGGTACAAAAACAGATATATGGATCAATGGAACAGAACTGAAAGCCCAGAAATAAACCCATACATTTATGGTCAGTTAATCTTAGACAAAGGAGGTAAAAATATACAATGGAGAAAAGATAGGAAGTAGTATTGGGAAAGCTGGACAACTGCATGTAAATCAAAACAGTTAGAACTTTCCCTCACACCATACACAAAAATAAACTCAAAGTAGATTAGAGACTTACATATAAAACATGACATCATAAAACTCATAGAAGAGAATATATGCAAAACACTAACAACAATTGTAGCAATGTTTTCTTAGGTCAGTGTCTCAAGGTGAAAGAAATAAAAGCAAAAATACACAAATGGGACATAATCAAACTTACAAGCTTTTGCACAGGAAAGGAAACCATAAATAAAATGAAAAAACAACCTATGGACCAGGAGAAAATATTTACAAATGATGTGACCAACAAGGGCTTAATTTCAAAATAAACAAACAGTTCATACAGCTCAATATAAAAAAATAACACAGTAACCCAACCAAAAACTGAGCAGGAGACCTAAGAAGACATTTCTCCAAAGAAGATACACAAGACTGCCAAGAGGCACACAAAAAGATGTTCAGTATCACTAACTGTCAGAGAAACGCAAATCAAAACTACAACGAAGGATCACCTCATACTGGTCAGGATGACCATCAGCCATGTCCGACTCTTTGCGACCCCATGGACTGTAGCCTACGAGGCTCCTCCCTCCATGGGATTCTCCAGGCAAGAGTACTGGAGTGGGTTGCCATTTCCTTCTCCAGGGGATCTTCCCAATTCAGGGATCGAACCTGAGTCTCCCACATTCCAGGCAGACGCTTAAACCTCTGAGCCACCAGGAAAGCCCTCAAAAAGTCTACAAAGAATAAATGCTAAAGAGGGTTTGGAGAAAAGGAAATCTTCCTTCACTGCTGGTGGGAATATAAATTAGTGCAGCCACTATGAAGAAAAGTATGGAGATTCCTTAAAAAACAAGTTACCATATGATCCAACAACTCCACTCTTGGGCATATATACAAAAAGATGAAAGATACACACACTCCAATGTTCACAGCAGCATTATTTACAACAGCCAAGCCATGAAAGTAACCTAAATGTCTGCTGACAGATGAATGGATAAAGAAGATCTAAGCCATGTTCACAGATCCTAAGGCTCGATTCCCAATTTTTATAGCTATACAGAAGTTAATTCTAAAATTTATATAAAAAGACAATTGAACTAGAGCAGGTAAAGCAATTTTGAAGCAGCAGAATAAAGCTGGAGGAATGACACTGCCAGATTTTAAGACCTGCTATAAAGCCACAGTAACAAAGATAATGTTGTATTCATAAAAGGACAGACATAGAGACCATTGGAAAAGACCCTGATGCTGGGGAAGATTGCGGTCGAGAGGAGAAGGGGGTGACAGAGGATGAGATGGTTGGATGGCATCACAGATGCAATGGACATGAGTCTGAGCAACGCCTAGAGATAGTGAAGGACAGGGAAGCCTGGCATGCTGTAGTCCATGGGGTGGCAAAGAGTAGGGACACAACTAAGTGACAAAACAACATATATCAATGAAATAGAATAGAGTCTAAAACTAGACCCATTCAAATATGGACAATTAACTTGAGACAAAGGTTAACTGCAAAGATGACTTAACAGAGGAAGAAGTCTTCTCAATAAGTGGCTTTGGAACAACTGAACATCCACATGCAAAGAAATGAACCTTGTAAAATGAACCTCAGACTACATAATACACTTATAGAAAAACTAGGTCACAAAATGAATCACAGATCTAAATATAACAACAGAAACTATGAGACTGTTAGAAGAAAATAAGGGAGAAAAGTTTTGTGATCAGATTTCTCAGATTCATTTCACCAATAGCATGATCTAGAAAGAAAGAAACTGATAAAGCTGATGTCATAAAAGTTAAAAACTTTTGCTCTGTGAAAGACACTGTTAAGAGAAGAAAAAGACAAGCTATGGATTGCAAGAAAATCTCTGTAAACCAATTATCGCGGCTTCCCTGTGGCTCAGATGGTAAAGAATCCACCTGCAATGGGGGGAGACCTAGGTTCGATCCCTGGGTTGGGAAGATCCCCTGGAGGAAGGCATGGCAACCCACTCGAGTATTCATGCCAGGAGAATCCCCATGGACAGAGGAGCCTGGCAGGCTACAGTCCATGGGGTCGCAGAGTTGGACATGACTGAGTGACTAAGCACACATCTGTAAACCAATGTATATGTCAAAAGACTTATATCTAGTATATATAAAGAACTTTCAAACTCAACAACAAAAAAAAACCAGCTTAATCTGAAAAGTGAGCAAGAGAGCTGATTAATCTTCTAACAGTTTTCTTTCTCACCAAAGAAAATAAAAGGATGGCTAACAAGCATATGAAGAAATGTTCAATGTCATTTTGCCATTAGAGAAATGGCAAGATATTACTACACATCTATATGAATGGCTCAAATTTTAAAATGCTGACAATATCAGTGCTAGCAAGACAAATCAACTGGAACCCTCATATACCGCTGGTATGGATACAAAATGGTATAGTCATTACAGAAAATACTTTTCAGTTTCTTATAAAATGAAACATATATTTATCATATGACCCAAAAATTCCACTCCTAAAGAATTTATTTATCCTATTTACCCTAAAGAAATGGAAGTTTATGTGACATCAAAACTGTCAATGAATATTTATAGCAGTTCTAGTCATAACTACCCAAACAAGAACCAACTCAGAAGTCCTTCAGCAAATGAATGGATAAGCAAACCATGGTACATCCATACAATGGAACACTTAGTAATAAAGAAGAATGAACTACTGATATAGTCAGCAACTTGAAAGACTCAAAAATTAGGCTGAGTGAAAGAAGCTAGTTTTAAAAGGTTATCAGTTCAGTCGCTCAGTCGTGTCTGACTCTTTGCGACCCCATGAGTCGCAGCATGCCAGGCCTCCCTGTCTATCACCAACTCCCGGAGTTCACCCAGACCCATGCCCATGGAGTCAGTGACGCCATCCAGCCATCTCATCCTCTGTCGTCCCCTTCTCCTCCTGCCCCCAATCCCTTCCAGCATCAGAGTCTTTTCCAATGAGTCAACTCCACATGAGGTGGCCAAAGTATTGGAGTTTCAGCTTCAGCATCATTCCTTCCAAAGAAATCCCAGGGCTGATCTCCTTCAGAATGGACTGGTTGGATCTCCTTGCAGTCCAAGGGACTCTCAAGAGTCTTCTCCAACACCACAGTTCAAAAGCATCAATTCTTCGGCGCTCGGCCTTCTTTACAGTCCAACTCTCACATCTATACATGACCACTGGAAAAACCATAGCCTTGACTAGATGGACCTTAGTGGGCAAAGTAATGTCTCTGCTTTTGAATATGCTATCTAGGTTAGTCTGTATCATTCTTTTAATGTAACATTCTCAAAAGAAAAGACTGTACTGACAGAGAACTGATCAGTGGTTACCAGGGGATGGTGGCAGAGGGAGGTATAGGATATGATGATAAAACATGGAGTTTTCTGGGTTGCAGAACTATTTTGTATCCTGGTCATGGTGGTGGTCACATACAAATCTTTACATGTATTAATTTTATAGAAATGACATCAGAAGAATAAAATGCACTGTGTGCCAGTTATCCATTTACTGCTTCTATGCTCTGGATTCATTCTGCCTTGCCCGCCCTGTGATAATGGATCACAGCCCTTTAAATATTATTCCTTTGTCAGTGGGCACAGTTCTCAGCACTGTCAGTAGGCAGCACTAGAGAGACAGGCAGGAGGAAGGGGTTCTGCCCTCCCGTTTCTGGTGTGCTTGCTCAGCGGGCTCCTGTTGGGCGGGCGCCTTCTCCAGGGCCCAGTCCCTGCAGCCCTGGTACCTTCTCCACAAGCCCACTTTCGCAGCGCACAGCAGTCGGCAGCCTCCAGTGGCCGTCCACTGTCCCTGGTATCCATCCCTGGGTGGTTCTGTAGTGGACTAGGACAGCCCCCTGTGAACAGCTTCCCACAGCACCCTAGAGAGCACAGTTCCAGCAAATTCTGAGGGTGGATTTCCAGCATCTTCTCTGCTGTGAGCCATGGCAGTACCTCTCCAACAAAGCCCAGAGCTCAGCCCTCAGTGAGGGTGGGGTGAGGTGGGGCCTTCCTCCGCAGGGTAGTGACTGCTCCTTACATCTGCTCTTCCTATATCCTTTAGAATATTCTTACTAACCAATCCCTTTCCATTCAATTCTCTGTTAGAGTATCTATCTATCCCTGTTCAAACTACTGGGTGATTTCTTGCTCTTGCTTTGATGCTGACTGAAACATATCTTATGTTCATTAAAAAACATAAATTAAATCCTGCTATTACTAAATCCTGAGAGAAATTCAGAAAAGCAAGATAAACCTTGATGCTACTTATTTATCCATCTGGCCATGGGGCACACCAACCCTCAAAACAATTCACTGTGCAACCAGTATGTTCTGGGCCCTTAGCTGGGGCTTGGATCACTCCAAATGAAGTCAGCATCTATCCTTGACAAGCTCAGGAAGTGCTAGGTGGGCAAACTAATCTCTGAAACACAAAAATAAATCATTACATAGTGGTATCTCTTTGTATAGAGATTAAATGAAGTATTGGGGATGAGAGAGAAAGAGATTGAGGCTGAATATGAGAATATGAACAGATAAGCAGCCTGTAGTTGTGCAGTGAGAGTCCCTGGAGCACTGGGACACATGGCCACGCTCTGGCCACTCTTCTGATGGCCATGATCTCAACAGAAGGAAGAGCAGAGAGGTGCCGGCTTGGCAGACAAAACTGGTGGCCACAGTTCAGCAAAGGAGGGACCAGAGGCCTGGAAGGACAGAAAAGGTGTGGGCCAGGTGGCAAGGTCGGGGAAGAGGAGATGGGAGGCTGCCCAGAATGGGGAAGCCAGGGCCGTGCCAATGCCTTTCTCCCTATTCTGCCCACATCCAGTCCAATGGGCCTAGCCCTGGATCCCTGGCCTGCCTACCTGTCCCGCCCCCTGGGCTACCTCTCCGCCCCAGTGGCTCCCTGGGCCTACAGATATTCTGGCTCAGATTTGCCTCCCTGGTCCTTTCTACTACTGGACCTCCGAGGGAGGCAGCGTTCTCCATTCTTGTTCCAGGCCCCTGACTTTGCATTTGCCCAGCAGCCAGAGTCCTGGCTGGACCTTGCCCCAGGCTCCTGCATGGATGGGGCTGGGTAGAAGGTTGAGATTTAGATCATTTTGGTTATGGAGAACAGTGAAGGCAAAGGCTAAAGCCAGTATACGCGGGCTGAGGTGCAGGATGGTGGCGCTGGTCTTGGTAAGGGGCCGAGAGGTGAGCTGGGGGACCCAGTAGGTGGGCAGTAGCTTCTCCACAGTGCCCACCTGCCCTGCCAGCATCTGCTCCTGTGGCTGAGCAGCCTGGTCCTTCCCCTGCTCTGGGGAATATAAATCATGCTGTCACAGAACAGGCTCCAAAATGCTGTTCACATGCAGCTTTCCCCAGAGATGGAAATGGCCCATGAATCAAGTGCCACGGAGCGGCGCCCGAGCTGTCCTGTCTGGGGGACAGGGTTTGGCCACGGTCTCCAGAGAGGATTTTCATCTGCAAGCATGGCCTCCCAATCTCTCCAAGTACACACTCTCTGTCATCCCTCTGACAGCTGTGACTGAAGCATCATACAAGCACACTTTAATTTATGTCTCAGCATCCCTCTGCTAACTCATTCCTTCTTCATCCCCCTACCCTATCTCTAGGCCTCTTCTGCATCGATAACCAGTTATTTTCCAAAGACCAACCCCTGGCAACCTTGAAGCTAGAAACAATGGGGAGAAGCCCCATTCAGTTCCTGGTGTAGCAGGAAGCACAGGTCGGTAGCTGTGGTAGCTCCGGTACTGCTAGTCCCAAGCCGATGGAATCAGCTCAAGGGCAGGAAATGCCCGTTCTTTCAAAGCAAAGACTTCTTTTTAATTTTTTTTACAAAAGTTTGTTTATGAGTCTTCACTGCGATGCACAGGGTCTTCACTGTTGCACACACGCTTTCTCTAGCTGTGGTGAGCAGGGGCTACTCTAGTTGCAGTGTGTGGGCTGCTCTCTGTGTGGCCTCTCCTGTGGAGCACAGGCTCTAGGGTACTTGGGCTTCGTAGTTGCAGCTCGAGAGCACAAAAGCTCGGGCTTAGCAATTGTGGTGCACAGGCTTAGCTGTTCTGCAGCATGTGGGATCTTAGTTCCCAGACCAGGGATCAAACCTGTGTTCCCTACATTGGCACATGGATTTTTAACCACTGACCACTAGAGAAGTCCCAAGACCTCTTTACAACTGAAAAAAAAAAACAAACTTGAGGCAAGAGTTAGTTCATTTGCTGCCACTGCACACAATCATTCTGGGTTTCCTGATGACGAGGCCAGTCTGACTGTGCCAGCACCCTGTATTAGGGGAGTCCAGAGCTGGATGCCAGAGAATGTCTTGGAGATGTGAAAAGGTACACAGAGGGCAGGCACCGTGGGCACTGGGCTTTGCACAGCCAGTTAGCCAATAGCTGAAAAGACCCACTTATCCCAGAAGCCACTTAGCAAGAGTCTTGAAACCAAAGACATGTGACTCTGAACTCAAGACTTCTAAGACCTCTGAAATTTTCCCATGTGAATTACTTGCTAGTCCCTGTCTGTTTTTTCATCATTATTGTAAGTGAAACTTCAGGTGGAAAGAGCCTGGGGCTTCCTTTCAGGGACAGCAAGGAAAGGAGTGGAGAAGCAGCGTCCTGCTCTGTGGCATCTTGTAAGGGAGAAGAGCCAGGGGAACAGAGATGCTGAGGCAAGGCTTTAAAGCAACGGGGGAGAAAGCCGTGGTGCAGCAGACAACTTGAGGGCATCTGCCCTGGTCACGGTGATTCTACTTGTGGAAACTGTCTCCCTGACCCACAGGGCCGAGCTGCTGCTGCCAAGTGTATACCTGACAACCCCCACTGCTGACAGGACCAGAGGTGGACGCCAGCTCTAGGAGGGCCAATCAGATTCCTTTCCCAGAATCCATGCCCGGGAATCCAGGGAGACTGAAGTGTGACTCACTGTTGTCACCTGTGCAGGCAATGGCAACCCACTCCAGTACTCTTGCCTGGAAAATCCCATGGACAGAGGAGCCTGGTAGGCTGCAGTCCATGGGGTCGCACAGAGTTGGACATGACTGAGCGACTTAACTTTCACTTTTCACTTTCATAGGGCTTCCCTGGTGGCTCAGAGGTTAAAGTGTCTGCCTCCAATGCTGGAGAACCGGGTTCGATCCCTGGGTTGGGAAGATCCTCTGGAGAAGGAAATGGCAATCCACTCCAGTATTCTTGCCTGGAGAATCCCATGGACTGAGAAGCCTAGTAGGTTACAGGCCACGGGGTCGCAAAGAGTCGGACACGACTGAGCGACTTCACCTTCACCTTCACCTTTCACTTTCATGCACTGGAGAAGGAAATGGCAACCCACTCCAGTGTTCTTGCCTGGAGAATCCCAAGGACGGGGGACCTGGTGGGCTGCCGTCTCTGGGGTCACACAGAGTCGGACACGACTGAAGTGACTTAGCAACAGCAGCAGGCCGTGTGTGAGCACAGCAGCTGTTCTGATGGCCCTTCCCACTCCTGACGAGGAGAAGGAGCAAACCGGAGGGAGGGCCAGCGGCAGGAGGCACGCAAGGGAGTGGCTGAGCAGGGATGGGACCAGGCTGCCCTGCACAGCCCGGGGCTCCCCACAGTTTTCTTTCCCCATTCTAAGCTTGCCTTAGGTTTCAGGGGACTCTTTGATCCCATGACCTTATTATAAATGCCCCTTTTTGGTTCAAGTGAACCTTTGAGAGGACTGCTGTGGGGGGAGGCGAGGAGGAAGGTTGAGACGTGTCCTTGGAGACCTGTGTGGCCTTAGTGCAGGGAGCCAGTTCCACAGCTGCTCAAGTTGTCTGGGCATCACTCCATGTTGTGGGGCACAGAGGAGAGGCCAGCAAGAGTTCAGGGGGAAGGAAGAACGTAAGCTGCCACCAAAGAAAGATGTGCCAGCATCACCCAGGAGTGCAGGGCCACGAGAGGGAGAAACCCTTCCCAGTGAGGGAAGTACGGCAGAGGTACAGTACAACCAGAGGCACAGCGAGTGCAGACTCGAGGGTAAAGCCAGGGGCCCAAACCCACACTCCTGGTGCCCCCGCCACCCCTGCAGCAGCACGCACTGTCAACACTGCCCAGGGGCACTGCTGCTTATGGGAAAGTGAAAGTCACCGTCACCAACTCATCCCCACTGGAAATGCTTATAATTAGGATGGAATGAGGTTTAATTTGTTGTTCCTTTACATCACTATGAAAGTTAAAGTGTTAGTCGCTCAGTTGTGTCAGACTTTTTTGACCCCATGGATTGGGGGTCCCCAGGCTCCACTGTCCATGGAATTCTCCAGGCAAGAATACTAGAGTGGGTTGCCCTTCCCTTCTCCAGGGGAATCTTCCTGACCCGGGGATCGAACTTAGGTCTCCCGCATTCCAGGTGGATTCTTTACCATCTGAACCCCACCAGGGAAGCCCCTATATCACTCTAGAAATTACTTCTCCTTGTATCGTCTCAAGACTGCAATCCACACTATTATTTAACAGTTATTATTACAGAACAAATCTGTTGGTCTGAAGGCAAATAATTATATTCACCTGCCAGGAATCTACACATAAGACACACACAAAATCAGTAAGTTCTGTTAGGTGCCCTGGTTGTTAACTGACACTGGAATTACATTCTTAAATTAAGCGTCTGAATGTTGAAAAAAAGCCTCTTGCCTTTTGCATCCAGACAGTTGCACAGTTTTAACTCAGAAGCACTTGTGAATCCTGAGTATCTCAAAGCCTGGAATTATCTAGTCTCTACTTAGGAGGGGGAACATGGGTCTTTTCCTAGCTTTTCTTCCTTCAGTAAACACAGTGATCAAACAAATGAGGAGGTTTCACTTCCACTAGCTCAACAGCCTGTGTGCACGAGGACGAAAAGACTGTAATCGACAGGAAGGACCCACTGCTTGGTCTCTCATTTTTTAAATCTCCGATGAGAGAGTGTTGGCAGTGGAGAGCTCTCCTGACGATGTGACTCTGGAACCCTCTCTACTATCGATTTGGCTTCGTCACATCAATAAAGACCCATTCAACCAACATGGACACCGTGTGTTACCGTGTAAAGTGTTAGTCACTCAGCTGCATCAGACTCTTTGTGACCCAAAGGACTGTAACCCACCAGGCTCCTCTGACCATGGAATTCTCCAGGCGAGAACACTGGAGTGGGCAGGCATTCCTTTATCCAGGGGATCTTCCTGACCCGGGGACCAAACCTGGGTCTCTCATATCTTCTGCACTGCAGACAGATTCTTTACCACCTGGGCCACCAGGGAAGTAGAAAGAGCCAAAGCCCCACATCAGGGAGACTCAGGGAGACTCCCTGATCTTGGTCACCGCCTCTCTCCCAGGTGACTCTCCTTTGCCTCACACTGGTTGGGGGCTGTCTAAGGGCTCACAATGGCCCTGCTCCACTTCGTCATGTGGTGTGTAAGCGTGGTGAGGTCCACAGTGCGGTGGCCAGGGAAGGGGTGAGCGTTCACTGTGCAAGGTGAACGTGTATGGCAGAGCTGTAGCTGTGAGGGTAGAGGGTAAGTGAGGGTGTGTGCGTTTTATCAGGGGAGTGGCTCTGGCCCTTCCCCAGGCATCTGAAAGAGGGTATCCATTCTCATCCACAGGGGGCCCCAGGTCCCAGTCCAAAGGGTAGCAGAGCTGGGATGTGTTACTATCCACAGCAGGAGGCAGTAACTGAGTGCTGGGCCGATGCTGAGGGAAACTCAGAGGAGTGCAGGCACCTGTCCAACCAGCTCTAAGCAGCAGAACTGGACTCAGGAGCCAGGGGGTGCAAACTCAGGCCTATGCTTCATCACGCCCCTATCCCAGCCTCCACGAGCTCAGAAGCTGCCTGATCCAGGGGCACTTTCTAAAGGCAGGTGGGGATTGAGAAGCCCAGAGTCCACAGAGGTGCTTCCAGACCTCAGCCTCTCCGCAGCAGCCCCTCCCACACACCATGCATGCTGGCTTTGTTCTTTTTTTCTCTTTATTTGATCCTATGTCTTGTGGAGAACAGGCTATTATAGTGAAAATTATAATGAAAATGGTTTTTGAAGATCCCCATAAGATCCATTTCCTTTGTCCACTAAAAGCCAAGAAGGTCTGTGGAGGGAAAATTTGCACCCATAGTGAGCGTCCTGCATACCATCTAGGGGCACGTGTGCATGGAGGGACCGATGCAGGAAGGTGGACACGGAGTGTGGGCATTCCTTTAGCAGCTGCTCTAGTCAGTCTTTAAAGATTTTCATTCTCTACAACTGCACTAATACAAATTATATTAAAAAGCTGAATGAACCCTTTAACAAATGGAAAGAGATGAGGTTTAGGATGATGAGAGTATTATAGCAAAGCTCCTACTGTGTCTGTTTTTGTAAAGGGAGCCCTGCAGCTAGGCCTGCATGAGACACTGTGAAAGAGCCCCTCAGAACTGTGCCAAAGGCACCCAGCCCTGATGTGGCACCATGAAAGTGCATACTTCAGTACCACATGGGCCCCTTAATGAGGAAAATCAGAGGGGCTGTGCAGTAGTTTTATTTATAAGCCTTTAAATCTAGGAAACTGCACACACTTGAAATTTCTATACAAAGAATGTCACCAAAAGCTACCCAACCAAATCTACTTAATAGGTCTGGGCACCGAGACGGGGGACAGAGAAGGTCAAGGCATGGCTAACTGCTGGGCAAAGGCCACGGGAGGGGAGTTTTTTGTGGTGCATAGTCCCTAAAAGCTTCTAAAATCGCTTCTACAATCACCCCCTATTCCCTAGATCCTCTGTCAAGACTGTTCAATGAAAACAGAGAGACAGGTTGAGGGGACCTGTCTGGTGACTTCTGTGATGATTTCTGATGTCATAGGCATGCTTGGTACTGTCTCAACTGAACTCTGTGTGGACAATTTCCGGTTCACTTGCAGTGTTTGTTTCCTGAGGAGAAACACTGGTTTTCTGAAACAAGTTAAAATGACATAGGATTTTCCTTTGTTAATATCGAAGTCTTTGACCTCGAGGGGAGAACCAGTCCCCCTCACCCTTCCCTCTAAGCAAAGTGTATTTCCTTTTCTGTCTAATTGGATTTTCTAAAAGGATCTGTTTCCCCTCCTCTATCCAGATGCCCGCGATACAGCGCTGTACAAAAAGCTGCTGGCTGGTGTCGTTCTCGTCTTTTTCTGTCACATTAACCCGGTAGGGGGTTTACCAGCTCGAGATTTTGAAAAGCTGTTGTCAAGTCGTGAAAGCCCCCAAATGCAACTTAAATGGTTATTAGCTGGTGGGAAACGTCCCCTGCATTCTAATACCTCCATTTAAATAACAATAATAAAGAAAATAGTAACAATAAGAGTAAACTCTATGCCTTCACAGCCATGATTATACCCTACCACCCATAGTCCACACAGTCCATGGCCAATTCTCAAAAGGGTGCAGCTTTGGCTGGTTGGGCGCTTCTGATTTTGCAGCCAGCCAGCAGGGGTCGCTCAAGCCATCTAGCAGCTAACTCGAGCTTCCATGACACGGTGGATAATTCCTTTAAACAATCCAAGGCATAGACAAAAGAGCCAAGGGGGTTCCTTGCTCTATTAAAGCCTTGAAACACATGTATTTGCCAAATGGAAAGGTGTAGAATTAATTGGAAAAGAGATGAAATTTGTGTTCCTCAGCTCCCTTGGGGGTTTTATAATTAATAAATATTTGTAAAGCCTTTGATAAGTATGAAGTACCATATATGCGCTAAACAAAACAAGCTTTTGTGAGCTTCAGAATGTCCTTGTGGTACATTTCACATTAAATCAAAAGACACAACAGTTAGGAATAAGAGAAATGATGACAGTGCCAGAGAGTGACCCTTTATCACATGCCAGGTATTTTCCCTGTTATTGTCTTCATCATGATCATCTATCAAGGTAGATATTATTATGCTCATTTCATAAGTTTTTGTAAAAAGCCCCTAAAAGCTCTGGGAGATTCTGTCACTTGCCCCAGGAAGCCTAGCCAATAAATAGAACAGCCCTGATTCAAACTGGACACTACATCCAATTCTTTCCAAGTCCCAAACTGGGGTTCTTTCCATAGCCCTCTTGAATAGCCAGCGTAACAAGATGTAAGAATTCCTTATGCCAGGAATTCTCTAAAGGAAATATTACAGCAGGAAAAAAAAAAGGGCCCAGCCATTTTTAGAATAATTAATGAAGTACAAATCGTGTAATACCAAAAAAAAAAAAAAAAGAAAAACCAAAGCAAAAAACCCAACTGAGTTGGCTATGGTGGTTCTAAAATAATGTCTCAAGTGTTTTTATTTCTTTATGTATATTCAATACTCTATAAAATGTCTACAGATGTGAAAATTATAATAAATGTGTTCTGCAGTCTTAATTGTTAAACGATTACAAGGTAACTAAATAAGAGGTGGCAGGTTGCCCTGTGGCTTTATTCGCCTCTTTCCGAAGAGCAGCAAAATCATAAAGTCCTCTCTGACACAACAGGTTTCTATGGTTACGCGAGACGTAAATATGTCATATGTCCTGTGCGGCATGAGAGGGCCAGGCAGGCGCGCTGTGTGCAGCAGCCCCCAGAGGGAGAGCACTCATGCAGACGGCACTCCTCAGCAGTCAAATATTTGTTTCCAGGTTTACAACAGGGTGGGAACTGGAGTAAAAGCTTCTGGTGCTAGCGAGACAATCTACAGAGCGCAGAGAATGGATAGGCATGCTGGTCACAAAGAAATGCAAAGAATGAAATGGCTTCTGCTGTGTCAGGCTTGAGAACGAGGGCTTGGGCCTTAGCCGTGGGAGGCAGAGGCTTCACCCACTGGCCCTCTGGATCGGGGGTGGGGGGGTGTCTATCTTTTCCCACTGGGCATCTGAACAGAAGCTATATAGATCCAAATTATTCTGCTGGTGGTCTGCTTTTTAAAAACAAAAACAAAAACAAAACCTTAAAGATGCGTAACTCGCTAGTGGCTACTTAGAAACCAAATAAGGAAAGTCGTTTCCATTTAAGACAGAATAGGGTTGAGAACTGCCACCTCTGAATCCAGGGTTTACTATGTGTATCATGGGAAGTGACAAAATACAATAACCTCCATCATTAAGACTCAGGATGGAATATCAGCAAATCCAAATTCAAAGACGTAGGATAATAACAGCTGAGATTTCTCCAGAGCTATTTTTATTACATAAATTATGAAACAATAATACATGGAGAAATGCTGTTGCCCATTAAATGGAATTCCTGAGACCCTGAAGTATGGTCTCTCCCTACTTAAGCCTGAAGTGTTTCACAGATCACCCGCTCTAGAATGCACACACTCCAGGGGCCCTGCAATCCAGGAAAGCAGTGACTGGTGCAGTTACATTCTTTTATTTTTTAGTGATGAGAAAAGGAAGGACGGGCAAAAAATCCCTGAGAGAAAAAGAGGCAAGGTCTTCTGGGAGAGACAGCTTTTGCCTGAAGATAGTGCTTACTGGTACCTTTTGGAGAAAAAAGTAATGCCTCTTGGTGGACAGTTCAACTTTTAAGGTTTTTAGAATACAATGAAATAATTCTTTTAAAGATGGATGCTTCTTACTGGATGCTTCTTACCCAGAGGAAGGCTTATACAAACCCTTAGTACTTTTTCCACTTAAAGGGACAATCTGAGTTAGGAAAATAGCACAGGGACCCATTTAGGAGAAGACAGGGGCATATATGCTAGGTATCCAGCCCTCTCAGAGAGAAAATAAACAGGCTGGTTTCCTCAGCTGTCTTCCAGGCACTAGAAATGTGGCAAAGGCAGGAATGGAGAAGCAATGATGAGATGGACCAAAGAGAAGTCCCTGGTGATCGCAGGATGGTCCTATGGGCAGTAGACCATTTGCTGAAATGAGGCCTCCCAATGAATAGCTTGGACTGATTTGAAGACAAGGAAATATTAGGCTATGCTAAATTCCTGCCTGGGTTCTGGACCATTTCAGCTGGCTTCCATCTCCACCAGACACAATGCAAAACCAACACTTCTGGGCTGAAATATGGGGTTCCAAATGGGTTATTGGATTTTATTTTAAAATCAGGGTTTGAGCCTGTCTTCAGCCCCAATAAAAGGAAGAAGAGGCCAGAACCAAATCAAGGATGAGATAAGGCTGTTGTAAAGGACAGAGGAGAGAGGGTAATGGCTTCCAACTCGATCACTAGCCATCTTGACCCCTTTAAGTCACGTGACAATCCTGATGTGGGACCAAGGTCCCACGGTGGGCTCCCCTCTAGTGCATACCTGCAGCCATCACCAGCTCCCAGCTCACATCACTCTACACCCTTGGAATGTCCCACCCTCTCTTTAGACAACCCACATCTCTCCCCACCAATAAACTCTGCCTAATATTTGCCTCCTCCATGAAGGTACTCCCACTGATTAAGCCCACTGGCTTTAGATCCTTTCACCTACATTTCAAGGGTTTGAGTATATAAAATCTAAGAGCACTTCTAGCTCTAAAATGTTATTCACAGTTTAACAGAATAGCTGAAAACAACAGCCACAGTAAAGAGGTCTTACTACAGTCCTTATCTTTATTACAGTCCCTGTCTTTGAGTCCAGTGGGGTTCTGGAACCACATCCAGCAGCACATCTTGGCTGGGCTCATACCGTCACATTGGTGTGTTTGGATAGTTTCAGCAATCTGACAGTGAATAAGAGCAAAGATAAATCAGTGTGCTAACCAGACAGCACTGAGTGAAAAGAGCAATGACAAAAAGGTAAGGTCTATCCTTTCATTCATTCACCAAACAACTGCTGAGCCCCTTCCATGAAAAGACAATATAGGGAGAAATACAGACACTTTCTTTGCCTTTCTGGCCAGGGGAGAGACATACAAGTGACTACACCACAGCAGCACCGGGTGACCACTGAGCAGAGGGACACTCGGAGCTCCGAGTCCTCAAGCAGCTATGGGATGATTAGTGAAGAGATAATGCCTGGAAAACCCCATGGATGGAGGAGCCTGGTGGGCTGCAGTCCATGGGGTCGCTAAGAGTCGGACATGACTGAGCGACTTCACTTTCACTTTTCACTTTCATGCATTGGAGAAGAAAATGGCAACCCACTCCAGTGTTCTTGCCTGGAGAATCCCAGGGATGGGGGAGCCTGGTGGGCTGCCGTCTACGGGGTCTCACAGAGTCGGACACAACTGAAGCGACTTAGCAGTAGCAGCAGCAGCGAAGAGATAAGATAGACAGACACAGAACAACTCTACACATGTGAGACAAAGTGAGACAGAAAGGAATGGTATCTAAGTGCCAGTGGTCCCTGGAAAACAGGAAGAAGGGGCATGGTTTTGTAGACTTAGAGAAGGTACACGCCTTGAAGGACACCCAGGACTGAGATGAACATAAAGAGAAGGAAAGGATGACAGACTTTAGTCTACCATAGATTTGGGGCTGTGTGCTAGGAACTTCCTGAATACCATCTGGTTTTAAGTTACAACAACTCTGTGAAGTAGGCATCATAATCTCCATTTTACAGATGGGAAAAGTGAGTCTGAAGAATGTTAAACAACTTGTCTAAAATGGCATAGTTAGCAATGGATGAGGTCAAGACCTGACTCATCAAGGACAGGCAAGCCTGGCGCACTGCAGTCCACGGGGTCACAAAGAGTGGGACACAGCTTAGGGACCAAACAGCAACGGTGCTTACCGCCCTCCGTCACCCTCGTTCCTGCCTCCCCACCACTGCCACTTGCCATGCGAAGCCCACCTACCCAACACATCCCATCATCCCCAGAAGACCCCACTCACATTTCCTTTCCCGTTGGCAACTGTTCTAATGTGTTTGTTGTATATCATTTTGCCTGAACTTCTTCCTCTAAATCTGGATATAGGTATTTAAATCATATTAACAGTATCATTTTATATACTTCACCTCTTTCTCATTTTTCCACTCTAATGCTTAAGGTCCATATGTCCATGCTGCACTTAGTATATTTTCCCAAAATGTAATTATGAAAGAATTAAACATATAGAAAAGTTGAAAGAATTTTTATAGTGAATACCCAAATATTTACTGCCTAGATTCTAACATTAACATTTTAATAAACTTGCTTTATCATATATCTATTCAACTATTTTTCTCTTTCCATTCATCAGTTCATTTTGAATTTTGGATTCAAGTCAAAATAAATTTACAGACTTTATTAAAGTTCCCCTCAATACTTCAGAAGGCATAATTATTAGCACAATTATTTGCTTACAGTTTTTAATGTGAAATTTGTATACAGTAAAAATAAAAACAATTACAACAATTACTTGAAATGAACTACACAAGTCTTCATTATGCATTCATTGACTTCTGACAAAGGCATGTGCTTGTATTCAAAAACCCAATCAAGACATAGAACATTATTTTCACCTAGAAAGTTCCTTCATGATTCTTCCTAGTCAATCTTTGCCCTTCCCACCCCAGAGGCAGCGACTGTTCTGATTTTTTTTCCACTGTGGGTTAAGTAAGCCTGTTCTAGAACTTTGTATAAATAGAATCATATAGTATATACTCTGTTGCATAAGGCTCCTTTCACTCAACAGAGTATTTCTGGGATTCATCTGTCCTGCTATTTGTATTCCCAGTTTGTTGCTTTTTATTGTTGGGTCCCTGGTGGCTCAGAAGGTAAAGCATCTGCCTACAATGTGGGAGACTCAGGTTTGATCCCTGGGTCAGGAAGATCCTTGGAAAGGAAAGGGCACCCCACTCCAGTACTCTTGCCTGGAAAATCCCATGGACAGAGGAGCCTGGTGGGCTACAATCCATGGGGTCCCAAAGAGTCGGACACGACTGAGCGACTTCACTTCACTTCACCATTCCATTGTACAACTATAGCACGGTTTGCTTAATCTTTCTATTGATTAAACACTGCAACTGTTTCTAGTTTGAGGATATTATGAATAAAGCTGCTAATAACATTCATGTAGAATTCTTTTTATGAACATATATGATCATTTCTCTTGGGTAAACACCTAGGAGTGAAATTGCTGGCCCACAGGGTAGATATATGTTTCGTTTCATAAAAACTTTTAGAACTTTTCCCAGAGTGATTATATAGCTACAGCCACTCCAATAATACATGAGTGTTCCTGTTGCTCTATATCCTTACCAACATTTGTGCTATCAGCCTTTTAATTTTAACCATTTTGGTGGGACTATAATGGTATCCTTTTGTGAGTTAAACCACCTTCCTTGATGACTAATGACAGTAAAAAAAAAATTATTTTGATGTGCACATTGCCATTCATGTAACTTTCTGTGTGTAAAATTGTGAGTTTTTTCTTACGTATTTAATAGAATTAGTCAGTGAAACCATCCAAGCTTTAACTCAGTTTGCTGTTGTCATTATATAGTTTTTTATTGAATTAAATTTCTCTAATAGATATAGGGCTATTCATATTTTGTTTCCTCTATTGTTGGTTTCTGTAAAATGTATTTTTCAAGGAATTTTTCCATTTCATTGTAGCTGAATTAATTGGTATGAAGTTGTTCCTAATATTCTCTTATCCTTCGGTGTCCATAGGATCTGCAGCAACAATGCTCCTTTCAGCTCTTACATCCATAATCCATGTTCTAGCTCTTCCTAGCCAGTCTCACCTGAGGCTCCTCAATTGTTTGCTCTTCTGAAAGAAGCAAGTTTGAGTTTTGTGTGTTTTCTACACATTTTCATGTTTCTCTTTCATTGATCTTTCTTTTATCCTTGCTATTTCCTCTTTCTACTATGCTCTTTTCCCCCTAGCTTCTTTAGACATAAATTTAGGTCACTGATTTTATTTCTTTTTCCAATATAAACATTTAAAGCTATAAATTTCCCTCCATGTATGTTTAGCTACATATTGTAAACTCTGATTATTTATTTTCATTGTTATTTATTAGAAATATTTTTAAATTTCCTTTTTGTTTTCTTCTTTGACCTATAAATTATTTAGAAGTGTGTTTAATTTCCAACTATCTGAGGTCAGAACACATACTTTATGTAGTATTTCAACCATTTTTAGTTTGCTGAGATTTATTTTATGGTCTACCTTGTTGAATGTGTCATAGGTACTTGAAAAGAATATGTACAGGCAGACCTTGGAGATAGTGCAGGTTCAGCTCCAGACCAACACAATAAAAGCAACTATCTCAGTCAACTGGCCCACATATATTTTTTGGTTTCCCAGTGCATAAAAAAGTTACATTTATACTATACTGTAGTCAATCAAGTGTGCAATAGCATCATATCTAAACAATGTCCATACCTTAGTTAAAAAATAATTTATTGCAAAAAAAAATTTTATTGCTAAAAAATACTAACCATTGTCCAAGCCTTCAGTCAGTTGTAATCTTTTTGCTGGTAAAGGGTCTTGCCTCGATGTTGACAGCTGCTGAATGCTCAGGGTGTAGTTACTGCCATGACTGTGGCAACTTCTTAAAATAAGACAATGCTTCAAAACAGTTATAGTAGTGACATCAAAGATCACTGCTGCTGCTGCTGAGTCGCTTCAGTCATGTCCAACTCTGTGCGACCTCATAGACGGCAGGCCACCAGGCTCCCCCATTCCTGGGATTCTCCAGGCAAGAACACTGGAGTGGGTTGCTACTTCCTTCTCCAATGCATGAAAGTGAAACGGGAAAGTGAAGTCACTCAGTCATGTCCGACTCTTAGCGACCCCATGGACCACAACCTACCAGGCTCCTCCACCCATGGGATTTTCCAGGCTAGAGTACTGTAGTGGGTTGCCATTGTCTTGGACCACAGATTAATACAACAAATAATAATGAAAAAATTGCTGAGAATTACCCAAATGTGACACAGAGACACAAAGTGTGCAAATGCTGTTGGAAAAAATAATGCAATAGACTTGTTCACTGCAGAGTTGCCATAAATCTTCAATTTGTAAAAAATACAATATCTTTGAAGTGCAATAAAGCAAAATGTAATAAAATAAGACATGCCTATATTCTTCAGTTTGGGAATGTATGTGTGTGCGCACTTAGTCACTCATTCATGTTCAATGCTTTGTGACCCCGTGGACTGTAGCCTGCCAAGCTCCCCTGTCCATGGGATTTTTTCAGGCAAGAGTACTGGAGTGGGTTGCCATTTCCTTCTCCAGGGGATCTTCCTGACCCAGAGATCAAACACACATCTCCTGTGTCTCCTGCACTGCAGGCAGATTCTCTCCCTGCCTGGCCATCAGGGAGGCCTGGGGTTGCAGTGTTCTACAGACATAATTAGGTCAAGATGATTTGGGTTTTTGTATCATCTATGTTTCTTGTTTTCTTTTCTTTTCTAATTGTTCTATCAAATTCTAATAGTTTATCAATAAAAAGTGGTGCTAAAATTGCCAACTACAATTGCAGAAATGTGTATTTCTCCCTTTAATTTTATTAAATTTTGTTTTATGTAATTTGAAACTTTGTCATTATGATTACATTTGACTTTTCTGTATTTTGGGTCAATTGATCCTTTTATCATTAAGAAGTGTTCCTCTTTATCTTGGTAGTCCCCTGTGCTGAAGTCTATTCTACCCGATTGAAGGCGCGTCATCTCTCTTCAGGCTCGCCTTCTGCATGGTCTGTCTTTTCTCGCGCATTTACCTTCAGCCTATTTATAAACAGCAGATATTTTGGTTCTGCTTTTCTAAAAATTTATTTTGACAGTGCCTGTCCTTTAGTTGGAGTTAATTCCTTAATATTTAATGAAAGTACTAATATGCTGGATTAAAATCTAGTGTTTTATTATTTTGTTTGTCCCCTGTGGGGTTTTCCCCATTCCTACCTCCTTTGGGACTATCAGCTTTCTAGAATTCCATTTTAATTTATACTGGCTTTTTAGCCTGGACATTTGTTGTGTACAAATGTCTGGGGATTGTCTGGGGATTAGAATGTACATCCTTAACTTTTCAAAGTATCACACAAAGGGTCCATTTAACACCACTTCCAACTTTCACTATATAATTGTGATATGTATCTCAGCTATCTGCACTATAAATATCATAGGACGGTCTGGTTTTTGTTTGCTTTATATAATCTTACACACTTTTTAAAATATAAGGGAAAACTAGGTCTTGTTTTTACCCATTTATTTTCCATTTCTGACATTCTTCTTTCTTCCTGAAGATCCAAGTTTCCATTCAGCATTAATCTTTCAACTGGAAGTATTTCTTTTAGTACTTCCTAAAGGTCTTCTGATTATCAATATTCAACTTCTGAAAAAAAATCTGAAAACATATTTATTTTGCTTTCATTCTTAAATTTTTTTTTTTTTTACTGTTCCTAATATTCTGGATCAATGATTTCTTCAGTCAACATTTTAAAGATGTCATTCCCAGTGTCTTCTGACCTTCATGTTTTTGCATGAGAAATCCGTATCACTCGAACCACTGTTTCCTCCTATGTAATGTGTTGATTTGAACTGCTTTCAGAATTTTCTCTATCTTATTTACAAAAGTAAATATCTTATTTATTTTTGCTTGGGGTTATCTCTGAGATTCTTGAATTTTTAAATGTTATGTCTTTCACCAAATTTGGGAATGTTCTTCAAATATTTTTTTCTACCTCATTCTCTCTCTCCTTTTTTTCTTGGACCCCAATTACACATGTTAGATCTTTTGGTATTGTTCCACAAATTTGGGAGGATCTTTTTTTTTCCCTCCAATCTTTTTTATCTCTCTTAAGATTAGATACTTTCTATTGATCTATATACAAGTTTACTCTTTCGTCAACTCCAATCTGTTATTAAGTCCATCAAGTGAATTTTAAATTTTAGATACTATATTTTTCAGTTTTAGAATTCCATTGTGTTCTCTTAAAAAGTTTCTCACTCTCTGCTAAACTGTATTTTTATAATTTTTATTTTGTTTTTTCGGAGAAGGCAATGGCACCCCACTCCAGTACTCTTGCCTGGAAAATCCCATGGACAGAGGAGCCTGGTAGGCTGCAGTCCATGGGCTCGCCAAGAGTCAGACACGACTGAGCGACTTTCACTTTCACTTTTCACTTTCATACATTGGAGAAGGAAATGGCAGCCCACTCCAGTATTCTTGCCTGGAGAATCCCAGGGATGGGGGAGCCTGGTGGGCTGCCATCTATGGGGTCGCACAGAGTCGGACACAACTGAAGTGACTTAGCAGTAGCAGCAGCAGCATATGTATATTTTAAATATACTTGACAATATATTTATATATATTTTATACATTTAAATTTAATGTTATTCTTTTATTTTCTCTCATTATGAGAACAGTTAATTTAACATCATTATAAATGCTTTGAAATCCTTGTTAATTCCAACATCTGAATTAGCTCAGGGTTAATATCAGTTGACTATCTTTTCTCTTAAAAACTGAATTATATATATTTTTGAGATTAGTTGTTTGTCAGTTGCTTCATTTGCTATTATTTTCTCCCATTCAGAAGACTGCCTGTTCACCTTGCTTATAGTTTCCTTTGTTGTGCAGAAGCTTTTAATTTTAATTAGATCCCATTTGTTTATTTTTGCTTTTATTTCCAGTATTCTGGGAGGTGGATCATAGAGGATCCTGCTGTGATTTATGTCAGAGAGTGTTTTGCCTATGTTCTCCTCTAGGAGTTTTATAGTTTCTTGTCTTACGTTTAGATCTTTAATCCATTTTGAGTTTATTTTTGTGTATGGTGTTAGAAAGTGATCTAATTTCATTCTTTTACAAGTGGTTGACCAGTTTTCCCAGCACCACTTGTTAAAAAGATTGTCTTTAATCCACTGTATATTCTTGCCTCCTTTGTCGAAGATAAGCTGTCCATAGGTGTGTGGATTTATCTCTGGGCTTTCTATTTTGTTCATTGATCTATATTTCTGTCTTTGTGCCAGTACCATACTGTCTTGATGACTGTGGCTTTGTAGTAAAGCCTGAAGTCAGGCAGGTTGATTCCTCCAGTTCCATTCTTCTTTCTCAAGATTGCTTTGGCTATTCGAGGTTTTTTGTATTTCCATACAAATGCAAGCAACTTATGCAGCTCAATTCCAGAAAAATAAACGACCCAATCAAAAAATGGGCCAAAGAACTAAAATAGACATTTCTCCAAAGAAGACATATGGATGGCTAACAAACACATGAAAAGATGCTCAACATCACTCATTATCAGAGAAATGCAAATCAAGACCACAATGAGGTACCATTTCACACCAGTTAGAATGGCTGTGATCCAAAAGTCTGCAAGCAATAAATGTTGGAGAGGGTGTGGAGAAAAGGGAACCTTCTTACACTGTTGGTGGGAATGTAAACTAGTACAGCCACTATGGAAAACAGTGTGGAGATTCCTTAAAAAATTGCAAATAGAAATACCATATGACCCAGCCATCCCACTGCTGGGCATACACACCAAGGAAACCAGAATTGAAAGAGACACGTGTACCCCAATGTTCATTGCAGCACTGTTTATAATAGCCAGGACATGGAAACAACCTAGATGTCTATCAGCAGATGAATGGATAAGAAAGCTGTGGTACATATATACAATGGAGTATTACTCAGCCATTAAAAAGATTACATTTGAATCAGTTCTAATGAGATGGATGAAACTGGAGCCGATTATACAGAGTGAAGTAAGCCAGAAAGAAAAACACCAATACAGTATACTAACACATATATATGGAATTTAGAAACATGGTAATGATAACCCTGTATGCGAGATAGCAAAAGAGACACAGATGAATAGAAGGGAATTTAGGACTCTGAGGGAGAGGGAGAGGGTGGGAGGATTTGGGAGAATGGCACTGAAACATGTATACTATCATGTAAGAAACGAATTGCCAGTCTATGTTCGATACAGGATACAGGATACTTGGGACTGGTGCATGGGGTGATCCAGAGAGTTGATATGGGGTGGGAGGTGGAGGGCGGTTCAGGATTGAGAACTCATGTACACCCATGGTGGATTCATGTCAATGTATGGCAAAACCAATATAGTAATGTAAAGTAAAATAAAGTAAAAATAAAAATTAAAAAAAACTGAATTATATTTTTCTGGTTCTTTGTATGTCAACATCAACGTTTTTTTTTTCCTCAGTGCATTCAGGGTGTTGTGAAAGTTATGCTGTGAATTCTGTTACATTCCTCTGAAAAGTATTGACTTCCCTTTTTTTTTAAAGCAGGAAATTCACTTGATTGGATTCAAATGAAAAATTTTGTCTGAGAGGCAATTCAAATCTCAGTTCCATTTTACCTTTAGCTGAATCTGTCCTGCGCACTGCAGTTCAGAGGCGAGCCACAGATGGGGCAGAGTTAATACACGGGCAGTGGTCACCCTGAACACAGCCATCTGGTTCTTCAGACCAGAAGAGTGTCATGTTTTATTGGAGTTCTAAGTGCCAAATATGGCTGCTGACTGGGGTCTTACCTTAGGCTAAAAGCTGTAAAAACAGGACACACCCTCTATGTCATTCATTTCTTCCATGTTGTGACTCCTCTCCAGAATCTGCTTGCTCTGTTCACTCTCTGTACTGTCGGGCACTTGGTCTTTTTCTTCCCCATGAGTTTAGCTGCTGTGCTTGAGAAGTCAATTTCTGGCACCGGAAGCAGAACCAAAGCAAGTGCAGTGTCCACTGCTGCCTGTGGCACCACCCCCCTCCCTTCCACAGTTCCCCATCCACACAAACGACACAGTCCAAGGCCCTTTCTACCACATGCCCCTGTGGTAGAGAGGCATCTGGACAGATTCCTTCACATCCTGGATGTGAACCTGGTCCATGAGGAGGAGGAGACAAGACCAGCATAGCTGTGAAAAGGCTGAGTAACATCTGGGGTGGAGACTACACAGGAATGGGGCACTGAGCCTCCATCAAGGGAGCAGCAGGACAGCCATGGTTCAGGAGGGATCTTGTGCAGCAGGGAGCTTGTTGCCCTGGACTGCATAGAGACTGGGGTCCAGAAATCTGGTTTGGTGTCCTATTTTCAGCACACATTTGACAGGATATGAACCAGGAGAAGCATAGTTAGCAGGGCTGGAAATAAAGGACTGATGTGGTCTTATTACTTTTCCTGTGGATGAGGGAAGGGTGCAGGAGTGAGGCCACTTTAAACGTAGTTTGCAAGGCTGCTCCTCACAAGACTGGAGATGAAGGAGTGGAAGGAATGTATTCAAACTCCATGTCTGCGGGTTTGGTGTCTTGGGAGGCTCATGGTATCACTGACACACAAATCAGAGGGAAAAGGATGACTTCAGGCTTGGATGGAGTCTCTAAATAACCTCCCGGGCCCCTTGAACTTCAAACCTCTCTGATTCCATGTTTCCAAGTGTGGTTTTATGATCATGTTATGTTCTGAAGGTTATCTGTGTTACTTCGATGCCTTCAGATTGATGGTAACATCCTGAAAGCAGGAAGCAAGCTTTTACATCTTTAATATTCTATGGTATTTTAAATAGAGCTCGACAGTTGAATTTTTATCATCTTTTAATAACTGCTAGTAATCAAGACCCATATGCATTTGCTGGATTTTAAATAAATAAAATATCTGTGTTATGAAAATAATAATCATTTATGCTCTGGCCATCCAATTTGGGGAGGCAGCACTTCTTGCAGAAATAAGCATATACTGAATTTGAATTCCAGTTCTACCACTTTCAAGTTGCATATCCACTGGCAATTTACTCCCTCTCTCTGTGTCTCTGTTTCCTAAGTGTAAAATAGGTGAACACCAGGCATTAAATGGCATACCTAAAGCACCGAGGACCATGTTGAAACAGAGGCGGGCTCAGAGACTGGTTACAGTGAGAGAGCTTTCTTAGCATAGGTCTTTAATAAGCCCTCACAACATCGCTTGTTCCAGTATTTTATTGAAAGCAAGAGACAAAAGTATTTCTAAAATCATACCAGATTCCCTTACAAATACGAATATACAGTAATGAAATCAATTCCCCTAAAATCAGGCTTACAACACTGGACAGAAGCCTGGACACAAGGGGAATCCTCTCACATCTAACTGCCACTGATCAGCAATAAGACAAAGAAAGGCACAGATTTTCTCGTCACCTCAGTTTTGTGAACTGTAAAGTAGAAATAATAATACTATAATATTTGCTCTTATCTATTTTCTAGATTATAATAAGAGTAAAATGAGACACGGGATAAAAATATTTCAATGCTGTATCATGTAAAATTAATATTTTATTGTTGAACAGGCCTAATTACACCCCTGCCCCAAATAACTTTATACTCTCAACATTAGCTCCATGTTCAGAATGAAGGAGGTAAAGTAGTTTTCCCATAACTATTGTGAAACACCTTCAGTGCCCTCAAGAAGCAAGAGGCAGACGTGTCAAAAGTAAATGGTGAGATTTTCTCTAGAAACGTACCCAGGAAATTGGAATACCGGTCAACTCCAAGGAGAATTAGGTGGTGAGAAAGAGAGATGGGAGAGAGACTGTTCACCCTTGTCTCTTTGAACCCTTGAAGTTCATACCAGTTACAAATACTACTGACTGAAAAACTAAAGTAAGAATGTAAATGGTGGATGAATAGGAGACGCATTTAAAGAGCAATCAGTGCGTCATTTTGCTACATTATACACAGGAATGTGTGGCCTTCTCTATTGCATCCAGAAACCAACACTGCCTCTGGTATTCCAGCCCGGCCACCCCCCTTGCGCAGTGACTTGGCAGCAGCTGCTAAACCTCACGGGGCCAGCCAGGATGGACTCTGACCACACTGGGTATTTCCTTTCAGTGATTATGGACACACGTTCTCTTCCCAAAGTGGCAAATGCAAGGGCAATTATGCTTCCCACCAAGGCGAGATTCTTCCAAAGAAGGAAGTGAAAACCCATGGATGCCGAAGAAAGCACTGGTTCCTCTGCCACAGCTCACAATCTTCGTACTTAGCCTTCCACTGACTTAGTGTATGCTCCGAGGTCACTAAGAATCTGTGACCAGGCGAGCTGACATTCTTTCCAGACTGCTCTGCCATCTAACATTATTATTCTTCATAAAATGATCAGGCCAAAAGGGGTCAGGCATGCTAACTGTGATCATTTTTCATTTAAGAAAACACCCTATAAGGCCAAAATAATTTAAGAAAACATGTTTTCTCTGGTTAAACTGAGGGCCAGTGAGCTCCTTTGACAGTTGTGCTACAGTGTTTCAAGACAGTTCAAGCCTCCCAGCCTCGTCTGCCCTTCAGAAGAAGGAGGCTATTTCTTCCTACTGTTTTTTATTTATTTTTACTGATACCATGACAAAAATATTCAATTTTAATTCTAACAAAGAATAGGGTAAGAAGAGCATTCAGTACCATTTCATACTGCAGGCTGTCACAGACTCAGACCCTGGCCCTGGGTTTAGAGAGAAGAGATTTTGGTTTGGACTATGCACAGCTAAAACCTTGCTTGTTCCCTGAACGTTTATCCCGGCTAGGTAATTTTCTGCCAACACAAAGACATTACTAGGAAATGCACATATTTTATACTTGACTTGTTCTTACAACATTTGCTGGACCAAATCAGAATATTAATTTTCTGGTTTTCTCTAGAACTAGAAAGTGAGCCTTCTCTCTTCTATGTAAAGTATTTCTTGGTTGAAGGCAGATGTTCAACATGACTTAACTGTCCAGCAGGTTTTTAAACCATTCCTTTACTCCTAAAATAACAGACCATGTAGAATATTTAACCCAAGAGCCCCAGAGAGCACAGGGCAAAATGATCTTGAGTTCTCCTTGGACAAGTGGGACGATGTGTGTCTCTCAAATGCAAACTTCCTGGCCTGGCTGTGGGGGGACACCACCAGCCACAGCCAGACAGTATCTGGTCCCTTCGCACTTTTCCAGCGTGTTTCTTGGGGTGTTTGGGTCAAAGTTCTTCCTATACTCGACATTCCAACTGTGCTGCCCTCCCTGCCTCTCCCCTCTGGTGGCAGCTGCCCCACAGCCTGAGCCTCAGCTTGTGCTGCACACTCCAATGGGGTTCACCCTGCCTTGCAGGCCTGGCAAAAATTCACTGCACCTCCTCCTCCAGGAAGCCTCTCCTGACTAAACCCTCTTGGAGGCACAAGTACTCCCGTGACCTCTGTGAACCTCTCTCACTTTTCTCATCAGTGACAGCAGCAACTGCATGAAGGCTTCTAATGTGCCCAGCTCTCTCCTACTGTTTTCCAGGTATTATCATTTTATTGTTATAAAAACCCCATGAGATTAAACTGTCTGCCAAAGATCATACAGCTATAAGCAGCAAATCCAAACAGAATGCATTTGTTTTTTATCTTTCTCCTTTAGACTGAGAGCTCCTTACCACAGGAAAGCTGTTGGTTTCATCTCTGCAACCCTAGTACCCAGCAGACAACCAGGCACATAGTACACATGTGACAAACATTTGTTGAATAAATGTCTCAATAACTGGACTTCTCAGAGGTGAGAGTGACTGCATTATCTATTGTAATACGAAATACTGAAAATTCCAGCTTGAAGAAAATAAAAGATCTGAAAACGTACGGATAGTTAAGATGAATGCTAGACCTCTGTGAAACTTTCATCTGTGCTTTTGAGTGTCTTTATTCATGACACCCACATATCTACTGGCCTGCGAATGCCTAAGGACAAGAGAGTGTGAAGTTGCTCAGTTATGTCCGACAGGAACCATGTCTCTTCTTGGGGCCCAGTTAAGTAAATAGCTGCTGAATGAATAAATGAATTTAAAAATTTCAAACTCTATTTGAAAGGCTAACTTACTCAGAAAAATGCTTCTAACATGGTCCATACTATATTGCAAACCCTTCACAGCCATTCTTTTAACTAGAGTAGAATTGCACTAAGTGACATCCTATTTATTTATTACTTTCTTAGCAGTGCCACATAGCTTGCAGGATCTTAGTGCCCAGATCAGCGATCGAACCTGTGCCTCTTTGCAGTGTAAATGCAGAGTCATAATCATTAGACTGCCAGGGAATAACCTGCTGCCGGTCTCTTTTTCCACTTTGATTTAAGCGCTTCAGATTTATTCTGGAACTCACATGCCCAAGCCATGTAGAAATTAAGTAGATCAGTTTATTTATATACTACTGACTGAAATTTGGTTCATCTGAAGGCTTCAGTGTGACACAGAGAATAATTCAGAACTTTATTATTACAGCTCAAATTCCATCTCTATAAATACTGACACCAACCCTAGGCAATGCCCATCTGTCTCAAACACAGCAAAACTTCTATTACAGTGAGAGACTTGGCATGAGCCTTGGCAAATCTAACAAAAGCTTATCCACAGTAAATACTCGCCTCTTGAGAGAGACAAATGGCTCTGTCGGAAAGAGCAGTAGATGGGAACCTGGAGGCATGGGTCCAAGTTCCAACTTTATCCTTTAGCTGTGTGATCTTGGGTAAGTCAGTTTTTGAGGCTCAACTTCCTTGTCTCAAAAAGAGGGATCCTAACAGTTGTCTTACCTATCTCCAAGGGTTACTATAAAGAATAACTGAGGAATGAATACATGTGAAGATGCCTGGTAGACATTATATAAAGTTCCCATATAGAACAGGTAGTATTATTATTATTATTGTCAGAGCTGATACCTCATTGCATTCTGGGATTGCACACTTACTTCTCTCCTCTAGTCCCTGTGGATAAAGGGTTTAAACCTCTGAAGTCTCTATGTCCTTATAACTGTTTCTTTCTTTCAAATGAAGTCAAATATACAACAGATTCAACTCTGTTTCAAAGTTGAGCTAAAATCACCAAAGCAATTATTTAGGGAGAGTTCAGGGAATTGTATGTAAGATTAAACGATCACTTTAATGTTTGAATGGAAACTAGGTAAATTCTCAAGGACTGCTGAATTACTTCTTTCATGATATGGCTTGATATGTACTCTTTTCATTTCAAGAAATACCTTGGGTAATGAAGGATTTATTTTTTGAAGATATTCTTTAAGCCAAAGGACTTTTATTTCTCAATGAGAAACCATGATCCGTGCTCTCAAATTCACCTTAGTAAGACTGTTTAAATGATGTGTTAGATGTCCTGTGACAGAATATTTCTCTACTTTTTCATCTTGTATATTTTCCTACACTGCTCTTTCCTTCATTTTACTGCTGAGACTGGAGAATACCCAGTTCTTGGAGACTCAATGGAAGTTGCCAGAAGGGGAGGAGACAACTGTACTAAATTCTCCAAAGGGACAGCAAAAGTCTGGAAAGGCACTGAATGAGTAATTTTCTATCTTTTTCTCATCCTCAAACAAAATCATTTGAAAATGCAATTCTAGAGCCCCAGAAGGCATAGCACTCTTTGCTTTTGAGAAACCCTTTCTAAAGCCCACATCCAGTTCCACCATTTAACTGGCTGTGAACCCCTGACAATTCCTTGAGTAACTCTGAGTTTCTTTGGACTTCCTGCTATGTAAAATAGGACCACAATCACCACCTCAGAGGACATCACAGTGAGTGAGTATGAACGCCCGTGTCTGGCACAAGGTAAGGGTCGTGAAGGCCGTTTCTCTCTTCTCCCCTGAAAGAAGCAAGTTGAGAGGTTCTAACAGGGAGTCAGAGTTAAAATATGACTGTTAAACAGAGTCCCCAGGAAGGCATTTTACTTACCTTGGTTTGTTAGTACTATACAGTAGTGTAAGATGAAATTAAAGCTGTACATATATACTGAAAAATCCTACCTGCCATGAGAAACTGAAATGCCTTGTATTTTACAGAACCTGGATTCTCTTGCCTATTTGACTCATTTTCAAAGATAAGTTAGACAAATAGCTTTTCTCCTCTTTGTAACTTTCTCCCATCTCTAATTCTCTATCCCTCTAAATTTAGCCATTTCCATCATTCAAAAATACCATAATCCTCATTCACTACAAGCTCTGGTGAGTTTTCTCTCCAGAACTTAAAAGTTAACACTGAACTAAAGTAGGAGGAAGCAGATTTAAAACAAAAAACCAGTAACACATTCAGTTCAGTTCAGTTGCTCAGTCGTGTCTGACTCTTTGCAACCCCATGAAACACAGCACGCCAGGCCTCCCTGTCCATCACCAACTCCCGGAGTTGACCCAAACTCATGTCCATCGAGTTGGTGATGCCATCCAGCCATCTCATCCTCTGTCATCCCCTTCTCCTCCTGCCCCCAATCCCTCCCAGCATCAGGGTCTTTTCCAATGAGTCAACTCTTTGCATCAGGTGGCCAAAGTATTGGAGTTTCAGCTTCAGCATCAGTCCTTCTAATGAACACCCAGGACTGATCTCCTTTAGGATAGACTGGTTGGATCTCCTTGCAGTCCAAAGGACTCTCAAGAGTCTTCTCCAATACCACATGAAACACAGCACGCCAGGCCTCCCTGTCCATCACCAACTCCCGGAGTTGACCCAAACTCATGTCCATCGAGTTGGTGATGCCATCCAGCCATCTCATCCTCTGTCATCCCCTTCTCCTCCTGCCCCCAATCCCTCCCAGCATCAGGGTCTTTTCCAATGAGTCAACTCTTTGCATCAGGTGGCCAAAGTATTGGAGTTTCAGCTTCAGCATCAGTCCTTCTAATGAACACCCAGGACTGATCTCCTTTAGGATAGACTGGTTGGATCTCCTTGCAGTCCAAAGGACTCTCAAGAGTCTTCTCCAATACCACATTAGCTTATGCTTAATTGAAAGAAAGTCTGTGCACACACACACACTCCCTCCCATCTCCCCCCTCCACACCCCCATTTCACTCTGGTATTAATTCAGTTTGCTCAATCTGTGTCCTTCTTTGGAAACTGTTTTCCTTGTATGTAGCCAGATCAACTCTAGCATTGAAGGGAAACTCTCCTAGCTTCAGCAATAACATAACATAACTGGAGTGGGTAGCCTTTCCCTTGCCAGGGGATCTTCCCAACCCAGGGATCAAATCCAGTTCTCCCCCAATTGCAGAGGGATTCTTTACCTGCTGAGCCACAAGGGAAGCCCATGAATGTAACCTTGAACTGACAATGTTTGCATATATGGGGGAAAGAAAGGTAGGCTCACTTCATTTAGTCATTCAATGACTATTTTCTGAGAGTCAACCATGTTCCAGGTACTGTACTGATGGCAAACCACACAGACCCAATCCTCACACTCAACGGACTTCTAGTCCAGTGAGATAGAGAGACACTACAAAAGGAACTCCATACAGTAAACAAAACTGTGATTAGAACACCCAAAAATGAAACATACAAGGTGCTGAGATAGAAGGAAACAGTGAAAATCCAACACTGAAACAGCCTAGACCTAACAAATAGCTTTGTGGAAAAACCTCAAAGAGATGTCTTCGTTCTCTGCAGGGATGTGGCACCAGTCTGGGGTGGCTGGTCTAAGGAAAGGAAATCAATGTTGTGTATCACTCTGTCTTTCCATTTAAACTTCTCAAGAGAGGCCGTCTCCAGTCTTGAGGTGATAATCAATACGTGGCGCATGCGCTGTCAGCCCCATCGGTCTAAACCAGTACATGTATACATTAACTTACAGTCAGATCTGCAAGTTATCCCCACCCCACCCTCTATCCTTTCATGGATGACATGTGTCCATCCAACTTCAAGTTTTAGGTGGAAGCATCCACTGTTGCTTGATCCACCTGCGAGGCTGGAGAGGAGGACACAGAAAAGGCACTGGAGTCAGTATCAGCGGCAGGCTCACAGGAGGCCCTGGAGTGGAGGCAGGGAGGGGACGAGGGCAGGACAGCTATGAGGCTGACTCCAGAGATGGGAAGGGACGCCATCCCTCCTAAGAGCAAGATGCTTTTAGAAGGGATGCCAGAACGAAGTGTTGTTTCTTGATGTCTCTAATTAACAGGGGATGAGCAGCAGGCACAGGAATAAAGGAAAAGACAATTTACAATGATAACTTTGTCTCCATCGGACAGTGTGTTTTTGGAGGTGACAGATCCTTAAATCATTCTGCTTCTCCTTGCTTATTAGCAGTGACTCCTCACTGTATTAGCATAAGGCCATCACAAGCCAGTAAAGAACATCTCGTTACTTTTGAAGCCTTAACAAGTTTAATGTGTTACTAAGACTCAGAGGAGTTTCCTGTGCTGGCCTAGGGGCCAAGTTTTGTAATGTGGATCTAAGTTCAAGGTCTGCACTAATTATCTGATTTAAGTCCACCTCTTTGAGTGTTGAAAATTGTGCTTTCATGGTACTTCATGGAGGTGGAAGTGGGAAGAAAAGACTAGAGCAATATGGGAAATAACTATGAAACATGTTCCCACCTGTGTCATGCTTTGCCACAACAATGATGCCATACTGACGTCATGGTCAAAAAAGGAGTCCTCCTAGCCCCCAGCAGTTCTCTCCCTCCTTTCCTCATCCACTCATCCATGAACACTCACTGAGGGCCTCTTAGGTACCAGGCACTGTTAAGAGCTGGGATTGTAGAGATAAGACACCATCACTAGACCTGGTCACTGTCCAGCCATTCAGGGACAATACTATTGGGACTGAGCCAGTCTGTCCCATTTAATTTTAGCTACCCAGTGAGTACACATCAGACTTCTATGTACCACATGCCCACACTTTTCTAAATCCTGGTTGGTAGGTAAAGAAGGGGGGAAAGCATGGGTGGTCAGCTCCCAGCAGGTATCCCCTACTTTGTCCTCTCTCCTTAATACCCCCTGCCCCACTCTGACTTCAATCCACCTGTGTAAGCAAATCCTGCCTTCAATGTGTGCTTAAGACTTCCAGGAAAAGCAATGCCCCAGGGGTTAGGGCTCCAGGGGATCCCACGCTGGCAGAAGAAGAAAGTAAAGCAAACCCAGGAGAACGTGCACGATCTGGAGGGGGTGGGGGAACCTGACCCCTGTGGGAACAGAGGGTGGACTCCAGGCGCTGGAGTGAGACAAGCCATATGGAACAACGGAGCCTGCTGACCCAGTCACTCTAGGTGCTCCTCGGCCACCAGCATTCTCTGTGGGTTATGATGTGTGTGGGAGCCATCAGATGACAGTGGAGCTTTGGGGAAACTCCTCAGGCAGCAGAGGGCCAAGGGAACTGAAGCAGGAGAAGGAGGCAGGAGGCAGGGAGGCCAGGCTGGTCACGCGGACCTATTCTTATAAGAGCCGGCCCAGGGTGGGAAAACCGGAAATACAGGTGAACCTGATTGGGTACCACCTGAGAAGATGTGTTACCCAAGAAGCCTGAGGTCATTGCCATGGGACCTACTTGTATACAGGGGTAAGGTCAAGCCTAGAAATCAAGCGAGACAGCGGGCAAGCATGCACATCTGTGTTCCTGAGGAAGACAACCTTTCCAGGGGAAAGTCCCACAACCAGATGTGAACATGGGGAAACGCCCGTAGTTTCAGAGCAGGAGGAAGACGAGAAGCCATCACAGGAGACAGGGGAGGCTTGCAGCGCTCGGCTCACACCAGGGTATGTGCTGCATTGAGGAGGGGAGAGAGAAGCAGAAAGTGGTCCACGTCAGATACTGAAGGGAACAGAAGCAGGAAGCCTGCACAAAGATCATCATGTCTCTGCTCATCTGCAGGGGTGCTGCGGGTGGAGTCTGAGCTCCTGTTCGGCACACAATCACGCAGGAGAGACTCCTGTCCTGTCCGTGTCCCACTGCATACATGTCTTGCTTTAGCCAGTGGGATGTGAGCAAGCAGTGAGCCTGATGGTTTTGCTTGGCCTCCTGTGATCCTGGCTTCTGCTCTGAGAAGAGTGCTGTCTGGTCACAGAAAAAATGAGACACAGAGACCTAAGCCCAATAGGCTGACTAAAGCAGAACCACCCCAGTGGACCCACAGATCCAGAGCAAGGAACATGTCTGTGGTACACGTCTCTGAAATGTTGAGGTGCTCCATGCATTACCAGAGGCAAACCCCACCAGAACAGTGTGAGCTGTGGTCTGACAGTCAAGTGTGCTCCTCTAATGACGGCACCTCTTCAGGGCCTCCTTACCACTGTGCTCAAACCGTTAAAGTATAAATGAGATGAAAACAATACCTATTTTAGCCATTTCAAAGAGGAACTTGGTGGCTACATTGAGGTTATTTTTCCAAAGCAAGATAAGTCAAGAGTTATATATTAAATGTCTTAAATATTGATTGTTAGATAAAACTGCACAGAATCAATCAGAAAGAAAAGACCAGGGAATTTCACTGGGGCAAAGGGCAGGATATACAAAGTCAGAGATATTGAGATTTGATTAGTTCAAAGAATTTTTACAAAATTGGTTATGGCAACAGCCAGCCAAGGCTGAGGTGGGCCCGAGAGGGAAGCACTGACTGGACTGGTCAGTGGATTTGCCTTGCCCCCCTCTTCCAGCCCTTGTTCTAACAGAAATGCCACTCCAAGCTTTGGGAACATGAACAAAGGATGGGATGAGACATAAAAGAAGTGTCTGGTGTCCAGCACTGCCCCTGCCGGGCCCCAGGACACCTACCAGAGTTGCCCTTGCCCTGTGGCCCCGGCACAGATGTGTCGGCCCCTGGTCCAGGGAAGTCCGGGCCTTTCACAGCTCCAGGCCCAGGGACCCCACGCTGGCACAATGACGGGCACAAATGGTGTGCCTTGCATCACTGCTGTCGCTTTTTTGTCCTTAGGCTGATTCTACTATTCACCAGATTATCCCTCCTATGAATAATGGGAAAACCCATATTGAGCAATTTCAACAATTCTGCTTTTAGAAAATTGCATGAGAAATACAAGAGGAGATTCAATTTAGGCTATTTCAAAGGTCATACAGAAAGACCAACCACACTTATCCTTCTTGCTAAGCTGCTGACTTACACTAAGAAGCTTACCAGAGCCTTCTGTACTCATTTTGTATTCAGCCTTCTGGAAGGAATCCAAATTCAGGAATCCGGGGCATAAGACCAGAATCTACAGCAAGTTCCACTCATTTCTGCAGCTGTCTCTTCAAGTGCTCTAATCCCTAACCTGGCATCATGTTGTTTTTATTTTATTTTTCCTCCTCAGATGTAGCTGAGCCTGTGTGAGTCACCTCAGAGATAAAGCCTGCCCTTTGGAATGAGCCTTGTCACGAGAAGACAGGACATAAGATATTCAGCTAGGTAAGCCCACCTATCAGAAAGGGAGCTTGACTTCAGATCTTACAGGAAAGAGCAGAGCCTCTGAAGGCAGCAGCTGAGCACTGGGACGTAGGGATGACATTTCCTGCAACACAGGACAGGGGTCCTCCTCTTGCAATGACCACTCAGCAGCTGAAGGCCTGGGCCCTTCCCTTCCTCCAGGGCCCACGGGTGAGGGACTTCCTCTGCGGGTGAGGGACCTCCTCTGCTAAGAGTGACCTCTCAGCCTCATGCTTCAGCTGGTGCTGCTGCTGCTAAGTTGTGTCAGTCATGTCTGACTCTGTGTGACCACACAGATGGCAGCCCAACAGACTCCTCTGTCCCTGGGATTCTCCAGTTGGTTGTCATTTCCTCTCCAATGCATGAAAGTGAAAATTGAAAGTGAAGTTGCTCAGTTGTGCTCAACTCTTAGCGACCCCACGGACTGTAGCCTACCAGGCTCCTCCGTCCATGGGATTCTCCAGGCAAGAGTGCTGGAGTGGGGTGCCATTGCCTTCTCCAAGATGCTTCAGGCCTAGCTCAAAGGTCACCTCTGAGGAAACCTCCTGAACCACTGCCTTGACCCCTGGGGGGCAAACTGAGGCATGGTCTTTTTCTGGTTTAGACCTTTACCACAGCATTTCACATACGGCAGATCAATAATTTACACATATTACATGCTCCACACTGGCAGCTCCTGTAAGGCCAAGAATTCTGGCTATTATTCATGCATGCATTTCCAAGCTCAGGATCAGCTCTGGCGCAAACTGGGTTACATGCTCATTAAATATTTTCAAAATGGCACTGCCCTAATTTAGAATGAAGGTGGAAACTCTTTAAGGGATAAAATAAATGTCCCCAAATATTATATCTACTTTTACTTCATAGAATTCTGGGAAAAAATTTGGGATAAGAAAAAATATTTGATTTGCAAAATAAAACCTTACTAGTCTGGATTAATTGGGAGGTCAGCCTTAATTAGCAACTTGCCAGAATTATAAAATATGAAGACAGCTTTAAATTTTCAAAGTGAAAGTCGCTCAGTCGTGTCCGACTCTTTGCAACCCCATGGACTATCAGTTCAGTTCAGTTGCTCAGTCGTGTCCGACTCTTTGTGACCTCATGAACCACAGCATACCAGGCCTCCCTGTCCATCACCAACTTCTGGACCCTACCCAAACTCATGTGCATTGAGTTGGTGATGCCATCCAACCATCTCATCCTCTGTCGTCCCCTTCTCCTCCTGCCCTCAATCTTTCTCAGCATCAGGGTCTTTTCAAATGAGTCAGCTCTTTGCATCAGATGGCCAAAGTATTGGAGTTTCAGCTTCAACATCAGTCCTTTCAATGAACACCTAAGATTCATCTCCTTTAGGACAGACTGGCTGGATCTCCTTGCAGTCCAATGGACTCTCAAGAGTCTTCTCCAACACCACAGTTCATAAGCATCAATTCTTCTGTGCTCAGCTTTCTTTATAGTCCAACTCTCACATCCATACATGACCACAGGAAAAACCATAGCCTTGACTAGACGGACCTTTGTTAACAAAGTAATGTCTCTGCTTTTTAATATGCTATCTAGGTTGGTCATAACTTTCCTTCTAAGGGGTAAGCATCTTTTAATTTCATGGCTGCAATCACCATCTGCAGTGATTTTGGAGCCCCCCAAAATAAAGTCAGCCACTGTTTCCACTGTTTCCACGTCTATTTGCCATGAAGTGATGGGACCGGATGCCATGATCTTAGTTTTCTGAATGTTGAGCTTTAAGCCAACTTTTTCACTCTCCTCTTTCATCAAGAGGCTATAAAGTCCATGGAATTCTCCTGGCCAGAACCCTGGAGTGGGTAGCCTTTCTCTTCTCCAGGGCATCTTCCCAACTCAGGGGTCGAACCAGGTCTCTGCCACTGCAGGCAGACTCTTTACCATGTGAGCCACAGGAGAAGCCCTAAACATGCAATAGTCTGGATTAATTGGGAGGTCAGCCTTAATTAGAACTTGCCAGAATTATAAAATATGAAGACAGCTTTAAATTTTCAAAGTGAAAGTCGCTCAGTCGTGTCCGACTCTTTGCAACCCCATGGACTATCAGTTCAGTTCAGTTGCTCAGTCGTGTCCGACTCTTTGTGACCTCATGAACCACAGCATACCAGGCCTCCCTGTCCATCACCAACTTCTGGACCCTACCCAAACTCATGTGCATTGAGTTGGTGATGCCATCCAACCATCTCATCCTCTGTCGTCCCCTTCTCCTCCTGCCCTCAATCTTTCTCAGCATCAGGGTCTTTTCAAATGAGTCAGCTCTTTGCATCAGATGGCCAAAGTATTGGAGTTTCAGCTTCAACATCAGTCCTTTCAATGAACACCTAAGATTCATCTCCTTTAGGACAGACTGGCTGGATCTCCTTGCAGTCCAATGGACTCTCAAGAGTCTTCTCCAACACCACAGTTCATAAGCATCAATTCTTCTGTGCTCAGCTTTCTTTATAGTCCAACTCTCACATCCATACATGACCACAGGAAAAACCATAGCCTTGACTAGACGGACCTTTGTTAACAAAGTAATGTCTCTGCTTTTTAATATGCTATCTAGGTTGGTCATAACTTTCCTTCTAAGGGGTAAGCATCTTTTAATTTCATGGCTGCAATCACCATCTGCAGTGATTTTGGAGCCCCCCAAAATAAAGTCAGCCACTGTTTCCACTGTTTCCACGTCTATTTGCCATGAAGTGATGGGACCGGATGCCATGATCTTAGTTTTCTGAATGTTGAGCTTTAAGCCAACTTTTTCACTCTCCTCTTTCATCAAGAGGCTATAAAGTCCATGGAATTCTCCTGGCCAGAACCCTGGAGTGGGTAGCCTTTCTCTTCTCCAGGGCATCTTCCCAACTCAGGGGTCGAACCAGGTCTCTGCCACTGCAGGCAGACTCTTTACCATGTGAGCCACAGGAGAAGCCCTAAACATGCAAAGGCTCACTGTAATTTAAAATAAGCCAGCGATGAAGCAATGACCAGTAAGGGTTACTTGCTTAAAAGGACAGATATAAGTAGTTTAACTCAGCCTATCAAGTATCTGTTTCATCAATTAAATATGTCCTAGTTGCAATCTTGCTTTTGCAATTCGCTTGTTTAAAAAGCTCTGGGTTGGGGTGGGAGGTGGGAGGGGGGGGTCAGGATTGGGAACTCTTGTACACCCATGGCAGATTCATGTCAATAGAGGAAAAAAAAAAAAAACAAGCTCTGGGTTTTTTCCCTCTCTTTTAGCAGAGATGGGGATGGGAATCTCTTTGGGACTGAATTAATCATAATCTTTGGTTCATTGTTGATCCATGAGCAGCCTGTTTTCACATATTTATTCAGTAATTTTTAACAGAATCATAAGTACTCACAAACCCACCAGCCCAAACAGCTAGAGAGCAATTTACAGCTAATCATCTGCTACCTCCCAAAGAGCCCATCCCCCTCCCCAGTCTGAGGCAAGTCCCATCCCTAAGCCCATAGCCATCACTCCCTGCCTTGTCCATTCCACACAAGTTTTACTGCCTCTAGCTATATTCTGCTGGATCACAGAAAAAGCAAGAGAATTCCAGAAAAACATTCACTTCTGCTTCAATGACTACACTAAAGCCTTTGTATAGATCACAACAAACAGTGGAAAATTCTTCAAGAGATGAGAATACCAGACCATCTTACCTGCCTCCTGAGAAATCTGTATGTAGGTCAAGAAGCAACTGTTAGAACCAGACATGGAATAATGGACTGGTTCCAAATTGGGAAAGGAGTAGGTCAAGGCTGTATATTGTCACTCTGCTTATTTAACTTATATGCAGAGCACATCCGTGAAATGCTAGGCTGGATGAAGCACAAGCTGGACTCAAGATTGCAGAGAAAAATATCAATAACCTCAGAGATGCAGATAACACCACACCTATGGCAGAAAGTGAAGAGGAACTAAAAAGTCTCTTGATGAAAGTGAAAGAGGAGTGAAAAAACTCAACATTCAAAAAACAAAGATCATGGCATCTGGTCCCATCACTTCTGGCAAATAGATGGGGAATAATGGAAACAGTGACAGACTTTTATTTCCTTGGGTTCCCAAATCACTGCAGATGGTGACTGAAGCCATGAAATTAAAAGATGCTTGCTCCTTGGAAGAAAAGCTATGCCAAACCTAGACGGTGTATTAAAAAGCAGAGATATTACTTTACTGACAAAGGTCCATCTAGTCAAAGTATGGCTGTTTTTCCGGTAGTCATGTATGGATGTGAGAGCTGGACCATAAAGAAGGCTAAGCACCAAAGAAGTGATGCTTTTGAACTGTGGTGTTGGAGAAGACTCTTGAGAGTCCCTTGGACTGCAAGGAGATCCAACCAGTCTATCCTATAGGAAATCAGTCCTGAACATTCATTGGAAGGACTGATGCTAAATCTGAAACTCCAATACTTTGGCCACCTGACACGAAGAACTGACTCACTGGAAAAGACCCTGATGCTCGGAAAGATTGAAGGCATGAAGAGAATGGGACGACAGAGGATGACATGGTTGCATGGCATCATCGAGTCTGAGCAAGCTCTGGGAGTTGGTGATGGACAGGGAAGCTTGGCATGTTCACAGAGTCGGACATGACTGAGCGACTGAACTGACTGCTATATTCCTAAAAGCATATTTTGACTTCAGATGTTTTAACTCTGTCAATAAATATGTCATGCTATAGTTAGTATTTTTGGGACCTACTTTTTCACATAATATTTCTCCAATTTATTTAACTTATTTAATAAGAGGTTCACTATGACTTGTCTCTTTTGTTTGCTGCCCAATATTCCATTTGGGGACTAACTGCAGCACTATTTACTCGTCCATTCTCTCACCGATGGCCTGTATTTCCAGAATTTTGCTATTGTTTGCAGTGTGACTCTGAAGATTCCCGCTCATGTACAAGATCCTCTCTTGGATATTACACATATATTATATTATGTGCCTGGGTCAAAGAGTAAGCAACTACTTGGCTCAGAAGGTGATGACAAAACATCTTCTGATGTGGCCATGCCAATCGACTTCCCCAGCCACATGTAAGATATCCTATGGACCCACATCTCCTCCAGCACTTGGGATTGTCAGTCCTGTTAACATTTGTCCCTTGTTACCAGGCTAGAATCAACCAGAGGTATCAGCATTTACAAACTGGTGCACTCTAAATTTTGAAATAAGAAAATACATTTGATTATAAAAATAACTTTCACTATAGAAAATTCAGAAATATAGTAAAGCACCAAAAGAAAAAAATAGCAGCAGCTATAGTATATCAAGATTTCATATTCATTTACAGTAATGAAGGAATATTTACCTTATTACAAGGGCAGTCTACAACTTCAATTTATTTAAAGACCCTGGGAAAGACCAGACCAGATCTACCACTGAACATGGCCCTGTTAGTATTCTAACCTCTCAGCTTAGCACCCTCAAAGTGCCACTGCACTGTCCCAGGTGCCCAGGAAACAGCAAGGCTCTAGCTAAATGTCAGAATTAAAAACTGAAGATGTGCTTTGAAATTCATAACATCTCCCTTATGGGAGGTTCATGTTCTGTACAGTGGTTTCAATCTACACCTATTTAGATCTGGGAGGAAGGGACTGGAAGTTCTTATTAAACACTTAATAAAGGCAACTCTTTTATTTTAAATCCATTTTCAGAAACTCCTTTGTAGCAATGTACTTCCTTTCAGCAGCAAGATGCCATTAAGGAGAACAAAAATGGTCTGCAGAATAACAAGGATATCATGGCCAGATTGTGGGTAATTGAATGAAGGTGTTCCCCCAGGTGCAGAGACTCAATTTCTAGGGGCACACTGTGTACTTTACATCCACTGGAAAAAGGGAATTGGTGAGCCAGCCCATCATGAGCAGAGTCTGCTCACAGCACACCTTCTGGTGACTAAATTTCAAATTCACTGACGTCCCACTCTGGGCCAGGGACTGTGTTAGACAGTAAGAATTCAGAGAGAACAGCACACCTGCTCTCCATGGCATCACCATCTCCTTGGGAAGACACAACCCAGGTGACTATGGAACAAGGAAGAAGGAAGGAGTGCAATTGTTAGCGACCATGGAGAATAGCAGAGACCTGAGCTAGACTTACAGGGACTGGATGTTCCTGATGGAAAGAGCATAAGCTTTAAACAGGGCTCTAAAAGGAGATAAGACTACCTACGGGAAAAGTAGAAGGACAAACTTTTTGGCCAATCCAATATTTTTAGAACAGCTAAACCAATTTATATTCCTAGGTATGAGACTATCTACTGTACCCACAGTTTAAAAATATTTACTCATTTTATAGATGAGAAATAATTTATCTGTCACTTGAAATGCTTTCTTGAAACTGTGAGGCAGAAACCAGTCTCACAAAAACTCCATTTTAGTAAATTCAAACCATGCCAACAAAGTATTCAATTTTAATATCATAATTAATAACCTGAGTTTGTGATGAACCTGAGTTCATCACACTGAGTTCATCACAAAAGATGAATGAATTTCTAATAAGACTAGTTCAAAACAACAGGAAAGACCCTCACTTCTGGGTGTTCAAACTGGGATTGAAGCTACTGAGGGCAGCTCCCCAGATTAATGCTGAGCATCAAGCCAGCCCACATCCTGGAGACCCCTGAGGAGGCACCCTGATTTGTGAACTTTCTGCCCCAGGCAGAGGGGAAAAGGTTAATGCAGGAAACAGAAGCAAGTCACAGTGTTTTCCTCTCTCCCTGCCATTGACGAATGGCTGAACTACGACCTCAAAGTCATTTTTCTAAATCAAAAGGCACCAGGAAGCAAACTTAGTCACCCTCCAGTATCTTGTATAAGAACTGCTCAGGTACAAGCATTTGGAGTTAAACTATGGTGTCCAACAAGGGGGTGCTGGGAAGTCAAAGGATAACCCTCTCCTCAGGATGAATTTCAACCTAGGTCCAGGAAAACTGAGATCAAGAGAAGGCTGTACGTTCGCACAGGCTGAGCCCTCTCAGTGGCTGGTGTGGACTGCAATGTTCTGGCTGCGACAAGGGTGGTGCACATAGAAACCACCTCTGCACACGGAGGGGTTCAGACAGCAGGCGTGCACACCCGGGTCCCCTCATGATCTCATCTCAGTTCAAGCTCTGGAGTGTGGCCCTACAAGCTTGAAAACCTCATGTTATAAACGTGCTCAAAGAATCCTGGCCTCATGGAGCTCACTTCCACCAACCAAGGTCATAGAGTTGTACAAATCAGAATGCCAGTTTGTTATGTACACTTTATATCTGCAAGTAGACGTCATGAGAAACCAAATGATGATCAGAAAGTCTGACAAAAAGCATCAGGGAGGCAGGATCACCTGCGGGGTGTCTCCACTGAGGGCCACTGCAGACCCTGTGCATCCTGCCTGCGGTGGCCTTCGTCTAGTTTATTTCTCGTCATCCTTCTGCGCTCAGCTCAAACACACCTTCCTCAAGACTACCCCCGCTCCCCGCAACTCCCAGTGTGGGTTTCCCCACTGCTTACACCTTTTCACTACCCCCTGCAATTTTAAGTGCTCACAGCAATTTTCATTAAAAGACCATATCTGCTCTATTATTTTTTTTTCATTTCCCCTCAGAGCAGGAGCTATGCCTGCCACCTTGACCACTCTGCTGGATCTCCAGTGGATGCAGCATGTAGTAGGCACTCAAATAAGTGTGGAAGGGCGAGGAGGAAGAGCGCATAATGACTGCCTGTCCACTACGATGAGAACAGCCTTCCGACGGGACCTGGAGTCCTTTTGCCAAGATTCTCTCTCCCTTTGCACAAGATCAGAAATGGGCACGGCTGAAGTCTGGCCTACTTACAGTCCCTTTTCTGTGTTTCTACTGCTGACCAACCCTTCCCCCTCGCACACTTGCTTTGGATATGCAATATCTTTGACTGGGTTACTGGTTAATCAGACTGGTCTAAGCACCTTTCTGTCCGCTAAAGCAGCTCTGTATACCCTGGTCTAATCTATTTTATAGTCATTTATAGTTGAATCTTGGGGAGTAGCCTTACACCCAAGTTCAAGGGGCTCCCACTCTGTGAAGCCGCTGTGGTCGCCACCCCATGTGCCAGCGTTAAGGACAGGGATGCTCAGGATGCTTGGCGGCCGGGGAAGAAACAGAGCAGCAGGAAGCACATATGGCTGACGCCTGCTCATGCTTCCCACACACAGAAGCTAGAGATGACATTCTTACATGCTTCAGCTATTGTCTCAAGTATGATACTAATTTTGATAATTAAAAACAGAACCAGTACTAGCCTGGGAGTGTGGCTGAGATTGAGATCATTTTGATCCCAGCTCTGACACCAACTCGCTGTCAGCGAGTCCCATTTCGTGCCGGCTCCCGTAAATAATGAGTTGGCCTTAATGACCAGCAGGGCCCCTTCCGGCCTTGACAGTGCATTTTCCAATGGTTACTTTCTGTTTAAGAGCTCATCTCAGACTTGATAAACACCCAAAGATCAACCCAGCTGCTGGCAATGACTACCATACACTCAGGAGTCTGAGTTAAGCACCTATCTCTAAAGAAATCACTGCCACATCTTAGGATTTTCATGATTACAAATGAAATCATTCAAGAGAAAAGCAGATGTCCCTGGGACCTGACACCAGCTCACACAGCAGATTCTGTAACACAGATCTTCTCAACATTTGTTAATCACAGAACGGAGGACTGAGACGTCTGGGAAATCTGGCTATGACCCAGCTCTCAGGGACTCTCTTCCTTCCATCTTCCCAGAAACAGGGTCTTTGTGGAAATTACTTTCTATATATAAAATATATTATATATATATATTTCTATATATAAAATAGTCAATTATGATTAAACATTTCTATGAGTATATAACTTCTACAATATTTGCAAAAAACAGCACTTTTCTTCCCTATCCTTGATATTGGAAGTTCAACTTCTTCACCTCAGCCCCCCAACGCACAGATCCTGTCACTGGTGATAAATTCTCAATCAGGCGTTCAGTTGTAGTACAAACTCATTATGAATCTGTTTATAACCAAAAAAGCATCTCAATTTTAATTAACTAATATGTTAAATTCAAAGTCATGTTTATGTTTAAACATTCTACAAACCCGTCTTAGAAAATGGGCCTGTCTGAGAGGCCCTTCCATGTCTGAAAACAAATTACTGAAAAGAATAAAGACATTCTTTCTGCTAAGGGGTTTGTACTGCAGAGACACATATTTGCTTCTGCTGCAGCAACTGTGAATAGACTGAACGCAAGTGTGTGAATTTCAGAAGATTTCTTCAAGTAGGATGTTTATAAAAGAAGAAACAAACGAAAACCCTCGTATCTGAAGGCAGGCCCAGGAGCATCGCACTCCTTACCTCGAGTAGTAGGACTCCACGCCCAGGGCCTCCCGCACGCTGGCAATGTGCTGCTCCAGGGCCGAGCTCGTGGCTGTTGGAAGGGCTGTGCTGCTGCCCGTCTGGAGGTCACTGGAGTTTTCCCCTGTGTTGTCTCCCAGGTAGTGTTCATGAAACTTCAGAATTCCTGAAATAAGACAGGCACAGCCAATGTTATACCTGCCTGGGGTATAAGAGGAAGGGAAGGTGGAGGGCAGGGGGCAACAAGGTCAGAGCTATGTGACCCAGAGGTCAAAGACGACGAGCATGCTGTCCTCCAAACCATGGGAAGAAATGGTAAAATCCTAGGTCTTTCAGAATTCTGGTCAGTACCATTTTTACAATTTTCCCTATCAGGTTTGGTGCATGAAAACAGGGAATTCAATTTTGCTTTTGATGATATATATTCAGAAGCTCAGGGGCTGATGACTAGTTCACATCAGTTAACATATTTTAAAACAGATGCATCTCAGAAGCAGCAACCAGGGAAAGTTCCCTTTGAGAAATGGTGCATGAGCATGCCAAAGGTATATTCTTCCCAGAAGATGCACTCCTGACAAAAACTGTAACTAGCCAAATACAGACCTTTTGCTTCACAAAAGCAAAGCAAAATAAATACGTGGCATTAAGGCCAGATAAAAACATTTTAAACCATCTTTAAATAAGACCAACTGGTCAATGGTCATTAATGGATTAAAGGAGCAAAAAACGATGGCTGTATGAAACCGAGGCAGTCTGCAGTGATTTTCTGGCAATAAACACAGGACATATTCTAAATGGTAATGAGGTGTGTCAGCCCTAGAAAATGCTGGTCCTCTCTGATTGGATTAAAGCCCCAGTGAAAGCTTCAGAGTCTAATTAAGAGCAAAGAGAAACAGAAAGAGAAACAATAGGAGCCTCATTATACATGACTCATTATTACAGGGATTCGGATATGCCACCTGTCAAATCATGTCCCTAAAACATAACCACCATGGAGAGAGAGAATGTGCTCAATGCCTCCATCATCAGCTGTATCCTTCTGAGTACCAGGGCCCTCCGCGGGCTGGGATACAGAGATTCAGCCCACTGTGTCTGACACTCACCAAGTCACCACAGACACCACAACTCAAAACTGTTAGCATATAAAGGTCAGAGGCAAGAACGTTCTTTATGGGAAGCCTATGGAAATGTGGAATTAAGGGAGAAATTACAAAGAGCAACCCTGAGGCATGGAATGTATAGGCATTCTCAGAATGTAATCAGAACCCAAGAAGCACCTCAGAGCTGTCATCCAGCAATTATTTTTTAAATTAAAGGGACAGAGAGGTAATCAAGAAAAGCCTGTCAGTTCGCCTTGGCAGTTGAACGTTTTGAAATTGGCTTACATATATCCAAGAAGCTCATTCTTCAAGATTCCCAATTATAAGATCCACTTCCCCAGTCAATAAACTCTAATTGGATCTGGTGTGTCTCCAACATGGTAAAACCATCAGCATTTTATTATGCAAAAAATATGGCCCTAACAGCTAATTAGTGGTTCTGTACTTAGTGAAGCTGTTAAAAGTCTGAACATTTAATCCTGATTTAATCAAAGGGGATATTTATTTCTGAAACAGATTAACAAATGAACTGGTTAAAAATGGGTTTTGCTAAACTCAGACATTTCGAGCATGAGACTTCATTGATATACTGTGATAGAGTTGCCATCACCATTTCAGTCTCTTTAACTGGACCACAACAAAGGGTCACAATTATTAAATCATATCTAGAAATAACTCATTAGGACTTACAGTTATCGCTTTATTAGCTAATGACAACAGTTGCCTAAAAATAGGGCTGCTGGTGACATTAATCCTCCTGTTCTTAGTCTTCCTTGATAAATGCTTCCACATTTACCAGCGAGGAGCTATGATTTCTTGGGGGAATGAAAAAGCTGGGCTGTCTTATTAATTGAATGCCCCACCACCAGCTACCCACTGAGGTTGAGGTTTCGCTGAAAGCCAACATTAGCTCCTGGATCTGATCTATGGTAACGCATCTCTCCCACCTCTGTTCATTAGACTTTCACAGTCTGCTGTCTTAATTGCCCTGTTCCCAAGGAAAGAGATCTTACCTGCCCCAGGAGCAAGCAGCCAGCTGTACAGGTAGCCTGCTGCCAGGGAGTAGTAAAGCACGAGTCCCCTCTGGCCGTTAACCATCTCTAAGATCTGATCGATAGTGACCGGGGAGTAGGGGTCAGAGTCCTGTTGCCCTGTTTGCCGTTCCACCAGGAGATCCGCAAACGCCCTTGTCCGTCCTCTTTCTGCCACGGCCAGAGCTTCATCATGATGGCCTAGGAGACAAAGGAAGCGTGCTTATCAGAGAGGGCCACCAGGTCTAGCGAGCCCGGCAGGTGGAGGCCCCACGGCCTCCGCACCAACACGCGGCAGACTCTCAGCCAGACTGTCGAGTGCGCCCCTGCCCTGGAGGCCGCATGCAGGTTACTCTTCTCAAAGCCCCAGGTTCAGATCCCGCACTCCTCAAAGCTGCTGGGCGTCCCTGTCTGACAGCCACCTCAGGAGCGCTGCTTATGGCATCCATCCTCAGCCTTGCCACTCTCCCTCCTCACCCCGAGTTGCTCCAGGCCTCCTGGCTTCTGATCCCATCCCCTTGGCTCACTGGACCTGATGTTCTGCTCTCTGGTTACCCTCTCACTTTCCTGCTCAGCTTGGTTCTGATTTGGTCATGACAGTTGATCCCTCTGGGACACGGTTTCTGACCATCTTTCTATTTCTCCTCAATGCAGCTCCTCCGTGCATTACATTGACCAGCCCCATTTCCACATTTCCCACCAAATATACCTCTGTGTCCTTAAACACGCTGGTCCATCTGCTGGAGTGCCTTTTCCTCTGTCACTTGAAACAAGGGCTCCTGACAGCTGTCCTGCCTATCTCAACGACTAAATGAGGCCCTACACGTGGAGATGCCTGGTAGGCAGCATTCAAAGCACAGTGTATATATAAGTGACATTATAATCGCTGGGAGTTTATACCTTATTCCATTCTGGGGTCCCATACACTTGCTTCTTATCTCTTCTAGCTCCCACAGGCAAAGGGTTCAAACCTCTGAGGTCTTTAATTCTTTGAAATCGCTTCTCTCTTTCCATTTTTTCCTCAGTTTTTTGATCCAACCTCTTAGAAACTAGTCTGTAATCTAATGTAAAAGCTAACGCACAAAAATGAGAAGAGCATAAAAGGTGCAGCAATGTCCTTTCAAGTGAAGATTGTTAGAAGAAATACAATGCAGAAGATTTACTTGCAATCGTAAATGTACAAACAGGAGAGCTGCTAGAACGAAGGTCCACAGAGAGAGTGGGCAGAGGCTGGAGGCCAGATGCCACAGCTCCAACAGTACTGCGAGGACGCCGCTTCCTGCAGTCCATGCAGCAGCAGGTAAGTGGGGGTTTGCATGTGTGCGTGCGAATGTCTCCTCTCACTCTATTAAGTTATTAACTGGAACAGCAGGGACAATTTCTGTACACACTGGAAAATTGGCCCCAAAGTGCTAGACAGACTGAACACTGTGATTATAACAGATAATAAACTGTAATCCCAGGCAATGAGCACAGTTAATAGAAACATTTTTTAAGGGGAAGTTTGAGTATTCATATATATATAAAGCAAAGGACAGGTTATTGGTGAGGCCTTAACAATCAACTTCAAAGACATTGTTAATTCCAATGGACACCTATTTAACCCAACTTCTGGGCTGCGGAAAATGGTCTGCAGAGATAGGCAGGCCTAAGGAGAAGCAGAGCTGGAATCAGGTGGCTGCCACAGTTAAGCCAGGTAAGGGTTGGGGGCTGCCCCAATGCACGTGCACACCAGCCCGGGAGAGTTGTCACTGACAGCGTCCTGGCCACAGGGCAGACAGTCACATATTTACTAGGCAGCAGCATTAAAGGATGTGTGGCAATGAACCAGGAAGAGGCCAGTGACTCCTCAGGGCCTGCCCCCATGTAACGATGGGCAGCAGGAACCTGGTGGGAGCACCTGCCTCAGGCATCCTGTCTCCAGGACACCTCCTCTGGCTCCTGGGTCTGCCTGCCAAGCCTCTTTGTTTCCACAACCAAAGCACACTCTTCTGGACCCCCAACTTCCATCTGCTGATGAACTAAGAGCTTCCAGAGGTCAGGAGCTGGGCCTTCTTGACCGGCACGCAGCACAACATTTGTTGAATGTATGAACGAATTTTCAAAGGCTAGGTTGTGGTTGTGGCTTCAGTTCTGCCGTGACAACAAATTGTATGTCATCACAGTGCTCACTAAGCGACTCAGACACGGGGTGCACGCTTAGGGTAGAAACCCCACTGCTCGCTCTCACCGAGGCTGACGAGCACTCGCTGCAAGGCCTGGTAGGAGGACGTCTGCAGGTCGAAGAGGGAGAGCTTGTAGTCCGTGCTCAGCTGTGCCTCGTGTCGGATCGTCTCAAACAAGGCTGATGCCCGGTAGAGCTGCAAGGGGGAAAGAGAACATTATCCATCTTCCAGAAACTATGGGCCAGCCGTTCCCTGACTAGAGACCAGTGCTGCTCACATCTTGGTATACTGTGGGAAAGCTGTTTTCAGAGTCTCCATTTCCAGACCTGAAAATGCATCAGTTGGATCATACTTGGTAAATTACAGTTTGTATAATCAATTTTTGACAGACAAGGGGATCTAAAAGACAGGGGTAATGGTCTCATAGTCTGAAAGGCATAAAAAAAGATCAGCTATTAATGCAATCAAGTCCTGATTTTGATTAAAACAAACGAAAAGCCTCTGCTTTTGTCATCAAGCCACTGTAATTCACCACCGCACACCTCGCAGTGCAGGAGGGGTGGGATGGGAGTGGGTGGGTGGGG
>SJXQ01000803.1:189079-249237 GCA_006408695.1 Aepyceros melampus | reverse complement strand
ACAACGCGCCTAAGGAGACACTGTCCTGCTGCTCTCTTGGCTTTTCTGTCAATGGGACCATGAGGCTTTTCTCTGATACTTACAGGCGGAAACAGTATCAAAGTTTAAATTCATCCAAATGTAAAGAACAGGATTCTAAGACTAAGGGACTGAGACCAGGAGAGAGGAACATACTCCTGACCCTGCCACGAATTTGCTGGGGGACTTTCAGCAAGACTCAGAGCCTCGGCTTGGCTTCTTCTCTATAAAGGGATGGTTATCACTCTAGCTCACAGGGTTATTGAGGAATACACTCAGTCAGTGAAAGTACTTTGAAAACTATAAATCACTGTATCAATAAAAACTTTAATATCTGAAACCAGAAAATCAGAGGATTAATTCTTTAAATTGTAAAATGTCATAATATCCCAGGATGCTACGGCACAAGTTCAGGCACATCATGTCTTCAATCCCAGGAGTACCTCAGATGGGAGCCTGGATTCACCAATCCTGGGCCCCTTTGCTAGCACAGCGCCCTCCACAGTAAGGGCTGCCTCAGTGGCTGAGCGCATGATTTTCAAAGCCATCTCACGACTCCTGCAACGCGACAGAGGGCTCTTTGACTAGAGACCACTCCAGGGATCTTTCTAATTTCCAGAGCCAGCCTAAGAGGAAATTTCTCTTCAACTGTTGGTTGAACATATGCAGAAACATGAACTCTGTGTGTGTATGTGTGTGTGTGTGTGTGTGTGAGAGAGAGAGAGAGAGAGAGAGAGAGAGAGAGGAGACGGGGCGGGGTAGGGGGAGGGAGAGAGACGGGAAAGAGGCATCTATTGATTAGAAACCTACAAAGACAGTAAATCCAATAATTACGAATTCTTGGATTACTTCTGTCAAAAAATGTATGTAATGTCATATTAAGGTTTTATGGGGAACAGCAGCACATAATACAAGAACTCCAAAGAAATTATTGAGAAATCTATCACACAAGTGAACAAGTCTTTACTATGGTTCAACATGTCTGGGCTGAAAACAGGCTAGATATCTTGTACGTCAACCCAAAGCACAAGTCAACACCTTCTGACAAATGTCATCACTGCTAGGATAGTAATCTCAAGATCTTCCACGTTTCTAGAAACAAAATCTACTCAGAAAAGGGTTCTCCTGCTCACCTGATGTTGGGCCTCCTCCAGATTCCCGCTCGCCCAGAGGGAGAGGCCAAGACCATGGCGAATTTTGGCTTCATCTTCTCTTCGGCCTAGCTGCTCTGCTAACCTTAAACCTGAATTCAGAGAGAGAAATTTTGAGGACGTATAGAAGACAGACAATTCCACCCTGCCAAGGAGTTCTAGAGGGTAATTCTGCCTCGGGTGGATATAAAGACTGTCAGCAACCCAGCGAGATAAAATGCAGGACAAGAGCAGACTCAGCCAAGGCAGAGTAAGCATTCTTTTCAAATTCTGTGTTAGTAGCGACCTTTCCAGGTCACTCCAAGATGCCTCAGCAAGAGCTCAGGCGATGGCTATCAGCAGGAGACAGGCTTGCAGGGCAGACAGAAACATGGAAGCAAATAGAACCCAACTGGCTGCCCTCCCCACTGTGAAATCCCTAGCTTTGCAAATGAAAACTCCAGGCCTATAAACATATCGAACCCAATTCTCTGGCTGGCAGTAGTGTTTCTGATGCTCCACAGCCAAGCACAGAAGCCAGCTCAGGTCTCTCCTATGACCCTGTGCACAGCATCCAATCAGCACTGACAGGACACACATCAGATGTCCTTCTGGAAGCAGAATGTTCACACCGCCTGACCCTGCCTTCTGTTACTGATGCCACGGATGCACTTCACATCTGATCTGCTTTTCCTTTAAGGCTGAGACTTCGATGTGCCTCAGTGGGGATGCAGAGCAAGTGCTTGTGTGAGTCAGAAGCTTTAGATGACTGTCCTCATTCTACTGGCCCTTGGATAGGCACCAGCAGTTTGGGTCACCTACTCACAGCAAGCTTCTGAATTTCAGGACACTGGCAACCTCCAGGGCTTTGAGTGAGTCAAATCTGAAGGCAACCTGTTATCGTGTGGGTCACTAGCAGTTCTCAGCATCACTCTGCCCTTGTTACCCTGCTCCCTGTACTGAGAAGTCAGCTTGTGTCGAGACGGCAGGAAGGGCCCCGTGCTACAACTGTACACACAAAGGAGGACTTCCTCTCTCTAATCTAATTCAGGGTGAAGGGAACCTGCATGCTGGGCCAACTCAGTTTCAGACTTCTGGAAAAGAATCGAGTCCGTTGAGAGGCTAATAAAAGTGAGACTCGGGTTCAAGCTCCATAAAATATCATGTATCTCAAAATGCACATAACTCAGAAAACTTAGCAACAGCATTTTACATTTAAATCATGTCACTGGATAACAAAACCAATATGTACTTGCAAATTATTCACATTTTAAAATACTTCATAGAGTAGGAACAGAAATAGAAGGAATGGTTCTTGTGTGAAAACCAGGAGGAGGCTGGTTGTTTTAACCTTCAACCAGCTAGCCCTATTCACTCTTCAGGATTGCTCTCCTTGCTAGGCCAGGGCCTCCGAGCTGGGAGTTCACTGTGGCAGCCCCTCCAGAAGCTATGTTCTGTGCAAGCAGGGACTTGACCATGCTCCTTGCTGGATCCCATAGTGGGGACCCTCCCTGGCCCCATGGTCAGCAGTTCAACAGTGAAGAGCAAACACGGTAGACACAACATCTGTGCTTTCCCAGTTTCCACCTACTTCTGCTCTGAGGATCTGACCCCGCCATCCGGCTCTCCTGGAGCCGAGCTGGCTCTAGCGCCCTTGCTTTATTTGTAAAAAGAGAAAAAAACTGGATGAGACCAGTGGTTTCAATCAAGGGTAACTATACAACCCACAGAGCTGTTCAAAGGACTCTGACCAGGCCCACCTATGAGATTCTACTGCACATGGGTGGTGTGATGCTAGTCCACAGCCCCTTCTGAAAGTCAGGAAAGAGAACTAAAGTGGTTTCCAACTGAACTGTTCCTTCTTTGGAAGAGGCTGAAGACCCAACTCAGAACTCAGAAAGTATCCAATAGGGGTCCTGCACCCATAACAACTCCTGGAAGAGGCGTCTGGATGGGCCCAGGAGGAACATCAGGCTCTGGGGTAGACCACATCCTCTGAAAAGACACCCAGGAGATGCCACAGTAAGAACTTAGATCTCTGCAAGCCTTAAAATTACAACAATAAAAAAATAGCTTTCCATAAATATAGAACTATGTTACAATATCTCAGGCAAAGCAGCTGCTTCATGGAAATAATACTTCAGGAAAAACCAAAGAACACAGCTGAAAGGTTGTCATTCGCTAGGTCTGAATTTAATAGTTTTCACATATTCAACTGAAAACTGCCCCCAGTCTGTTAGAATTTTACCACAGTCTAGTTTCAGGAAACCAAAAGCCAACTCTCATATTTAATGCATTGAGGCAGAGCTCCCATTGAGTGGCAGCCAAATAATGTCTGGGGAGTGGCTTACAGCCTCCCAGTAACCTCTCAGCCTGCAGGCCAGGGCAAGACCTGGTCTGTGCAGAGGACCACCCTGACCACCGGCCGCTGGCCGGTTCTCTGCTCCGTGTGCTGCCTCTCTCTCCCAGCTCCCAGCTGGGGCTCAGGAGTGATTGTGGACGTGACTGCGCCAGCCTGGCTCTGTTCTAGGAGGCTGTGTGGGGTCTGATGCGGTTCCTGGGATCAAGAAACCAGGGCTGAGCCCTATGCCACCACTGACTGAACACGCAGTCAGGATCAAGCCACTGCACTCTGAGCCTCAGGTCACTTAGCTGCCAATGGGAATGAAAAGATACACCTCTCAGGGTTACTAAGAGAATTAAATCCAATTAGATAAACTATGTATGGAAAGTTTTTTGGAAACCACACATGAGCGTTTTTGCTGGAAATCAGTACCCCTTTCCTTTTATTCAAGAGCCAAGAACACTGCGTCTGCTGTGCTCCCTTCCAAGTGGTAACGTGCCATGGTTCTGTGAGAAGAAGTGCTTTGCAGGAGGGTTTTCAGAATGGAGGGCAAACAGACTGTCGCAGGGCTTCTGCAAGGTGAGGGAGGAAGCATCGCAGGACCACCTGTGTGCAGTAGCCGCTTGGAGCCTCTGCCAGAGGGGAACAGGGTCAGGGGAACTGACGGAAGCAGGCACTTTCCAGGCCAGCCTGAAGCAAGCGCACTGTGACGCCAGCCCAGCCCTGCCCCGCGGGTAACCAATGCTGGGAAACCTGGCTGACAGCTTGAGCGACCCTTAGACAGATGCTGCTGGATCAGACCCTGGCACCACCCTGAAATGGACTTCTACACAGTGCTCACGCAGCTCAGGTACTGTCTAGTGCACAACGGGCTTGGAACCGCTGCACATCTCCTGATGCAGAGGGTTAAGCTGTACCCCCTAAGATCTAACTTCATATTGTGGAGAAGGTGTTTTTCATTCAGTGGAGGGCTCTGAAAGGCAAGGAGGGTATCAGCTCCCTGCACAGATGGCTAGCAGAGTGAGACAAGCTGGGCAATGCATCCAGGAGAGCGGAAAGAACTGTGAACTCTTAAGGAGCACCCCAGGGGCAACACCGTGGTTTTGGGAGTTGAACTGATGATGTAGCCTCTGAATCCTCACTCCAGGTCAAGATGGTCACTCACATGAGTGCATTTCCTCCTAGGCAGACTGTGAACTCAGACTCAGAGTAGACCGAGAAGCTGCACAGACCTTTCCACTTACCTTCCTGCAAGTACATGACTGCCTGGGAGTAGTTCTGCAGAGCGTGATGCGTCCTTCCGAGGCTGCTGTAAGACACCGTCTTGGCCACCAAGTCATTCATCTGTGCAGCGATGCTCAAGTGCTGTTCCTGATAGACCACGGCTCTCTCGAAGGTGCCTAGGGACTCATAGGTCAGGCCCAGGTTCCCGTAGGCCCGGCCCTGGCACGTGGGGTTGTTGGTCTCCTCGGCAATCTGCAGGTCCAGCTGGTGGTACTGCAGGGCTGTATCGTACTCTCCCATTTGCTGGTACACACCCCCCAGGCCACAGGCTGCATCACTTTCCAGAGCTCGGTCCTTCATCTCTCTAGCAATGTTCAGCTGGCGTTCAAGGCAGGAAATGGCTTGTTCATAATCCCTAATTGGCTGTGCAGACTTCCCAGCTCGCCATAGGCCTGGGCTTTATTAAAGGCCTCCCCGAGCTCATGGGCGACCACGAGCCTCTTTTCAAAGCACACCAGGGCTTGCTGCAAGCTCCCCATTGCCCTGTGGGGGATGTAGACAGAAAAGCAATGATATTATTTTGTGCAGGTGCAGACATGCTAAAGCCCCTGAGAAAATGAAAAGCATTTGTCACTGTCACTTACTATAGAAGCTCTTAACTCCTCTTCTAGCTAAAATCTATCATGTGCCCTTAAAGTGAGATGCAGGGGAATTTCATAATGTGGAAAGCAATTCAAGAGTCATCCCTTAGTGACCTTCCCAAGAGCCTGAGATTCAATGGGATATATACCCCAGAGGAAACATAAAATATATTAATAGGCACAATGATAGCAAGTGAACTGTTTGGTTCTTTGGGCCTCCCAATTTCCACTATTGCACAGACTATGTTTTTGAAATCACTTTACAATGGCAATAAATCTTTCACCCTGAGCTTCTCAGAGCACTCTGTGGGTGATGATTTAGTCTGACCCTTGCCCTTCCTCCTCTCCAGGAGCCCTAATCCCCTGCCTGTCTGGAGAGGCCATATATTCTGCAAACACAGACACCTTCTTGGGTTCCCCACACCCAGGAGGAAAGCAGTGCCTTGGCCAACTGTGTGTCTTATTGTGCTGCTAAGAGATGACACGATAAGAGGCAGAAGGGCGTGGATCCCGGCAGCAGACCAAACCAGCTGTGTAGGACATATGGATTCCTTTCCCTGAGCTTCAGTTTCTGGATGCTAGTAAATCCCACATCCTGTAGCCAATAATGATAAATGTAGACTAATACACAACTGCAATAAATATTAAACAAGATATCTACACAAGGTGCCTAGCATGATGATAGTATATGCTCATTCACTTCCCCTCGTTTGAGGTGGCTTTCCCTAAAAGCAACAATATGGGGTCCAAGTAATTGGTGGGTAGAGATGTTATATTAGTGAACACATTCATATATGTGAGGGGTAATCAGAAAAGATAAATTAGATTAATTCATTCATCTTTCCCCTTCCTATTCTCTCTTTTAGTCTGCTCATTATGATGTAGTTAAAAAGGCACTGCATTTGGAGTCAGAGAGTCCTGCGTTAAACTCTCAGCTGTCCCTTTCAAGCTGTGTAATCTCGGACATAAACTCTGGGTGGGCCTCCGTGACACAGGGTAGAAACACCCCTGCTAAACTCACGGCATCCCTGGAGGAAGCGAGTGAGCGGTGTATGGAGCTTCTCTGTAGTCAGCGGGCTGCCATGTGGACATACCAGCTGTCCTTGGTGCAGGTTTACTAATCACACTTGTCCTCTGTCATTTTTACCTGTGTCCATTTCCCAGGCCTCGGTAAGCCTTGGCTTGGTCTTGCATGCGATTCAGGCTCTGGGCAACAGATAAATACTGTTCATAGTACTTGATAGCTTCCTCGTAGTCGCCCAGGGCCTCGTAGCAATCCCCCAGGTTGCCGTAGGCCCGGCCCCTGTCGAGCACAGACTCGTTCCCACTCAGCTGCTGCAGCATGGCCAGCTGCTGCTCGAAGTAGCCGATAGCTTCTTCCATCACATTCATGTTCATCTTTGTGATGCCCATGTTGCCATAGACCTGGGCTTCGAGACTTGGGTCCTTCAGCTTCTGTCCTAGATCCAGCTGCTCTTCGTAACACTTGAAAGCCATTGTGTACTTCCCCAGGGCCATGTAGACTGCGGCCAGGTGCCCATGAGCCCTGCACTCTCCCGGCAGGTCACTCAGCTCCTGATATACCTCCAGCTCCTGTGTGTGATAACCCAAGGCCTTGTCGTGTTTCTGGATCATTCGGTATGCAGTGCCCAGGGCTGCATACGCACTGGCCTCCAGTCTCCTGTCCTTCACATGGTGAGCCAAGCCCAGCTGCTGCTCATAGAATTTTATTGCACCATTGATATCTTTTTTACAGATGAATATATCGCCCAGGTTCCCCAGGGCTCTAAATTTAGCCTGGGAATTATTCAGGGACGGGCTAGGGACAGTAGGTACTTTTGACACTCTTCAGCTTTGCTGAAATTCAGCAGAGCCTTGAACGCTAAGCCCAAGTTGCAGTAAGCTTTTGCTTGACTCAATTTGTCGTGAAGGTCTTTGGCCAGGGCCAGATCCTGCTCATAGTACTTTACCGCCTCCTGGTAATTTCCAAGGCAGTAATGGGCGTAGCCGAGGTTGTGGCAGACCTTCCCTTCTCCCTCCATGTCTTGAAGGTCAGGAGCAAGCCGGAGGTACTGTTCGTAATAGGGGGCGGCCTGGATGTACTCCCCTCGAGAGCAGTGGAAGTTGCCCAGGTTGCTGAGAGCCCGCGCCTCGCTCTGGATGTCTCGCAGCTCCCGGGCAATGTTCAGGTGGTTCTGATAGTGCTGCAGGGCCCGGTCATGGGCGCCCAGTGCCTGGTAGGCCACGGCGAGGTTCCCGTGCGTGGATGCCTGTGAGGCACGGTCGTTCACTTCCATGGAGATCTGTAGCTCCTGCCGGTGGTACTTGACGGCCTGGTCGTACATGCCCAGAGCGTTGTAGGCATTGCCCATGTTTCCATAGGCACGGCCCTGGGCGGCGTAGTCACTCAGCTCCTGGGCGATGCACAAGTGGGTCTTGTGGAGTTTCAGTGCCGTGTCATAATCACCTTTCATCTGGTGTATGATTCCTGAGAAAGAGCACAAAAGAAAAGGGTTGGGATGACTGATTAGCAATAAAATGTAATTTGCAACTAGATTTATACTCCAACACAATCCAGATGAATTAAAGAATTTAAAATAACAGAAGGCAGAATTAAATATTTATCAGCTCTCCAGAGGGGGAATAGCTTTCTAAGCTTCAAAGCAACAGAAAAAGAAAAAAAAAAAAAACACACTGACAGATTTGGTTACAAAAATAGTAAGTTTTATACTGCAAATAGATGCCTAAAATTAAAAGGCAAACAATACTGGGAAATATATAAATCAGATACAAAAAATTCAATAGCTATTGTGTGTCAAGATTTAACTGGGTTTGATTAAAAAAAATCAAGACCTTAATTTACTGAAATAGGCAGACAACTCATAACCAAGGAAATACAAAGAGTAACCATAGGGGAAAATGTTAATTTCTTTTAATAATCAAAGAAATGCAAAATAAAGCAACTCTGAAGTACCATTTTACTTCTACTAAATTAGCAAACAAAAAATTTAAACAATACCCTGTACCAGTGAGGTGGCCCTGAAACTAGTGAACCCATCAACTGCTGGACATAAACGGGAACAGCCTCTGGAGGAGTGGCAAGACAGCCTCACTCTCAGTGCTGCTCCGGCCCTGCAGTCCTGCTCAGGGGAGTGTCTTCTAAGGAAATCCTCAGAAGTTCTACGCCTGACAGTCTTCACTGCAGGGTTATGGATTAGTGGAAGATCAGAAACATCCTCAATGGCAAACACTGGGGGTTGTATACGTACACTTTGGTACATCACCTCAATAGGGGATTCTGCAGCCATTAAAAAGATCATCACAAAGACTTGCAGAAAAACAGGGGAATGGGTTCCTGCAATGATGCTGAGTGGGGAAAGCGAAGAACAACGCTGCATGCTCCCTGTGACAGTGAGGAGGAGAATGAATGTGTGCACGTGGACAAGACCTCAAGGGGATTATGAAAAGATAAAAACAGTTGCCTTGTTAGGTGATGGGATTTGAATGATTTTTGTTTCAAAATTTCTTCTAATTTTGCTATCCAGCTTTTACAGTCAACAATAATAGCACTTCAAACAGCTCTCATAAACTATGTTATAGCTGCTAAGCTAAGCGGTTGTTTTTACAAGCAGTTCAAAATGAGATATATCATAAATACCATAAATATAAAGCAGTTGCAAATGAGCGATACCATAGAGGAACTTGGGAAGCACCTTTAAGGACAGCCTGGTTCATTCCAGTTGAAGCTGAGTCTGAGACACAGAAAAGGCAAAAGGATGTAGTATGCAAACAGGTTTCTCTCTGCCCTTGGTTTTGAATATGCTTTTCTATTCATCAACGTGTGAACTTTGTACTCGTGACAAAACGTGCAGAAGTATAAAAACTCAAAAACACCAAGATGGGTTCTCACTGAAATGTCTGAATTGAAAATAGAGGCATTGAGAAAGCAAGCTATCAAAATCTAGCCTCTGCAATTTGCTTATCTTTACAGCACCTTTCTTTCCTTCCTTCCTTCCTTTATTCACTCACTTACACACTGACCCAGCAAATATTAACTGAACATTTACTGTGTACCAAGCCTTGTGGTAGGCAACACACAGGGAGAGAAATGAAGACACAAGTCTGCCCTCAGAAAGCACAAAGGGTCATAAGGGAGACAGTCATGAAAAAAATATTGCCAACATACATAATACAAGCTGAAGTGAGCAGGGCGTGGGGGAGAGAGGAGCATGCCAGGGCCACTCCTTTGGTCCTGACTCCCTGCAGCGGAGGTCTGTCCTGCCCCAGGGGTCATGCCTGTCTCTGGATCCAGCTGTCCGTATGACATTAACTGGATTCAGGACAGTGGATAAATCATTTAGCCTCTTTGAGAATTTTTTCAGTTCATCCATAAATTGAGGAAAGTGATAATCTTGATACCAATCTTAGGATAGTAGTGAGGATCAAATGAAATGATGTATGTGCAAGCTCACTGCTAACTATAAAGTGAAATTCAAATATTAGTTACTGAAATTACTGTATGCTTCCAGGGAAGGGAATTCTCAAGGTGGTAGACATTAAACAAACTATGGTAATTCTGTGTATTTCCTTGTATGAGCTAAATATTTCAGTTTAAAATAAGCAAATTATGGTACTCTATATGATGGAATAACATGGTACCATTAAAAATGGCGAAGTAGAAGTTTATATATCGACATGGGAAAAAAATAAAATGTATTAAGGGGTTATATGGGCTTCCCCAGTGGCTCAGCAGTAAAGAATCCTCCTGTAATGCAGGAGATGTGGGTTTGATCCTTGGATTGGGAAGATCCCCAGGAGGAGGGCAAGGTAACCCACTTGAGTAATCTTGCCTGGAGAATCCCATAGACAGAGAAGCCTGGTGGCTACAGTCCACAGGGTCACAAAGAGTAGACACAACCGAAGTGACTGAGCAAAGGGGTTATACGGTCACAAAATAGTATCCTTAATAAAAACATAATAGGGTTCATGCATGTGTGTGTACAGATATATGTTTATACTTATACATACAGTATATATATTTTTAGAATGTTAACAGTAGTAATTTTGGGGTGGTAGAATTTTGCTGTATTTTATAGGATTTTTCTATGATGAATGCATAATCCTTGGTTTAAAAATTAATCAAATTATTTTTGAAACTCTGCTCCAATTGGAGCAGATTAGGTCTGGTCACTCCCCTGGATCAGGGATGTCACTGGCATCCCAGCTGGAAGGAACAGATTTTCAAAGACTGTTTCAAGGTTAGAAACTCTAAGCTGCCCAAAACACATTACCTCAGAATCACCTGAAACCCTTTTAGTGGTGAAAAATTACTAGTGACAGAAACATTTCAGTTCTGAAGGCCTGAATGTGGCCTGGATCCCTAACCTGCTTTTACCTAAGGAGGAAACTTGTAAGGTTTCAACTTTCCAGGTATCCTTAGCGGAAATGCATCATTTACTCCTTCCCTCCCCAGCTTTGCATGAGGAGAAATAAGCGGCAGGATGCCTGCCCTGCTGCGAGTGTGGAGCCGCAGCTCGGGAGGGTGGCGGAGTGTCCTCTTAACCCTCTGAGACTTCCCCTCACAGCGATGCCTTTACAACGATTGTTTCCCCACAGCTTTTGGATTTCACGGCAATGATTTTTAAGGCAATGTGGTCACTAATTGGTTGCTAAGATGATGGTAAGAGCAAACGAGCAGCATGGGGCCTTCAGAGAAGGCAACGGAGGAAGCTCAGGTTTTTTGTGTACCTCCTACCACCAAAGAACAGGTCACCTGCCTAACACCCCATCCTCCCTACCTGTACCCCATCCTATAGGAAGCTGGCTAAGTATCTGGAAAAGCATGCTATAATGGAAAGGGCACAGGACTTAAAGTCAGAGGTCTCATTTTATAAGCCTGGCTCCATCTCATTCAATTGATATCTTTGAGACTGTAAATTTATGTCTCTGAGCCTTTGTTTTGTTGTTTTTTTAAAAAACTGAAAACTTTTCGGTGTTTTTTGTTTTCTTATTAACAAGGCCAGGTTACAGTAATCTCAAAGAAACAGTATGAGAAACACAGTACTGTATGTCAATAAGCTTTGCTAATGACGCGTGCTACGCAAACACGCTATGAGCAGTATTCAGAGAGTGAGAGTTCAAAGGAAAAGGAATTCCATTTCTCTTACTCTCAGGGCCTCGAGAGTCTGGCTAGTTAATAGGGAGCAGTTGGAATGATAATGGCTACCCAGGGCTCAATGATTTGTGCAAGAAACTGCCTGCTGGTTATGGCAAAATGATCTGACCTCCAGCCAGCTTGCCCACACTCCCCTTTCCTCCGCCTCTCTCCTCAGCTGACACCTCCAAGAGTCTATAAAGAACACAGGAAGATTCTCAAACAAAGACTGCTAGACACAGCTAAGGGTAAGAGGAGCCGGGCCGGCTGAGGTGGGCATTTTTTTCTTCTGCCTGTGTCTGCCCTGTCCCTGCCACTGCCAGCCTGGAGCATTCTGAACGGAACATTACACACTCTTGGCAGCCCTTCTCTTTGTTGAGGCAACATAAAAGCGGCCCTGAGAGCTGCCAGCAGAGAGACTGCACATGCTGAGGACATAATCTGCAGATCCTCCTTCCCTTTTGAGACCACAGCTTGATCTTCCAGGGCTGTCACTCAGATGAAGACTTACAGAGGGCCTGTCAGCGGGGCACACTAGGTGGCAACATGCTGCGGGGAGGGAATTAAATGAAGATTAGTGGGGCAGAAGAGCCTCACAAAGCCCAGTTCTCACAAGGCGTGTGGAGAAAGGACAAGGTTTCGGATTTACTGCTGCTGTTCACTCACTAAATCGTGTCCAACTCTTTGCGGACCCCACGGACTGCAGCACACCAGGCTCCTCTGTCCTCCACTATCTCCCGGAGTGTGCTCAAATTCATGTCCATTTAGTCTGGATGCTACCTAACCATCTCATCCTCTTTCACCCCCTTCTTTTGCCTTCAGTCTTTCCCAGCAGCAGGGTCTTTTTCAAGGAGTTGGCTTTTCGCACCAGGTGGCCCAAGTATTGGAGCTTCTTTAGGACTGGCTGCTCTGATTGCCTTCCTGTCGAAGGGACTCTCTAGAGTTTTCTCCAGCACCATAATGCAAAAGTATCAGTTCTTTGGGGTTCAAGTCTTTATGGTCCAACTCACATCCATACATGGCTGCTGGAAAAACTGTAGCTTTGACTATATGGACTTTGGCAACAAAGCGATGTCTCTGCTTTTTAATATGCTGTCTAGGCTTGTCATACTTACCTTCCAAGCAGAAAGCGTCTTTTAATTTCATGGCTGCAGTTACCATCCACAGTGATTCTGGAGCCCAAGAAAATAAAATCTGTCACTGCTTCCACTTTTTCCCCTTCTATTTGCTATGAAGTGATGGGACTGGATGGCATGACCTTAGTTTTCTGAATGTTGAGTTTCAAGCCAGCTTTTTTCACTCTCCTCTTTCACCCTCATCAAAAGGCTCTTTTGTTCCTCTTCAGTTTCTGCCATTAGACTGGTATCATCTGCATATCTGAGGTTGATATTTCTCCCAGCAATCTTAATTCCAGCTTGTGATTCATCCAGCCCAGCATTTCACATGATGTACTCTGCACAGAAATTAAATAAGCAGAGTGACAATATACAGCCTTGTCGTACTCCTTTCCCAACTTTGAACCAGTCAGTTGTTCCATGTCTGGTTCTAACTGTTGCTTCGTGACCAGCTTACAGGTTTCTCAGGAGACAGGTATGGTGGTCTGGTATTCTCATCTCTTGAAGAATTTTCCACAGTTTGTCACGATCCCCACAGTCAAAGAGTTTAGTGTTGTCAATGAAACAGAAGTAGATATTTTTCTGGAATTCTCTTGCTTTCTCCATGATCCAATGAATCTTGGCAATTTGATCTCTGGTTCCCCTTTCTCTTTGAAACCCAGCTTGTACATCTGGAAGTCTCAGTTCATGTAGCGTTGAAGCCTAGCTTGAAGGATTTTTAGTATAACTTTGCTAGTACATGATATGAGCACAACTGTTCGGTAATTTGAACATTCTCTGGCATTGCCTTTCTTTGGGATTGGAATGAAAACTACCTTTTCCAGTCCTGTGGCCACTGCTGAGTTTTCCAAATTTGTTGACATATTGAGTGCAGCACTTTCACAGCATCATCTTTTAGGATTTGAAATAGCTCAGCTTGAACTCCATCACTTCCACTAGCTTTGTTCATACAGATGCTTCCTAAGGCCCACTTGACTTCACACTCCAGGATGTCCAGTTCGAGGTGAGTGATCACACCATCGTGGTTATTTGGGTCATTAAGACCTGTTTTGTACACTTCTTCTGTGTATTCCTGCGACCTCTTCTTAATCTCTTTAGCTTCTGTTGGGTCCTTACCATTTCTGTCCTTTAACATGCCTGTCCTTACACAAAATGTTCCCTTGAAATCTCCAATTTTCTTGACGAGATCTCTAGTCTTTCCCATTATATTGTATTCCTCTATTTCTTTGCATCGTTCAGTTAAGAAAGCCTTTTTATCCCTCCTTGCTATTCTCTCGAACTCTGCGTTCAGTTGGGTGTATCTTTCCCTTTCTCCCTTGCCTTTCACTTTCTTTCTTCACCTATTTGTAAAGCCTCCTCATTTTGCCTTCTTGAGTTTTTGTTTTTCTTTGGGATGGCTTCGGTCACTGCCTCCTGTACAATGTTATGAACCTCCGTCCACAGTCATTCAGGTACTCTGTCTACCAGATCTAATCCCCTGAGTCTAATTCATCTCCTCCACTGTATAATCATAAGGGATTTGAGTTAGGTCATATCTGAATCGCCCAGTGGTCTACCATACTCTTTCCAATTTAAGCCTGAAATTTGCAATAAGGAGCTCATGATCTGAGCCTCGGTCAGCTTCAAATCTTATTTTTACTAACTATGTGGAGCTTCTCCATATTTGGCTGCAAAGAACATAATCAATCTGATTTTGATATGACATCTGGTGCTTGTGTTGTTGGAAAAGGGTGTTTGCTATGACCACCATGTTCTCTGGACAAAACTCTGTTAACCTTTGCCCTGATTCATTTTTCAGTCCAAGGTCAAATTTGCCTGTTATTCTGAGTATATCTTGACTTTCTGCTTTTGCATTCCAATTCTCTATGATGAAAAGGACATCTCTTTTTTTGGTGTTAGTTCTAGAAGGTGTTGTAGATCTTCACAGAACCAGTTGACTCCAGCTGCTTTGGCATCAGTGGCTGGAGTATAGACTTGGATTACTGTGATGCTGAATGGTTTGCCTTGGAAATGAACTGAGATCATTCTCTTTTTTTTTTTTTGTATTTGAACTCACATTTAAACACTGTAGTTTGGACTCTCTTGTTGACTATGAGGGCTACTCCATGGATTTATATATCCTCACAGTAAGCCTCCACCTATGCATTAGGAACAGTCCCTGCACGGGAATAATAAAGAACTACTGCAAAGATCTGTGGGGAAGGCCAAGGAGTCTTGCTTATGAGAAGCTAGAACAAGTGCCTGGGAGACAGTAAATGCTCAATATATTTTTGCCTCTGTTGCTAACCATTACCAGCAAAGACCAAAAAAGGTGTGGACAGGATGAGACTAACAGAATTCTGCTGAAACTAAAACAGCATTTTAACGGGGAATTTTGGCAGCCTTTTCTCTTGCAAATTCTCTAAAAGAAGGGCCTCAGTATACTTCAATGTATCACCTTCAATGTACAAATGATGGATGTGTTCTCATTTACTGAAAATATTACTATTCTGATTATTAACAGTGCATGATCCAAATGGGGCTTTAAGAGCCCATCTATTCTTTCCCACTGCTTTCAAACAGGTTGAGTTTGACTAAATCCTAGCCAAATCACTAACTATTCTCAGAAACTATCAAGATTTGGGAAACAGAAGAGCCCTCCTAACTTTATAATGATGTGGCCCTGGTCCAGTGAGACGAAATGAGTTAGTGATAGTGGAAAGAGGGACTCTCGACCCACAGACTTTAGCTGTGTCAGCCCATCTGCTTACAAGATAAGCAGAAGAAATAAAGGAATTGTATTTAGTCTCACTAGGTGTGACATGAGACAGCATCTGTACTTTAAAAACTTTTCATCTGCTGGAAGTACATATGGAATTACTTATAGATGAAATAACATGGTGTCTACTGTTTGCTTTAAAAATATTCCATCAGAGGGGGAAAGTAAGTATATGTGTGTATTTATGAAAATAGATGAAATAATATTAGCAAAATGTTGATAACTGGGCAATGAATATAAGGGGATTTATTATACTATTTTCTCTCTGTGTGTATGTATATGTTTGAAGGTTTCATAATACAAAGTTAAATCAAATAATCCAGACAAACATAGAGGTCTGTAGCTCCTTGTGGATCGGGAAACATCCTCACAGCTAAGGACCAATATGGATGTTTAAATTTATGTCTCCTCTGTGGAACCTCGGTAGAAAAAAAGAAAGCAGCTGGTCACCAGCAGGTACAGGTATACCAGCCTCTATACACGTCCTTCTCCAGGCTGGGCAGAGGACACATGCAGAGAGAACAACACAGGGCTTTGTCCTACTGCCCTGATTTAACATCATGATGTATCATTTTGTCTATTATCTTAAAGGATAGGGTGATGCTTTCTTGATCAAAGAGCAAAGTGGGAGGGCATAGGAAGAACAGCTGAGGAAACCTGCTCCAAAGAATACTCTGTAGCACTGCGTATTTCAGGTGCTTCTCCAATCCTCACCCTCCCCAGGAGACAGGGCCCCAGTTTTTTTCTGGGGGTTCATTATTACAACTCTAGACACACCTATGGTGCCCCCATCCCACGCCTCCACCAGAGACACCTGGACACTCACAGGCAAGTCTGGAGTACAACATGAGAAACCCTGGGCTGGATGAAGTACAAGTTGGAATCAAGATTGCTGGGAGAAATATCAACAACCTCAGATATGCAGATGACACCACGCTTATGGTAGAAAGCGAAGAAGAACTAAAGAGCCTCTTGATGAAAGTGAAAAGGAGAGTAAAAAAGTTGGCTTAAAAGTCAACATTCAGAAAACTAAGATCTTGGCATCTAGTAGTCTCATCACTTCATGGCAAATAGATGGGGAAAAAGTGGAAACAGTGGCTGACTTTACTTTTTAGGCTCCAAAATCACTGCAGATGGTGACTGCAGCCATGAAATTAAAAGATGTTTGCTCCTTGGAAGAAAAACAAACCTAGATAGCGCATTAAAAAGCAGAGACATTACTTTGCCAACAAAGGTCTGTCTAGTCAAAGCTATGGTTTTTCCAGTAGTCATGTATAGATGTGAGAGCTGGACTATAAAGACAGCTGAGTGCCAAAGAATTGATGCTTTTGAACGGTGGTGTTGGAGAAGACTCTTGAGAGTCCCTTGGACTGCAAGGAGATCCAACCAGTCCATCCTAAAGGAAATCAGTCCTGAATATTCATTGGAAGGACTGAAAGTGAAGCTGAAACTCCAATACTTTGGCCACCTGATGCGAAGAGCTGACTCATTTGAAAAGACCCTGATGCTGGGAAAGACTGAGGGCAGGAGGAGAAGAGGATGACAGAGGACGAGATGGTTGGATGGCATCACTGAGTTAATGGACATGAGTTTGAGTAAACTCTGGGAGTTGGTTGACGGACAGGGAGGCCTGGCGTGCTGCAATCCATCGGGTCGCAAAGAGTCGGACACGAATAAGCGGCTGAACTGAGACACCACTAGGTTCCCTGAACCCTATCCCTCCCTCTCAAATTTCCACACAGAGTCCTCTACAGTGTAGTTACAATATCTCAGAGCCTGGGGTGGGGACACGGGGACAGACCTGGTCAGTAAACAAATGGTTATAATCAAAGACATGGGAGCATATGCTCTTTATCTTAAATGCAACCAACTGGCTGTCCTGACTAGCTCATTTTCAGGTGACAATGTTGCCAGAGACAAGTCTCCATTATTTCCACCAGTGGAAGACAGCGAAGACACTGATGTTTTCAAATGGCAGACCAGTCCAAAATTACTTATCATATGATTTCGCTGCAAGCATTTCCAGGTAGGAAGCTTTTCCTGAGAATCTGTGCCTGGTTTCCTGCCTTGATGATGTCATTCACTTGTCAAGACAATCCTGCGGTCTCAGAAACCAACAAGGTTCAAGAACTTATTCAGGCCCGTGTAGGTCTAAGTGGCAAGAATGATACTGGAATCTGGTTCTTTGGACTCAGGAGTCCAAGCTATTTCACTTGCTCCCCTTCTGGAATGAAGCTGGTGTGAAAGGTGCTCATGATTTTGTACTCATTTTTTCTTTATTAACATTAGTATGCTATTGCGGCAAACCAACTCTGTGGCAGCTATGTAAAAACAGACTGATGGTCTGGCTAACTTTGTTTCTAGAGCAGACAGGTATATATGACAGACCAGAAAATCCTAAGAGACTCAGGAAGGTAAGAGGTAGCAGCAGATGTAATCGTCTGTGTGGGCATCACCTCTGGAGAACTCTGCAGCCATTACTCGTCTCTCCTGCCCTCATCTATCTTAATCACATCTGTCTACTTTTTCTACCCAACCCTTTCTGTTCCTCCAAAGGCTAAGTGAAGTTAAGAGCCTCCTGTTGTCTTCTTTAGCTTCCACAGTCATCTGGGATGTCTCCAGTGACACTGAGAGCACTGGGGTCCCAGATCCCAACTGCCCTGCCCTTCGGTCCCAACCCTGAGGTGGTGGCTACAGTACAGCTGAGGAACCCCTTGTACATGCTGCCTCTTCCTCCCATAACGTGCCTCACTGGAAACTAGCTGTCCTACCACTCACCTCCAGCTTTACTGAAGCATAACTGACAAATAAAATTATATACATTTAATGTGTACCATGTGATTTGATACACATGTAAGTTAATTAACACATCCATCACTTTTTTTTTTTACTTTACAATATTGTTTGGTTTTGCCATACATCAACATGAATCCACCACAGGTGTACACGTGTTCCCTATCCTGAACCCCCTCCCACCTTCCCCCCGCTGCCTGTACCAGCCCCTCTGGGTCATCCCAGTGCACCAGCCCCAGCATCCTGTATCATGCATCGAACCTGGACTGGCAATTCGTTTCACATATGATATTATACATGTTTCAATGTCATTCTCCCAAATCATCCCACCCTCTCCCTCTCCCACAGAGTCCAAAAGACTGTTCTATATACCTGTGTCTCTTTTGCTGTCTCACATACAGGGTTATCGTTACCATCTTTCTAAATTCCATATATATGCGTTAGTATACTGTATTGGTGTTTTTCTTTCTGGCTTACTTCACCTTTTTGTGGTGAGAATGCTTAAGACCTACTCTCTTACAATACAGTATTATTAACTGTATTCACCATGCTGGTGGCTCAGATGGTAAGGAATCTGCCTGCAAAGCAGGAGATCGAGGTTCAGTCCCTGGGTCAGGAAGATCCCCTGGAGAAGGAATAGCAATCCACTCTGGTATTTTTGCCTGGAAAACTCCGTGGACAAAAGGGCCTGGTGGGCTACAGTCCGTGGGGCCACAAAGAGTCAGACACAACTGCATGACTAAGACTTTCACTTTCACCATTCTGTACATTAGATCCCCAAAACTTACTCATCTTACAACCACACTTGAGAAAACACAATAGGAAGGGAAAGAGAGCCATAGCCCTAACTGCTCCACCCCTGGCCCTCAGGCCTCCCTAGGGCTGAGCATAGGCGGCTCCTCTGGCAGCCCCTTCTGCCACCATCCCCAAGGCCAGGGCTGGGTAACATGACAAGAAGCCAGCCTAGAGCCACTGAGCTCACACGTACCTCACTGCCTTCATACATGGCCCCCCTTCCTACCTCCCCTCGGATAGTCAAAAACCAGGACTGCAGGTGAACAGCTCAGTAATTCCCTGGGCCTGTACGGCTGTAAATCCTGAGGCAGTGGGGAAGATTAATTGTGCCATGAAGTAGGGGAAGTAATAATTAAACCTATTAAAAAGGAGGTGGCTGCAGAGGGGGCTGTGGAGATGGATGATGAGGTAGGAAGTGCTAGGCATAGTCATCCCTAGCGGCTGTGACCAGGCCGCTGTGAGGGACTTGGTGCGAAGCCCAGAGCAGAGTGAAAAATACGCTGGGCCTGCCTGGCCAAGCCCGGCCATTAGTCACTGCTTGGAGAAGGCAAAGCATGCCTGGTTTTCATTCTGGTTCACAATAAGAGGTGGGAAGCACCCTCACAAGTGAACAATGCAGAGAATGTTACAGGGAGCTTGTTTCAATATGAAACAAGCATTTCTTTTGTTTCCATCCCTGGGGTGGACTCTTGAAACGCAGAGATAGCCACTTCCGCTCCTCCCTTGAGTGGAGCCTCGACTGGAGCGGCCCCACCTCCCAGCAGCATCTTCTGAGGGCTCCTCTGGCCTCGAGTGTAAAGAGGAGGCCAGTTACAATGGCATTTACGAGCTCTCCGGATGCAAGCCCAGCCCAGCGGTCTGTGCCCCGTGCTCCCTGTGCTGTGCCAGCCACAAAGCTGCCCGCTCGCCAGTCGCTCCCTCCCAGCTGCCCTGGATGCCTGACTTCCTCAGCCCACTCCCGAGAAAGGCTCACCTCGCCTTTCTCCCCATTCTGTGATAGACTCTACTAATGTTCCCTGTTCTCTGGTTCTCTTCTACATCCATTGTCCCACTCACTGCAAGTTAGGCATGGACAAGTGAGTTGCTTTGCCCAATGAAATGCGAGTAGAGGTGACGTGATTCAGCCAGATGAAGCACTGAAGGGCTGGACTGCAACATTCCATTCCCTCTTCCCCTGCCTCACTGACTGGGGAAACTGTGCTCCACCCGGATGGTGCCTCTGGAGGAAGATGGAGCCACAGCTGGCCTGGCTCAGTGACCTGCCCCTGAGGGCTGCATGAGCCTGCGGTGGGCTGGGTGCGACCATAACACCTTGTTGCTTTAGGGCCACTGAGATTTGTGGGCTGTTGTTTCCTCATCAGACCCTAATACATCCTGATGGATATGCCATTTAATATCAATACTCCAAGACTTATCATAATCTGCAATTTCAAACTGCCCTAAAAAGTCTGTGTGAGAAGAGATACCTATTAACAGATATTTCATGAGGGTTTTTGCTTTTTTGCATTTCTTTTTCTTGGTAATCCATGCCTCTGGATGTTCTAAATTCTAGCCCTGGATCAAGTGAGACCACTAAAATCCATAAACTTGAACCAAATTACCTTTGACTCACACCGAATAGACTGCAGTGAATTGACGTTTACTTTTAATGCCCTAAGGTTAGCTGGTTTATTTTTGATTCAAGTTTGATAGTAGAAAAAGCACACTGAAATCTATTATAATCTTTGCTGGTAAAAAAACTTGATAGTATAAATTTTATCAACAAAATCTCTTATATAAAACCTCTTGAGAAATTTCTTTTAGAATTCAGTTTTCCTTCCTCTGAGGAATTCTATGCTCCTATCTTTTGGGTGGTGAGAATAATTCTTTTCTCTTTTTGCTTTGGCTCCCGGGAAACTCTGACTTGAATATGAAGCTCTGTTTAACAACTATTTTAGCCTTCATGGGCTCATGTTTAGGCTCTTTTCCTTAATTTTGCTGTCCTATTTTTATTTGTATTTCCCTAATCCTGATTTTCTATTTCTACTGTATCATCATTAGATAAGTAAAATCCTTTATAGAAGGAAACAAGTTATAAGTAAGCAATCAATCAAAAACCCTTTTCACATCTGTTGTACACGCAGCTAACCTTGCCTTGGTAATCTACCCACCATCCTAGCCTGTCACTTCTTGACTTTGCCTCAATTTGTTTCTTTGACCCTGTTCTACCAACTTTAACAACCCAGAAGCACCCATTACTCAGAGATGGTTCTTTATGATGGAAAGACCTGTGACCAGAATTAGAAGTTTCCTGTTCTACTATGTCACTGTTTCACACTCTTAGGAAAAGTTACTAATTCTCTTGGCCTCAAGTTTTCATCTATTTCAGACGGTTGTTATGAAGATCAAATAAAACTGGATACCACTGTTTTATATTCCATTTTCTAGTACATCAGTTTTATTTCAAATAGCTCATTTATCAAAGTGCTCGATATTACTAATAACAAAATCAAAATATGCCACTCACTCTACTTTATTTTACCATAGAGTGTAATTCACTCTGTCTTAAGATGCCATCATATTTCCAAAGTGAGTACACCACAGGGAGCTTGGTAACAGTTTATATCATCTAAGGAGAGTGCAAAATCAAGGGATCTAGGGATACTACAGCCAACTTCTGTATGTGATGAGAGCAAGGGAGCCCATTTCTTTGAGAGTCTCATGTGAGAGAGGAGGCCCCCCAGGGGCGTCTGGAAATGCAGAGGGGCAATATGGGTTGTGATCATATCTGGGGGCCACAGTGGCAGGCTATGGGCAGGGCTTGCATCATATGGGCAAGTGAAAACTGCTGCATCCTCAAATCCTCAAGAGACCATACTAAGAAGCACTGGGGCTGAGGTGATTTTATACTCTGGCACCAGTTAATAATCTGAAAAATACAACTTTACTTCTATATACTGTCATATATCAAAACTAATTAACTGGGAAGTCTTTTGGCTGGTATCCAATAATTTAAGCAAAAAACTAAGAAACTGAAAACCCTAACTTTAAAATCTAGTATGGGATTCCCTTGTGGCTCAGACAGCAAAGAAACCACCTACAGTGCAGGAAACCCAGGTTCAATTCCTGGGTTGGGAAGATCCCCTGGAGAAGAGAATAGCTACCCACTCCAGTATTCTTGATGGGGAATTCCATGGACAGAGGAGACTGACTGATCCCTTTCACCAGGTTCTTACTGTGAAATATAATTCAGAAAATATAAATTACCGTATATAGGCTTCCTCCCAATTTCATTATGATAATTAACAAAGAGGGGAACCTTTCCCTATGTAATAAAAATAGTAGTAGCAGTAATAATGACAATAATATATAAATACATCTTTGTGATCACATTCAATACTATGACAACACAAAAGAATTGTGTGACTCCAGATATGCAATTTCAGCTCAGAATTCTTCCCTAAACATTAGTCTCATAAATCTAATTGCCTAATGGATATACTTCAGATACATCAAAAATTCAATTATTTCCAAAAATGTTCACTGAACAGATGAAATCTAACATTTTAGGGCACTTGTTGGTTTTTAAAGTCTTCAGCCTCCACTATCTTATTTGACTCCAGGACAAAGGCAGGGTAGCTGGGCCGGCTTCTGAAGACACTCACAAAGGCCACACAGTCAGGACCGGAGCTCAGGCCCACAGCCTCCCAGCCCCACACTTTTCCCCTCGATTACTTCACCCCTTCAAGAGTCTGAGAGAGCAACTGCTACAGAATTCAACAATGAGGTCTGCAGTGAGGATAAAGCCCACCTCCTGAGGCTGCACCATTCCATCAGCCCAGAGAAGAAGAGAGGATGGCAGGGTATGCCCAGAGCAACAGGAAGCCCTGGGAACAAACAGGGAAGGGGAGGAGGAGCAGAAGAGCTGGCCAAAAGAACAGCTCTTCAAAATGATTTCACTTTGCAAATTCAATTGCAAAGACAGATGGATTTTCCAGCAAGTCTGGAGAGCAAATTATGAAATCTGCTTTCCCAAGGCAGTCGGGTCTGAAAAGCTTCATTTTAAAAATTCACAGTGGATAGAAAACTCAAACTCTATGATTGTGTGAAGTGTTCTAGCTAGATTAAGCATAATGCTATCAAAACAAGTGATTCACATATTCTGCTCATTTTTCTATTAGTATATGGGCTTTTGGCTAGGGCAACTTCAAAAACATGGAGAGCAAAATGGGATTGAAATTGTGAATCCATTTACTGCTTTCAGTTTTTATTCTCTTTCTGCTTAATTGAGAGAAATTTACTTAGGAAATGAGAGGCTCCTGGGGTGGGTTCACTCATGCACATCACAGAATATTTAAAGGTATACTCCTCTTTTGAACCGCTTTAAATCTGAAACCCCATTTACCTCCTTTATTCAAGGTGTAGACCCACAGGATCAGAGAAATCTATAGAAATCACCTAAACTTAGGCTTCCCAAAACATCTGTTGGTTCTTGACACACCTCAACCCTGCTACATCAGGACAAGGTGGGTCCCTGTCTGTCTATCTTGCCAGACCAGTCAGTCACCTGTCCCATCTCTAGTCAACCACTTCTTCCATGTACATATAAATAAAGGAACCACCCAACCTCTCCCCTTCTATCACACAAAGAAATGTTAATGCAGAATACTATTAATTGTCAAGACCCAGAATAGACAACTTCAATGCTTTTCCTTCTTTTTGTCCTTTAGGTATGCACATTTCTGTTATAGAGATATGATAATATATCAAATTGAACATAATAATCCCAAAAATATTTTCCAATTTTAAAAATAATACATATTAAAAAATATTTCTAGCAGATACAAATTTTGGCTCACCCAGCACTCATTTTCACTTCCTCCCCTTCCTGTGCTGCCTCTGGCTATGGAGCTGGAATGGTAAATATTCAATTTCCCAGTTTCCTTTGCAGTCAAGGTTGGTTAAGTGACACTACTGTGGACAACAGACAAAAGCACAAGACTGCCAACATTTTAGGAAAAGTTTTTGATTTTCTGATAAAAACTGCTTCTCCCAATTTGAACAAGTCATGATGCCTGGAGCTTCAGCAGCCACTGTGTTACAATGAGGTATAAAAGACTAGCATGAAAATATCCTTAACCTCTGAACCAACATTAGATGTCTCACACTGTTTTGTGAGAAAAATAAGCCTTTATTTGTTTAAGCCATTGTAAATCAGATTTCTTAGCCAAGGATTATTGTCACTATATATTCAATGCAGAAAATACAAAACACAGGAAAACTCTTTATCTACCCACCTACCTATCTCACTCCATGACTATCTGAGATAATTATTGCTAACACTTTAGTATAGTTCCTGACAATCTGTTTTTGTGCAGGTATAGATTGTTTTATTTGTATCATTGAGACATTATATGTACTGATTTTTAAATATAACTAAAACAAAACTTGGTTCTTAAAAGAAGGTAATAATGAAAGAATTTCGATGATGGCTATCTGCCATTAGGTCTCTGCTTTGAATTAGATCATTCAACATGTATTTAAAAGGTGCAGACAACCATTTCTCGTTTCTTGGTATTGAAAGTAGTTATTATGTGCTCTCTACAGCTCTGCTTTGCTGAATAAAAACTGTTTTAAGTCCAGTCATTCTTCTGATAGTGTTTTAACAATGTGAAAACAAGCAACTCTTAGGAAGTGCTGGGACAGAACTATATCAGGGATATAGTCTTTGGGGGTTTCACACTCGACAACAGATTTCATTTGAAATAGGGAGTAAAGGATGTGGCAAAAGAAACAGATTTCCTGGTGTTGGTCAGGAGCCAAAGAAGGGCAGTTGACATGTACACAGCGGGTTCATAGAAGCCACTTCACAATATACCAGCCAACTGAAACGTGGAAGATAAAGCTCAAGGCTAACACTTTCTAATTTTTGTCTTTGCTTCTAGGCTCTTCTCTTCTACATCCCAACAGAGTTCGCTCTCCCGTGATTCCGCTTTACACTGCTCAGTTCTCCTTTTACTGGCAGATTTTACATGTTTAGATTCTCTGTGGATCTTCCTTCTATCGCTCATCTTCTTTTCCATCTCACCTTTTTTTTCATATCATCCTGCTTTCTTCTTCCAGTTTTCTACTCCCATCTCATGTCTTTTTGCACCTACTAAGGACACCAAACTCATATAAACTTTTCTCTTAGTTCCCATAGTAAATATTATTTAAGGGTCTGTGTACCTTCTGAGAATCAGTGTTGCCTCTCCCTCATTTTGTAGCATTTTTTCATTTATCTCTATTTTTTTCTTGTTTAACCTCCAAATAAAGCAAGGTGTGTCTAATATTTACTCATAAATAAAGTACAGTGTTTGCGATCCAGTGGGATTTGACTGCATCCTCCATTGCATGGGCTCTGGCTAAATCCCAGTCTCAGATCTGTCATGAGATGACAGAATGATGATGTATATAATGTCTCACTCAATTCCCAGTGTATAATAATATCCATTTTAATAATTAAAATTATTGAGGACTTATTATGTGCCAGGTACTATTTTAAACATTTACATACGTCAACGTGATTCTCAAAAGAGCATATGATTTAAGTACTATAATTATCCTCACATTCTAGACAGCCCACAGAGAGGTTAAGGAACTTGCCCATCCATGGTCATGTGACTAAAAAGTGGCAGGCAGGGATTTGAACCAGGCAATCTGATTCTAGAATTCAAGAGTTTAGCCAGCACATGTGGTAGCATTTAATGGCATCTGGACAATAAACAATTAATCAACGCTTCTGTGAAGAAGATGCAGGTGGATAAGGTGGGATCTGGGAGGTGCAACTAAGCTCGATAACTTCCAAATCATGTCTAGATTGCTCACCTGGGGCTTTCACTACATCAGCTTGGGAGAGGAGGAGGCGGGGAGTGGGTAAACTTCAGGACAAAGTCCCAGAGGTTCCCCAATACTAAAAAGATGGAATTTAAACTGGGTGCATTCTAAACTGCGTAGCCAACCTCATCCTCCACATCTCATTAGCCCAAACCCTCTACTCCAGCTAGCTCTCTTCTGTGCTTTTGAAAGGAGTAAACGGAATACACCTCACACCCCCAGAGAAACAGTAACAGTGGCAATTACGGTGATAAGAGTGTTACACTGGTCTCGCCTCCAAAGAGTCCACCGTGCTCTCATCTCTCTCTCCCCTTTATCTTTATAGCATGACTCGGGGGGATGCAAAGTTATTCATCATTCATTTTCCAGATGGAGAAACTGAAGTACAAAGAAGAGGGGCAACCTACCAAAGTCAGACAGCTGGTTACTGTCAGTACGTACCTGGCTCCTATCTCATCTCCTTAGGATCAGGTCCTGGGAGCCCTCCAGAGTGAAAAATGACTTGACTTATTCATCTCTGTTGGCTCAGATATAATTTGCTAAAATGCCACTACCACTCTTTCAGTGAACATTTACCACAGCGCTGCAATGGGCATCAGGGATAAGAGATAAGGACTACGGATTCCTGCTCACCACCTGGTGGGGCGGGGGGGGGGCCTGATGACTATGCGGGATAACAGGTGGGGGAACGGAGGCACTGCAAGCAACACACAAGCCCCCCAGTCACCAGATGCTTGCTCGAATGACCACCAGCGCCGCCAGAGCTCTGCTATGTGGGGCAAAAAGAGTAAAGAATGCTTTTACACCTTGAACTTCCGAAAAGGAAACAGTACAGATCAATACTGCAGGCTTTACAGCAAGAGGATTCATGTTTCTTTTTATACATGCTTATCTGCAATAGTTCACAAAGGTCTGTTTGAAAAAAGAGGATTATCACCAATTATTAATAAAACAGGTTAATTTGCTTAACAATGATTTTTTTAATGATTAATGAAATTTATTCAGCATAAAAAGATGATCATAGTTAATTCACACATGCTTTAAACATACCCATCCATTAAATTACAAAAACATGGCACAGCTTATTACAAAAAATTGGGTAAGAGACAAAAGGTAAGTTTTCTCTTATGAGTCCTCTGCATAAATTAGGTGAAAACAACAGCCACACTGGGAGCTCAGAGACCACACATACCCAGCTACAATCCTTAGAGGAACTGAGGGAATGGAATTAGAAAGCAGCTAAGTCCTATTCTTTTTATCACTTTGAAAGACACTGTATGTACCCTGGAAGCAAAAAGCAACATACAAAAGAGAATCCTCTGATCCTGGAGAAGGCTGGAGACAGAGAGAAACTTGTCCATTCAGTCCAAAGCACTGAACGTCCAATCCTGAGGACAGCTCCTAACTAAATGGTGCCAGGGGTGCTAGTGAAGGACAAGACAGCTTGTCTCTCTCTCTCTTTCCCAACTCCTGCTCCACCAACAAAAAGGTGTTTCCTCAATGTTTCTCTAGAGGTGTGCTGTCCAATACAGTAGCCAGTAGCCACATGTGGCTACTGAGCACTTGCAACGTCACCAGTCCAAACTGAGATGTGCTGCCAATACAGGAGATGCAGGTTCGATTCCTGGGTCGGGAAGATCCCCGGGAGGAGGAAATGGCAACCCACTGCAGTGTTCTTGCCTGAAAAATTCCATGGACAAAAGAGTCTGGTGGGCTTCAGTCCATGGGGTCACAAAGAGTCGGACATGACTGAGCAACTGAGCATGCAGGCATGTAATATAAAACAACCCAGGATTTCAATTTTCACACTGATTAATGTCATTAATTTTCATATTGATTACATGTTGAAATGATAGCATGTTTTATATAGTGAGTTAAACAAAATATGTTATTAAATTTATTTTCACTTTTTTTTTTTATCTTTTATCATGTGCCCACTGGAAAAATTTAGATTATGTATGTGGCTCACATCACCTTTCTAGTGGACAATGCTACTCTGGCCCATTTGTCTACCCTTCAAGACAGTGAGCTTCGTGAAGCAGATGACTGATCTTCATTTTTGGAGCCTCGGGTCTGGGCTCAGTGTTCGACTCACATCAGAGCTGCCAAAAGTCTTTGTTGATCTAACTGGAACTGCAGCTCCAACAAATAGCTTACTTCTTCTGAACTGCAGTTTGCTCACCTGAGAAACAGGGTAAAGAGAAGATTCAATGAAATACTCATCTAAAGCAAACAGCCAACTTCTGTTGCCAACCGATGGACTGGATTCAAATTCTGGTATCTATTCTGAACACTTCTGTGGCTGATACTGAGATCCACCTGCAGACCTAAACATAAGATTTTAGGTAGGTGGTGCTTGATGATGAGGGCCAGGCAGTGTGAGGAATAAGAGAATTCTGCAATCATCATAAAGATCGGTTGAAAATGAAGCCTACTCTGCCTTTAGACATTTAGTGAGATTTAAACGACCCTAGTCAATTTCTCTCTTGAACACAGTGGGGTTATTGCACGCAACAGCACATCAAATGCTTTAGGTATTTATACTACCACTCTGGCATTCTCAGTGTCGGCAATCTGAAAGTCTACCCAGGCAACACGTGAAGCAAGGCAGGTACACTATTCCCAACAGGAGTCCTGTCAACAGCGCCACACAGACAGACATTCAGCCAGTCTGTAAACGAGAGGATCTCATCCTTAGGGTACATGTCAGACTCTTAAGGGGAGCTTTTAAAAATCCCAATGCCAAGCCCAGACCTCAGGCCAATTAAGTCAGAATGTCTACAGTGGGGTGCTGTGGTTTGAATGTTTTAACCCCCCAAAATTCCTATTTTGAAATCCTAACCTCCAAGGTCATGGTATGAGTTGGTGGGGCTTTGGGAGGGGACTGGGTCATACAAGTGAAACCCTCATGAATGAGATTAGTGCACTTATGAAAGAAGCTCCAGAGAAATCCAGCTTCTTCTACCATGACCCAGAAGATGGTCACACAACCTCACCCAACCATGCTGACCCTCTCACCTCAGACTTCCAGCCTCCAGAACTGTGAGCAATAAATTCCTGCTGTCTATAAGCCACACACCATGAAATTAAAAGACACTTACTCTTTGGAAGGAAAGTTATGACCAACCTAGGCAGCATATTAAAAAGCAGAGACATTACTTTGCCAAGAAAGGTCCATCTAGTCAAGGCTATGGTTTTTCCAGTAGTCATGTATGGATGTGAGAGCTGGATTATGAAGACAGCTGAGTGCCAAAGAATTGATGCTTTTGAACTGTGGTGTTGGAGAAGACTCTTGAGAGAGTCCCTTGGACTGCAAGGAGATCCAACCAGTCCATCCTAAAGAAGATCAGTCCTGGGTATTCATTGGAAGGACTAAAAGTAAAGCTGAAACTCTAATACTTTGGCCACCTGATGCGAAGAGCTGACTCATTTGAAAAGACCCTGATGCTGGGAAAGATTGAGGGCAGGAGGAGAAGGAGACAACAGAGGATGAGATAGTTGGATGGCATCACCGACTCAGTGGACATGAGTTTGGGTAAATTCCAGGAGCTGGTGATGGACAGGGAATCCTGGCATGCTGTAGTCCATGGGGTCACAAAGAGTCAGACATAACTGAGTGACTGAACTGAAATGAAAAGCCACAGTCTGTGTATTCTCTTATAGCAGGTCAAACACACTAAAACAGCGGGCATGAGGGCTTTGCAATGTTCCTCTGGCAATTCTAAAATCAGCCAAGGCTGAAGTCTGCTGTGATAATCCCTTTCTCCTTCTAGCATGTTTTTAACACTTGGAAAAAGAAGAGGCCCTGAGATCAGGGAACTACCTGGGCTCAGTATTTCCTGACTGTGTGATCTTGGATTTACCTACCCTCAGGAGCTGCATTTTCCTCCACTGTCAAATGGAGCTAATAATACCCCCCTTACAGGGTGTGCTGCAGATGAAATGAATAAGATCATCTATGCAGAGTGACTGGTGTGCAATGGGTTCCTGTGGAACCATGGTTGCAATCGTTGTCATTATTCCCTCACCTCAAGGGAGATGACTCCTGCATGTGGTTAGGTTAGTGTCACTTTCTCCTGTGTTCATGCTATGCTGGCAGAGCAGACGATGCACATAAAAGAACTTTGCAGACCAAGGCTTCTCAAACCTTAATGTGCATGAGTCACTGGGGACCTTGTTAATATACAGAAGCTTATTTCCTAGGTCTGAGGTGGGGCTGAGAGTCTGCACTCCTAATAAGCTCCCAGGAGATGAGATGCTGCTCATCCATGGGCCACACTTTGAGTACCTCAACTGTAAATGGTAAACTGTTCGCCAAAATAAAATGCTACTAGTACTTCCTTAGCTTACTTTTTGGAAGTATCATCACATTACCTACTCTCGTGAATGTTCAAAGGTTTTTCTTTTGAGAGACTTTATAGCAAGTTTAATACCTATAAAGGAAGCAGTACAATTAGAGATCCGACAGAAAAACTTGAGGGTTTAAGCTCATTATTTTTCACCTTATGGTTCTATTCCCGCCATTAGTCACCATCTGATTGAATATAATAAACACATCTGAATTGCAAGTGTGAAAAATGCATTTACCCTCCTCTTCCCCAAGAATTGAAGGTATTTCTCCCTTTGTCTGCTCCAGAGGACAATGAGAAGATACATTACAACCTCCAAGGTACTTTGTGTTTCTTCTACTACTTTGGGAAAATAACAATAAACTCTGACATTTCAGAAACTTCTCTGGCTTTATCTTCATAATGATAGTGGTATTTCTCAATGTGAGCAGCTTCATCTGAGTGTCACAATCTTAGTCCTGCAAGTGCTCTATCTGAATGATAATGGAGTCTCTGTTTTATATCATGTATCCAGCTTTACATATAACTATGTCCTCAACAACTGAGCAAGAGAAATTTGTAAGTGAATCAAATTATATTTTAGATGCAGAAAAACAGCTGGCTATTAAGATTTCTATGAAACTGAATTCTGAAAACCATCTTTGAAAGTCTATTTTGTCTTTCGGAAAATCTGGATTTTCCATTTTTCTGCATGAGTGGATTACATCAACCTCAACTAGTGATCACCTCTACAGGGTGTCTTCCACACCTATGGATTCTGGGTTTTGGTGTGTTTTTTTTTTCTCTTGGCTTAGCCTTGCTGTGTGATCTAAGGTTAGTCAATAAATTTCCCCACATACAAGTTTTCTTATCAGTGAAAAATATTCACTTTCTTATAAAGTGAAAGAATTAAAATAAATAACATTTTATAAAAAAGCTTTTCAGTTCTAACATCCCATAGTTCTAGGATCCTTTTAATGGTAGGGTATGCCAATATTCTGATTTTCTAACATGACTCTCACAATGTCTGGAAGCACCCCACTGACAGCTTTATTCAGGTCACAAGCCATGTGCCTCAAGAGCAAAACATGTCTCAAACTCTTTAGCAAATACAAATGTAGCAGACTATAGAATATACCAGTGGCTCCTGGAAATGGCTCCAAGTGCTTGGAAGTCACGGAGGCTAAACTAGAAGAGTTCACCAGTTCCGGCATCTAGACTTGGCATCTTGAAATTGCAAAAGCAAAAAATCAGTTAAATTTCTTGAGGGTTCAGAATGATAATCAAGCTTTTGATAAGAGCAAAAAGACCTTGTTTTCAATCCTGGTTCTGACTTTTACCTGACTGTAAGTTTTTAGAATAGTTTTTACTTTGAAATAATTATACTTTTCTCATTCTGCACTGGCTGATACCAGCATGTGACTTTTCTTCATGAGCCTGTTAATATTAATACAATGGCTTACAGGGACCGATTTTCAAATATTGAACCAGTTTTGCATGCTCTGTGTAAACTCCACTGGTCATGGTGTATAATTCTTTTTATTTGTGCTGAATTATAAGGGCTGATACTTTGTTAAAACTTTCATATCTGCATTCATTACCTATACATACATATACACACACACACACACATATATATGTGTGTGTATGTGTGTGTGTGTGTGTGTGTGTATATATATATATATATATATATATAAAGTCTTTGCTTGGTTCTGGAATCAGGATAATAGTGGCCTCATAGAATGAGTTAGGAAGTGTTCACTCCTCTTCCATTTTCTGTAAGAGATTGCAGAATTCCTGTTAATTCTTCTTTAAATATTTGGTAGAGTTCTGCAGTGAAATCATCTAGGTTTAGAGATCTCTTTGTGGGGTGGTTTTTAATGAAAAATACAATTTCCTTAGTAGTTATATTCATAGGACTATTCAAATTATCTAGTACACATTGGGTAAACTGTGCTGGTTTGTACTTTTCAAGGAATTAGTCCATTTTAAGTAAGTTGCAAATTATCGACATGGAGTTGCTCATAGTATCTCCTTATCCTTTTGATATTTGTTGGGTCTATGATGACACTCTCGTTTTATTCAAAATAATAGCCATCTGTGTCTTCTCTATTTTTCTTTGTCAGTGTTGCTACATGTTTTGCAATTTTATTGATCTTTTCAAAGAACCAGCTCTTAGTTTTACTGATTTTCTCTACTGTTTTTCCTGTTTTCAATTTCATTGATTTCTGCTCTTACATTTATTATCTCTTTCCTTTGGATTGTTTTAGGTTTATTTTGCCTTTGTTTTCCTAGTTTCTTCAGGAGGAGCTTAGATTATTGACTTGAGATTTTTCCTTTTATCTAACTTAAATATTTAGTGCTATAAATTTCCCTCTCAGCACAAATTATGATATGTTGCATTTTCATTCAATTTAATATACTTTTTCATTTTCCTTAAGATTTTTTCTTTAATCCACTTATCATTTAAAAGTGTTTAGTTTCCAACTGTTTGAAGACTTTTTATTTTTTACCTGTCTTTCTGTTTTTGATTTATAGTTTGGTTCCATTATGGTCAGAGAACATTCTTGATATCAATTGTTTTCCATTTGCTGAGGTTTGTTTTATGGCCCAGGATATATATGGTCTGGTTGCTTTCAAGAGATTTTTCTTTGTCTTCAGTTTTGTGAAGTTTAACTAGGATGTGTCTTGGTATAGATTTCTTTCTGGATTTTTTCCTATGGAGTTTGCTCAGCTTCTTAAATCTGTATGTTCATATTTCTTGTCAGTTTCAAGAAACTTTCAGCTTTTATTTCTTCATATTCATTTTCAGCCCCTCTCTCCTCGTTCCAGGACTCAAACAACACAAATGCTGGATTGTTTGTTACAGTTCCACATGTCTCCAAGGTTCTGTTCATTTTTTCCCCCAGTCTATTTTCTCTATGTTGCTCAGACTAGATAATTTCTACTGTTGTATCTTCAAGTTCATTGATTCTTTCCTTTGTCTTCCCCATTCTGCTGTTGAGTTCATCTGTTAAGATTTTTATTTCAGTTACTGTATTTTTCAGTTCTAAATTTCCATTTGGTTCTTCTTTATACCTTCTCTTTCTTTGCTGAGGCTTTTCATTGTTTTCCATTTGTTTCAAGAATGTTCATAATTGCTCAATGAAACACTTCTGTGATATTTGCTTTAAAAATCTTTGAGAGATAATTCTAGCAAATGTGCCATCACGATGTCAGTATCTCTTATCTCTTCTCATTGAGTTTGAGATTTTCCTGGTTCTTAATGAATGAGTTCCAACTGAAACCTGGTCTTTTTAATTATTATAAGATTCTGGACCTAATTTTAATCTTATGTTTTAGCAGATTTCCTCTGACATCACCAGGTCATCCTCTGGTGGGTGAAGGGTACAATACCATCTTGTCACTGCCAGATGCAGGGAGAAGTCCAGTTTTCTCCACTTAGCCTTCTAAAGGAACTCACTACCATGCAGCTTATTATCTTGTCATTCTTTGGGTCCTGAGATCCCTACTGGTCTACCTTGTTTTTTCTACCTTTCTGAGCATTCTTATGCTTGTTTTATACGTAATGCTTAGAGTTTTGGGAAAGTTATCTATTCAATTCCCTAGAAGCAGAAGTTGGTAATACAATCTTGAGTGAGCCATTTCACCTCACTAATACGGAACTATCCTTATTATCCAGCAAAGAATCTTATCCTCCATTAGAGGGCAGATAGACTGAAAACCGCAATCACAGAAAACCAACCAATCTGATCAAATGGACCACGGCCTTGTCTAACTCAGTGAAACTATGAGCCACGCCGTGTAGGGCCACAAGACAGATGAGTCATGGTGGAGAGTTCTGAAAAAACATGGTCCACTGGAGAAGGGAAGGCAAACCACTTCAGTATTCTTGCCTTGAAAACCCCATGAACAGTATGAAAAGGCAAAAAGATAGGACACTGAAAGATGAACTCCCCACGTCAGTAGGTGCTCAATATGTTACTGAAGATTAGTGGAAAGAATAAAGAGAAGAAGCCAAAGCAAAAACAACACCCAGTTGTGGGTGTGACTGGTGATGGAAGTCAAGTCTGATGCTATAAAGAGCAATATTGCATAGGAACCTGGAATGTTAGGTCCATGAATAAAGGCAAATTGGGAGTGGTCAAACAGGACATGGCAAGAGTGAACATTAACACTTTAGGAATCAGTGAACTGAAATGGACCAGAATGGGTGAATTTAACTCAGATGACCATTCTGTCTACTACTGTGGGCAGGAATCCCTTAGAAGAAATGGAGTAGCCATCAGAGTCAACAGAAGAGTCTGAAATGCAGTACTTGGATGCAATCTCAAAAATGACAGAATGATCTCTGTTCATTTCCAGGGCAAACCATTTAATATGAGAGTAATCCAAGTCTATGCCCCAAACAGTAATGCTGAAGAAGCTACAAGACCTTCTAGAACTAACACCCCCAAAAGATGTCCTTTTCGTTATAGGGGACTGGAATGCAAAAGCATGAAGTCAAGAAATACCTGGAGTAACAGGTAAACTTGTCCTTGGAGTACAGAATGAAGCAGGGCAAAGGCTAATAGAGTTTTTCCCAGAGAACACACTGGTCATAGCAAACACCCTCTTCCAACAACGCAAGAGAAGACTCTACACATGGAAATTACCAGATAGTCAACACCGAAATCAGATTGATTATATTCTTTGCAGCTAAAGATGGAGAAGCTTTATACAGTCAGCAAAAAACAAGACGGGGAGCTGACTGTGGCTCAGATTATGAACTCTTTATTGCCAAATTCAGACTTAAATTGAAGAAAGTGGGGAAAACCACTAGACCAGTCAGGTATGACCTAAATCAAATCCCTTACAATTATACAGTGGAAGTGACAAATAGATTCAAGGGATTAGATCTCATAGACAGAGTGCCTGAAGAACTATGGACAGAGGTTCGTGACATTGTACAGAGGGCAGTGATCAAGGCCATCCCCAAGAAAAAGAAATGCAAAAAGGCAAAATGGTTGTCTGAGGAGGCCTTACAAATAGCTGTGAAAAGAAGAGAAGCAAAAGGCAAAGGAGAAAAGGAAAGATATAAGCATCTGAATGCAGAGTTCCAAAGAATAGCAAGAAGAGATAAGAAAGCCTTCCTGAGCAATCAATGCAAAGACATAGAGGAAAACAATAGAATGGGAAAGAGATCTCTTCAAGAAAATTAGAGATACCAAGGGAACATTTTATGCAAAGATAGGCACAATTAAGGACAGAAATGGCATGGACCTAACAGAAGCAAAAGATATTAAGAAGAGGTGGCAAGAATACACAGAAGAACTGTACAAAAATATTCATAACCTAGATAATCCTGACGTGTGATCACTCATCTAGAGCCAGGCATCCTGGAATGCGAAGTCAAGTGGGCCTTAGGAAGCATCACTACGAACAAAGCTAGTGGAGTTGACAGAATTCCAGTTGAGCTATTTCAAATCCTAAAAGTGATGCTGTGAAAGTGCTGCACTCAATATGCCAGCAAATTTGGGAAACTCAGCAGTGGCCACAGGACTGGAAAAGGTCAGTTTTCATTCCAATCCCAAAGAAAGGCAATGCCAAAGAATGCTCAAACTACTGCACAATTGCACTCATCTAACTAATGCTCAAAAGTCTCCAAGCCAGGCTTCAGCAATATGTGAACAGTGAACTTCCAGATATTCAAGCTGGATTTAGAAAAGGCAGAGGAACCAGAGATCAAATTGCCAACATCCGTTGGCTCACTGAAAAAGCAAGAGAGTTCTAGAAAAACATCTGCTTTATTGACTATGCCAAAGCCTTTGACTGTGTGAATCACAACAAACTGTGGAAAATTCTTAAAGAGACGGGCATACCAGACCACCTGACCTGCCTCTTGAGAAATCTGTATGCAGGTCAGGAAGCAACATTTAGAACCAGAAATGGAACAACAGATTGGTTCCAAATCGGGAAAGTAGTACATCAAGCCTGTATATCGTCACCCTGCTTTTTTAACTTACATGCAGAGTATATAATGAGAAACGCTGGACTGGATAAAGCACAAGCTAAACTCAAGATTGCTGGGAGAAAATATCAATAACCTCAGATATGCAGATGGTACTACCCTTATGGCAGAAAGTGAAGAAGAACTAAACAGGCTCTTGATGAAAGGGAAAGAAGAGAGTGAAAAAGAAAACTAAGATTATGGCCTCTGGTCCCATCACTTCATGGCAAATAGATGGGGAAACAATGGAAACAGAGGCAGACTTTACTTTGGGGGCCTCCAAAATCACTGCAGATGGTGACTGCAGCCATGAAATTTAAAGATGCTTGCTCCTTGGAAGAAAAGTTATGACCAACCTAGACAGCATACTAAAAAGCAGAGACATTACTTTGCCAACAAAGGTCCATCTAGTCAAAGCTATGGTTTTTCCAGTAGTCATGTATAGATATGAGTCTTGGACTATAAAGAAAGCTGAGTGCTGAAGAATTGATGCTTTTGAACTGTGATGTGGAGAAGACTCTTGAGAGTCCCTGCAAGAAAATCCAACCAGTTCATCCTAAAGGAAATCAGTCCTTCATTTGAAGGACTGAAAGTGAAGCTGCAACTCCAATACCTTGGCCACCTGGTGCAAAGAACTGACTCACTGGAAAAGACCCTGACGCTGGGAAAGATTGAGGGCAGGAGGAGAAAGGGATGACAGAGGATGAGATGGTTGGATGGCATCACCGACTCAATGGACATGAGTTTGATTAAACTCTGGGAGTTGGTGATGGACAGGGAAGCCTGGCATTACACAGTCCATGGGGTCCCAAAGAGTCGAACACAACTGAGTGACTGAACTGAACTGAATAAGGAATTAATGTGCCTGTGCTTAACCAATGGAAAGCACTCAGAACATGATGGCTGAAGTAAATCAAATCAAACTGAAATGTTTTAAAATGAAGACACAGGATCATTCATGTTTTGGAGTGAAGAGAAATTAAGTGTGAAATAGGTGATGTTACTCTGTGCATGTGTGCGTGTATGCGTGTGTTTGATTTCCAAACAAAAAAACTAATTTTTTAAAACTTACAATTTAAAACTAAGATGACTCTTATTCACATTACAAAAGAATTCTTTACAAAATAAGCACAGCTGTTTATTAAATTCATTCATGAACTAAATTTCAAAAATTTTACTCTAATGATTTATGCCCAGTTTTTGCTAAGCAGAGTTGTTGATAAATAAAACCCCAAGGCTAAGAGGAGTTTTGGAAGCCAAGTGAAGGAGGAATCTGAGAAAGAGTGTCAGTGATGCAGACATGGAGGGGAGCTCAAATAAATGAAGTACAAGGCGAGGCTGACAGATCTGACATTTAGAAAATCACTGAGACTTTAGCCAAAGAAATTTAAAAGGCGGGGGGCAGGGGAGCGGGAAGAAAGCAAATCTAGGGTAGCTGATAAGTAAATGGAGTTAAGGAAGGAGAACCTGAGAGGAAAAGGAATAAAAAGATGAATCCAAATTTGAAATTGAAGGGGAGGAACTATGGAGTTTACATCCTGATATCACTGCTGGGATTGTTACTGTATTAGAGTCATTTCCAAAAAAAGATCAAGAAGACTTAAAACAGAATGGACATATGGAATAAATCCAAAAAAGAAACAATTCCAAAATGGGCTATTCCTTTAACTATATCTAAGACTGATCGGATATACTATAAAGCAGCACTTCTAAAACTATCTTGGTGAAGGGCCAGTTTGGGTATTCTTTGCTTTTTATAATCAACTGCAAACTAATGCTATTATAATGAAATATCACAGCAATGTCCAATTGCTATAAAAGTTTCAAAATGCTTACCCTTGCTTTCTTTCCTTATCTTCTTGTGGACATGGAATAGATAGTTCATGGACTGGCATTGACTCAGCTTAGAGCAGCAGGCTCTCTGAAGCTGGACTCAGGCTGCACAGACCTCAAATTCAAAGCCTGACATCTCAACCGAGCTCCAGATGTCCAGGGAAATGTCTAACATGAGGGCATTTCGTTTCTGTGCCCCTGCTTGTATTAATCAGGGTAGGCTAAGTCACGCTGTCACAGAGCACACACTGGTCCCAGAGGTTTACCACATGTGCTTCTTGCTCACTCCGCACACCAAGGTGAGTCAGCAGGAGGCTCCCTTCTGCATACCCTCCACCCCAGTGGCTGCAGCAGGAAAACAAACACTGAAGGACTGCGTGAGCACTTTCCATGGCCTCACATTTTATTGGCTAGAAGTGGTAACACCTCCATGTCAAGGAAGCTGGGAAACTTCAGCACACCACTTTAACCATAAGCAGCACAGAGGAAAGTCTGTTGTTCTGCTGGAAACCCGCTGGTGGAGAAGCACTTCTCCCTTCCTCTCTCTCCCCGGTATACTGAGCTAGCAGATTTGGGAAGGGATGGGTGGGTGACTCTTAGTGTCAAATTAAAGTGTTAGTTGCTCAGTTGTGTCCAACTCTTTGCAACCCCATGGACTGTAGCCTGCCAGGCTCCTCTGTCCATGGAATTCTCCAGGCAAGAATACTGGAGTGGGTTGCATTCCCTTCTCCAGGGAAACATCCTGACCCAGGGATCAAACTGGTGTCTCCCCAACTGCAGGCGGATTCTTTACTATCTGAGCTGCCAGGGAAGCTTAACCAGTATTCTCTTGATGACTGCAGGCTTTTTGCCCAAGACTGGCTACTGCTGTTACCTGTACATAGGCATCCAATTGCCACCCTCATTTGTAAGGGTCTTGTACAAGGAAATGGCAACCCACTCCAGCATTCTTGCCTGGAGAATCCCATGGAGGAAGGAGCCTGGTAGGCTACAGTCCATGGGGTCGCAAAGAGTTGGACACGATTGAGCAACTTCACTTTCACTTTGCACAAGTTCTCTGGAGCTCTGGGGGAGACCTACCCACTGCACAGCTCCCTGATGTGGGAGCCCTCTCTTAGACTCCCTGCACAGTCACAGTCCAGAGCCCTGTGCTGCTAGGGCTCGCTCCTCATAGGCGGCCCTGCTGCGAGTGGCTCTGGAGAGCTGTCGCACTCCCGCCTCTCCTCTCCCTGGACCACTGGACGCTGGTATGCGCCTGACCTGCCCACACAGGAGTGCCGCTCTCCACTGCTGGCCCTGTCTCCATCTCTCTCCTCTCCCTTTCAGGAAGGTACAGAGAGCAGACCAGCACGTTCACTGTTTAGTCAGGTATGGGTCTGCAGAATGCGACTCCCGTGCCTGCAGGTACCCCAAGCACTAGAAGTCCTGCAGGCCCCTTCCTGGTCTGGAGGGTGAACACCCATGTATGTCCCCTGAGAGGCTAAGTATGAGCATCCTCACGGTGAGGCAGCTGACTTCCCCCACAAGTGAGTGCTGCAAGAAGGAAGGAGCCAAGCAGACGCTGTATTCTTTCTATAACCTTGCCGCAGAAGTCATATAGCATCACTTCTCTCACGTTCTATTCTTCAGAAAGGTTATTAAGTCTGGTCCACATTCCAGGGAAGGCGATTTAGGCTCTATTTTGGAAGGGAGAAGTGTCAGTGAATCTATGGACACATTTTAAACCCCCACTCTCCTTAAAACTTTCCAACTCAGTCTATGGAAGAAACTACAGTATGAACCAGCCAGAGTCTGGATCAAACAAATATCTGACAAAGAAATAACTAGAATCTCAAGATATGGACAAAAACTGTCAGAACTCTCTGCTTTTATAAATAAAGGGTAGAGGGGTGTACTGCTAGACTCTTGGGAAATGAGATCCAAAATCCTTCAAATGCTCCGATAAATCTCTTTCTGCCACAAATTTTTAAAAACACTGAAAGAATGTTTATAAGTATTTGCATGAGGGAAGTTTTAATAACCAATCAAATAAGAGAGCTGAAAGTCTGTTCGTCTGTATCCTTCCTCCTGCCCCGTGTCACCACGAAGACTCCCACTCTGGCAGAAGCCCAGCTGTGTATCTCCATGGTGATCACAGGAGACAACCCAGGCCTCACTGATCTTCTGAACTGTGATGACACTGATTTTGTCAAAACAGCTTTGGCTTCAACAGTTTGGAAAATCCCAAGACTTACCAAGGCCTAACAACTGCCCAGAGATAACCTCACAAGCAGAATATGAGCAACCCTATGCCTCTCCAACGCTACAGCCTGAACTCTTCATCATTAGGCAGCATTCTCTCTCCTAAACACCAAAACATAACTCAATATGCAACAAAGATCTGAGGTGGCTTCTATTTCATTAAGAGGAAATCAATATTGTTGAACTGAATTCCCAAAGATACAAACAAAAACAGAGGATAGTTCAAATGAACAAAGAATAACAATGACCAGTACTTCTGAAAATACAGATACTTAAGAAAACAAACATAAGCATGAGTCATGAGGCTGCGGCATTTCCTGTCTGTTAACTGTTAGGATTACAGAACCACTGCCTTCGTCCGGAGTTTGGGGGTGGGAGTTGAGGGGACTGAGGGAGATGCAGTGTTAACCTGCTACCGGAACAAACACACTCAGTGATGCTTTCTGAGAGTCACATACAGTCTCCTCAGACTCCAAAGGCCGGCTACCAGGCCTTCAAGGGGCTCGCAGCCTAGAGGGGCGGGAGACACGGGAAGAAATAAGAACCCCACCATGAGACACAAGCAACACCAGAAAACGAAGCACGTTCTGTGCAATGAGCAACTGCTGCCAGCCCCCAGTCAGCTCTCTTTCTGCAGCACATTCACGAATCGAGGAGATGGTGGTAAGGAGGATAAACCCACAGTAGCAAGGATAGGATGACCTTAATCACTGCTCATTTCAATTAAAAACATTTTCATCAGGACTTTTAGCAACCATGAGCACTGGATGAACAATCTTAAAATACGAAACTCAAAAATTAAAGGGCTTTCCATTGTAGAAAGGGATTAAGGCAAGGAAGTCCGATATGAGGAAGGAAAATACTAAGAAATCTGTTCGCCCAGGCATTAGAAGTACCAGGCTCTCACAGTGCTTGGCTTCAAACCAGCTCTGCAATTTAAAGCCCTCCACTCCCCTGAGCTGCGGTTCTGCTTTGCTTTGCTTCTCTAGACATTAAGGGGGCTGGGTGATGCAGCCCTTCTCCAGCTCGGAAACCGGGGATCCTTGTGCTCCAGGGACGCGTGCTCCGCTCTCAGGTGCCATCGCCCCTGCAGGGTTCTCTGCTTTCAGGCCTTGGGCCAGACCTCCTTTCTCTGCTCGCCTGGCTCACCTCCCGCACGGCCCCACGACCGCCACACAGACATAACCCCGGAGGACTCCCTCCTTAGAAGGACCTGCCATAGGTCAGCAGCTCCCGTACCAAAGAGGGTGGTCCTTCCCTGCATGGTGGCCCTGGGGAAACTTCCATAAGCTTGAATCTGGGTGTAGTCCTGGCGTCTTGGGTGATGTTGGACATGTGAATTCTCCACCAACCAGGGCAAGAGGGTCTGCCCTGAGTCTCTGCAGCGTTGTTAATGGGAACAAAATGAAGCAATTCATAAAACACTGTACAAATCAGAGCATTATAGCAATGGACCATGATGACCAAACACTCTGAATTCAGGGGCTCCTCCAGCCGGAAGTCTTGCCAGGACAGAGCTGTGTGCTTTATTGCTCCCTGAGAGGAACTTGATGCAAAACAGACACAGCCTAGAGGCTGATATGTCTCTGTCTCTCCCCAGAGCAGCTAGTGGCTCTAGAACTAATAAGGTCCCAGCGGATTCCCTCTCTAAAGAAGCCTATAATGCTGCCGTGAACTGACAGTAATGCTGTCCACATCAATCCCACTCGGATCACAGTCTCCGGAACACACCACATTAGAAACTTTAACTGGAGAACTTTTCCTTCACTTCCCACTTAGGTTGACATTCATGCCACCCACTGTCCCATGTAGAGTTCTAAGAAGTTAAGATCTCTATCCTATTAAAACTCCCCCAGAAGATGTTTCATGGGACTGCAGGCATGTAGTATAATGTACCCATGGGTCTGGACTTTTCAGAGATGGCCAATTTCATATAATCTCCTTCTTCTCAATAAAGGCAAAGATCACTTAAAAGTGTGATTAATTATAATTAATTTTTCCAAGTCCTTCGGATTTATTCATATAAATTAATAAATTAGGAAAACATTTTTTCAGATCAGATTCTTAAATTTTAATTGGAAAATTTTATACACACGTGTGTGTGTCCAATTCTTTGCAACCTCATGGACTATAGCCTGCCAGGCTCCTCTGTCCATGGGCTTCTCCAGGCAAGAATACTGGAGTGGGTAGCCTTTCCCATCTCCAGGGGATCTTCCCAACCCAGGGATCGAACCCAGGTCTCCTGTATTGCAGACGGATTCCTCTTTTTTTTTTTTAATTGGAGGATAATTATTTTACAATATTGTGATTGCTTTTGCCATATACCGACATGAACAGCCACGGGTGCTCATGTGTCCCCCCATCCTGAACCACCCTCTCACCTCCCTCTCCACCCCATCCCTCTGGGTTTTCCCAGAGCACCGGCTTTGAGTGCCCTGCTTCATGCATCAAACTTGCACTGGTCATCTGCTTTACATAGTAATGTACATGTTTCAATGCTATTCTCTCATATCACCCCACCCTCGCCTTCTCCCAAAGAGTCCGAAAGTCTGTTCTTTACATCTGTTTTCTTTTGCTACCTTGCACGTAGGGTCGTCATTATCACCTTTCTAAATTCCATATATATGCATATTAATATACGTATTTGTTTCTCTAACTTACTTCACTCTGTATAATAGTCTCCAGCTTCATCTACCTCATTAGAACTGACTCAAACATGTTCCTTTCTTGGCTGAGTCACCTTCCACAGTGTGTATGCGCCATTGCTTCCTTACCCATGTGTCTACAGGCAGATTCTTTGCCGCTGAGACACTGGGGAGGCCCAGTGATGACCACTCTAGACACTGTAAACCCTGGGTCAGTTCCTCACGGTCAGAGAACACAAAGCTGCATTTAATTTTCAAGTGCAAAAGAAGATGAAAAGGAGAATACAATCAATAAACACCAAATACATTCATGCAAGCAAGAAGAAGGAACTGACTTAAGATAGGTCTAACAGTGAGCAAGTCACAATGATGGAATTCAAACCCAAGTTTGGCTCACTCTGAAGTTCACTCTGCTTCACTCAGGTTTCTCTGCAAATGTCAGCCCCTCATAGAGGTCTTCTTCGACCTCACCACCTAAAATACCCTGGCTGGCGTGTGACTCCCTCCTTCCTCTCCATCCATTTGCTGTTATTCTACACCCTCTCCCCAGCTTATTTCCTTCACAGTTCACTTCAGTTCAATCGCTCAGTCGTGTCCGACTCTTTGCGACCCCATGAATTGCAGCACACCAGGCCTCCCTGTCCATCACCAACTCCCGGAGTTCACTCAGACTCACGTTCATCGACTCCGTGATGCCATCCAGCCATCTCATCCTCGGTCGTCCTCTTCTCCTGCCCCCAATCCTTCCCAGCATCAGAGTCTTTTCCAGTGAGTCAACTCTTTGCATGAGGTGGCCAAAGTACTGGAGTTTCAGCTTTAGCATCATTCCTTCCAAAGAAATCCCAGGGTTGATCTCCCTCAGAATGGACTGGTTGGATCTCCTTGCAGTCCAAGGGACTCTCAAGTCTTCTCCAACACCACAGTTCAAAAGCATCAGTTCTTCGCGCTCAGCCTTCTTCACAGTCCAACTCTCACATCCATACATGACCACAGGAAAAACCATAGCCTTGACTAGACGGACCTTAGTCGGCAAAGTAATGTCTCTGCTTTTGAATATGCTGTCTAGGCTGGTCATAGCTTTCCTTCCAACAGTACTTGCCTATTTAGAGCCACTCCTCCTATACTAGAATATAAGCTGAGCAGAGATGTGTTGTTGTTGTATTCACTGTTTCATCTCCAGTGCCTAGAAAGTACCTGAGATGTGGTGTGCACTAAATATTAAACAAAGAACAAACTAACCTAAATGCTTGTGTTTTTCATCACAACTCACTGGAGGCTATAGTAAGAAAGCAGCCGTGTGTATACATCCGTATGTACACAGTCGGTTTCACTGTTCTGTCCATGCTCTGGGTGCTAAGGTCATAGAGTAAGGGTTCTATTTGACTGTGGACGCAACTCAGCAACCTCTCTCCACAAGAAAAGAGCTTCTGTGTCCTAGGAGAAGAGGACACCTTACACCCGTGCCAGCGCTCCTGTGTCCTTCGTCATAGGAATCACTACACATCAAGAGTCCACCAATCTGCTAAGATGATTTCTATCTTATTTTCCCATACAAAGGACAATTTAATACCAAACAAACCTCCCAGATCCTTCTTACAGTCAATTCCACAACCACTAAACTTATCCTGACTCACCAACAAAAGCCACATCAACATGGGAGCAAGGGATTCATTTATTATACCAAAAGAGTCTCTTTAGAACTTCCAAAGTAACTGCAATTTTTGGTCATTTAAATAATATTACATTTAACACAGGCTCTATTTCCAGATCTTTCTGAAATAGCTGAAAGATTCAACTAATAAAAATAATTTCAACAAAAAGGAATTAAAGAGATTATGGAGCTCTGGGGTCATCATCCTGGGAAGGTAAAACTTTAAAAAGGAAGAGATGCCTCCAAGGGTACATCATTTGGGCACACACCCACTTTATTGAGGCAGAATGAATGTACCATAAATGTTGGTTCACCATCATGTATGACTTCCACAGAAGAGATACTCTGAGATCTAAATCACATATCTAATATTCAGCAGTGGGGCCGAGAATCGAGGGGTGAACCATGGGGGGAGGGAGATATGCGCTTCTTCCTGGTACTTGTAAGCACAACACTGCTGCACAGACCCATTTGGTGTTTTTATAATTGCCTCAATTCTCTTCTTTTGTCAGAATTCATTCTCAGTAACAGCTTGAGCAGTGTAGCAATCGTGGTCTGAAATGACTTGTAAACCACAGACACAAATATTTGGGCCAAGAATGTGGAATCCATTGCTGTCACATTCCATTATTTCTGGTGGAGCAATTCACTAACATTTTGGAATCTAGATCATAAATTATGCAGAGCCTCAGCAAAAGAGCTGAGGACACAAACTGCTGTAATAAAATTCCTGTTACTGGAGCCATAAAAACAGAACAAAAGAAAGGCAAAGAAGGGAAATCGGGATTGGACTTTTCTGACATTCCTTGTCCGCCGTTAATGGTTTTACAAAATCAAAATGTAACATGCGGGAAACCATCAGACAAGCCAAAAATGATATGATGGGCATACTGTCATTTATACACCATGACCACCATGAGACTCCCCAGAATAAAGTGAGCTTTGTGGAGAAAGCTTGAATATTGACATAAATTAAAGTGCCTAAACGCACAACAGAACCATCTGTACATTTTTCATGATTCTCAAGAGGTGTGAAATGTCCTTCAATCACAGCACCCAGGCAGTGGTCGACTTTTCTTTTGAGATATATTACAAAATGTCAGAGGGAAAGAGCTCTCTGAATTACCATGTTACTTCTTCTTTCTGTGGAAACCGAGTTAATGGCAGAGCCAGAACTAAAACCCCATCTCTTCACTCCCAAGCCTCTGGGTTTCACCTTGTCGAGTGGTGCCTTAGGCAGGGAGGTGTTCAAAAATTATTTCATGGATAGATGGATGAAAGAATGGGTGAATAGATGGGTAAACGGATAAATGAATGAAATAAAAAAAAACATCTTTGTGGGTCAATGTTCACAATGAGAAAAAGCTAAAAAGCACATAGCACTGAAATACTTTAGAAATAAAGAACTGGAAAGTCAGCTGGATCATGCTTAGCAACCATTCCCATGTGATTCTAAGAATTCTTTCTTCTCAAGTATAACTTGAGAGCACTGGCATACATATGTATGTGTACACATGTATGTATATGTGCGTACCCCAAAAGGAGTAATGAGCATGAGAGCAAACACAGGCAAACGTGCTTCTTAGGCAGGACCGCTCTTGCTTGGCAGCATTCAGCGCGACTCCTTCCTCAAGGTGCACGTGGATGAGGGAGAACAGAGGGGCGGGGGGAGCCCCAGCACAGAGGCGGCTGAAAGGCAGGCGTGCGCTTTCTGAGCACAGCACTGCTTTTGCAATTATCACAAACATAGTCGGAAGAAAACAAAATGCTTTTCAAGATCACATAGAAGGCCCAAAATGTGAAAACAGGAAAAAGGGGCTCAGCACAAGTTTAAAGCCATATAAGGGAAGAAAGCTATTTTTTCACCAGGATAGGAGGAAACTTTTCTTCTAGCAAATCCCAGAGCACAACAGAAACTAGCTCCAATCATCTGTCTAGGTGAGGAATCTTCAAGTCTTCTACAGAGAAGAACTGCTTTAAATGTCCCCAGGGCCTTGACATCACTCCGAGGAGGAGGGAAAAGGAATAGGGAAGAAAGAAGGGAAACACAGCCAGTGGCACCAGCAGGGCCCGAGGCGCAGGCGCCCTCAGCGCATCGCCAGCCACGATCTGAGCCTGCACCGGGCGCCAGGCATGGTGTGCAGCACTCCGCACACATCGGCTCACTGAATCCTCGCAGGCCTCTATCCCTGGCCCCACCCTGCAGACTCTACTCTTAACTCCTTGTTTCAGATGAAGAAATTGAAGTCTGAAGAGGTTATATAACTTTCCCAAAGCCACGCAGTTCATAAATGGCAGAGCTATGATTCAAACCCAGTCTGGTCTGACACCAAGGCTCAGGTTTTTCTATCTCCTGGCGCCAGCCTCCCTCCCCACTGAGAATCCCAGAAAGCCATGGCTTTACCAGGCTTAATAGATGGTTTGGAAATCTACCAGGTATACCTTCAAGTTCTTTCAAGACTATGAGCTGAGAGTGCTGGTCAGAGTTTCGAAAATCTGGGTTTACCATTACAAAACAACTGGCAGTTGTCTTTCTTTGGTAAAAACCTTCTGGAAAGCCAAAAACTGCTGTGCTATGGTCATTCCTTACCCAAGTCTGCATTTTAACATCCAGCTAATTGAGATGAGTGGAGACATCTGTAAGCCGATTCTTAAGAGAGACAAATCTCTTCGGAGCATACTAACAGCAGTACCATTTACTGAGTGCTTGCTATGTGCTAAGCACTACTCATTAATTCATGCAGCATCAAAGATTAACAAGCTAGCACTAAGCCCTGGGAATACAAATGCATCAGAGGGCAGCCCACAGCCTGCAGGAAGCCAACACGCAGAGCAGTCCCTGCCTGTCGGGCACAGGGCATCACGAGGGCGCCACAGAGCACCCGTGTGGCTCCTGGAAGCCAACTTGCAAGCGCGGTCACCTCACAACACCTCAGGATGGAACCGGACGGTCAGAAAGTTTAAGTAATGTGAAAGGGCACAGCTTTGAGGTGGGCTGAGTTCAGGTTCGCCTCACTTTAGCCATGCTCCGCCCACCTCTGGCTGTGGCCTCACAAGAAAATACGCTCCTTAAAGCTCCTGCCACAGGATGACCTTTTTCTTACAGGTAACACTAGACAAAACCCCCCACACTAACGACTAGGGTCTCAGTCGAGTCACGTGATGGGACTCCTATTTAGTACCTGTGAATGTGTGCTCACTCAGTCGTATTCAACTCTTTGCGACCCCATGGACTGTGGCCCGCCAAGCTCCTCTGTCCATGGGATTCTCCAGGCAAGGATATTGGAGTGGGTTGCCATTTCCTTCTCCAGGGGGATCTTCCCAATTCAGGGACTGAACTCGTATCTCCTGCATTGCAGGCAGATTCTTTACCACTGAGCACCTGAGCTAACACTCATCAAAGCATTTTTACATTCACATTTTGAGCCTAGAAACCATCTTGTAAAGACCAAAGGTATTATATGCTGCTTTTTTCTTTTTGCATGTGAGAAAACTAAGGCTCAGGAAGGGAAAGCAACTTGCCAAACGAAGATGAAGCCTAGAGCTCAGTTTGGGGTCCTCTCAGTCCAGCCAATCTCTGAGCCACAGAACATGAGCTTATCAGGCTGGTCTGTGTGTTTCCTTTCTTGATGTCCAAAACTGAATGACTTAACTCCAAAAATGAGTAAACAGTGTGGCAGAGTTAGAATCTGGGGCCAGTTCCCCTCAGTCAATGCTCGGGTTTAGATGAGACTCTAGAAACAGTCTACTGATGGTTACCAGTGGCTGAAGAGTGGAGCTGAAGAGATGTTGGTCCAAGGGTACAGGCTTTAAGTTACACGACGAATAAGTTCAGGAGATCTAACATACAGCTTGATGACTAAAATTAACGATACTGTATTGTATACTTGAAACTTGCTATAAGAGTAGGGCTTTAATGACCTCATGACAACAACAAAATGGTAATTATGTGTGGCGGAGGGTATGTTAACTAACCTTACTGTGGTGAAGTATTTTGCAATGTATATATGTATCAAATAATCACCCAATCCACCTTAAACCTATACAATGTTAAATATCAGTTATATCTCCAAAAAGTTGGGGGGAAAAAAAGAGATGAAGAGATCAAAGAACAACATGTATTGCTGGCCCCTGATAACCACGTTCAACTTTCAGTAGATCAGAATATTCTGAAGGGTAAGAAATACTATGTATTTCAGTAGCATTTTCATCCTTCTTTTAGCATCTTCCCACATGTGATATAAAGTTATGATGATGACAATGATGAAAATAATTTTGAATATTATGTGTTAGGCAGTGTTCCAAAAGTTTTACACATATTAACTCACTCAGTCCTCATAGCCATCTTGGGAGATGGGTGCTAAAATTATGCCCATTTCACAGATGAAGAAACTGAGGCAGAGGCAACTAAACATCTTGTCCAAGGTCACAAAGTCATTAAGTGGCATAGCTGGGATCCCATGCCAGGACATCTGATTTCAGCAGTCAGGTTCTTTACACATATGCCAGACATAGGGTGACTGGATACCCTATATCCTAGACTGGCTCAGTGACAAATTCTATAGTCACCCTAGCTTTACAACACTGTAAAAGCCATCACATTGGCAGAGAAGGGAAGCCACTTGTGAGTGCGGCTTCTTAGTGATTAAAATGGAGAGAAATCAGCATATGAGCTGAGTGGTTTCTACATCACCAGGAGAAAGCAAAAGAACAGTCCCAAAGGATTCCTATGCAGAGTGCCACAGCCCTGGAGGTCAGAATGGGAGCAGGGGAGAAAGATCATAAAAGTGTTCACCAAAAGATGCAGCATATAGGTGCTTCTTATTCCCTTTGTCACACACAAAGTAGTATGAGTTCGTCACTAATGACAAAGAGAATGTCTTTCTCCATCAGGCATTTAAGAAGTACCAGGAGTTGTCCAGGCAGACATGCCAGCTCACCGGATGGTGCCACAAACTGAAGAACACCATCTGTTTTGTTAAGGTTGACAGTCTGAAATTTCTGGTTAAACTCCAGATCTCCCCTTGTTGTGCAGGGCTTGACAACTTTGAGTCCATTACCTTCTGCTTACTGAGTCATGGAGCATATTATCCCTCCCTTCAGAGCACTCCAACAGCTGGGCCATGGTATAAGCTGTCTCTGTCTTATTCGGTATTAAATAATGGATTTGATGGGACCTTCCTTTTGAATCAGGGAAACTCAGAGAACTGCTGTTGTTTCAAATAAGTGGCCAATTCTGACATTCTGGCTCAGGAACACAAATCTGTTATTTTTTTTTTTGCCACTGGGGCTGTTCTGATGAGGGCTTGCTTTACAAGCACATTGGACAGATAACAACAAAGCATTTACTTCACTTTTTAATTGCTCTTGGAAACATTCTAAATGGCACAAATGCAATTTTTACTTGAAAATGAAAGTGTTCGCTCCCAGAGTCACTTAACTCTTCAAAGGAGGGAAGAAAAGACTACTTTTTGAAATCCCTTGAAAACTGAGAGCCTGTATTCAGGAGCTAACAAAGCTGTTTGAAAGTCAAATGGGGACAGGCTGAGTCAGCAATACCAACTAAAAGTCGCATTTCGGCTTTAATCCAATTCAACAAATGCATTTTCTGCTGTGTCAGAGAGAGCCTTAAGAAGAATTTCTGGAACAACATGCTGAAAATGGTTCTCGATGAAAGCTACTTTTTGAAGGCACTGTGAAATTACTAATTATGCTGAAGAGAGTCTTAAACACTTGAGCCTCTTGTGGATTTCATGCTGGGAAACAGAAGTGAGTTCAGGTTGTGGTCTATGAGTAGCCACACATACACCTGGTGTCAGTCTGAAGGTGTGCCTGTGTTTGCCTGGCATGAAGCGGGGATAAGTGAATGAGAATGAAAAGAAGCTGTGGTTTTGTAAAAAATGCTCATTTCCATTTTTTTTTTCCAGTTAAAATGTCAACTCCTCCTAGCCACTTAAAAATGCAAGAGCTCTCCCTTTCCCTAAATAATTGTAACCACTCTCTTTACAGAGGCAGGTCGCATGACACTGTATTATAAAGACCATGGACTTTAGATCCAGAGAGCTCTAGGCTCAAATCTCACACACTTGCTGTGGGACCTTTAACAAATTAATCTCTCTGTTCTTCAGGTTTTTTACTTCTAAGTGAGAATAATAAGCACTATCTTTCTGAATTTTAAAATGAAACAATGAATCTGCAGAGAAAGCTACCCCAAGAAAAGTGTTAGCAACACTGGAGGCATTCCAAAAGTGAAATGACTTATTATTATCATGACTTTTAAGCCACTTCACAGTTGTGTTGAAAAGATCACAAAGGCCTTTCATATATTCTCTATGGAACCTGTTATTTGAATACCTAAAAAGTAAAACTAGTATTAGTTTCCTAAGACTAGATGATAAGTGCAGAGGAGAATAAACTGCAAAGCTATACACTGAAAAGAAGAGAGATGTGATATCTTAGTGATTTTCTTGTTCAGAAGTAATAAATATTAGGGCTCTTCAAACCTGCACAAAAGGTCTCATTTTAACCATGCTTTGTAAACCGCTTGGATAAAAGTCCCAAAAGGTTAATCTATTAGTTTGCCTGCTTCTCAGACTGTCTCAGTTATCATAGGGCAAAAGACTATGTAAAAGAAAGAAATATCTGCTCAATTCAGTATTCCTACTGACTATAACGAGTTATCATAAAACCTAATCACCACCTGCTGTTTTAACTATTTCTCAAGCTGATTATAGTTTTCGTTCATTTAAAAGCCCTTAGGATCAAGTTCCAGCTTTCATATACATTGTCTTTCCATGGAAAAAATAAAAGAATTTCTGTTTTTTAAAGTAGCAGAGAGTTTCAGAGATCATTTACACCAATGGGAATTTGAAGATCCAGTCTACAATGCACGGAAACTGCCACTGTTCCAGGACTAGTCCACCTGCGCTACGGAGTCAGAAGCAGCAGGAATTACACCCTGACTTAAAGCAGCAAAGCACAATGGATGAACACAGTCGCTGTGAATGAGGTAAGTAAGCACTTGACCCTCAGACTTCAGTAATTAGGTCCTGGAATTTCCCACAGTGCTTGGCTCTTGTCATCCGTATCTATTCAAGATACATATCTGGTGTGGGCACTTACTAGCTAATAGGGAATAAGACCACAAAAAAAGCTAAGAAATATGTCCTGTCCATTCTTGGCATTTACGATTTGGTTGGTAAATAATTATGCTTAACAAGTGCCATATACAAAATGTTAGGTCACAAATGAACACTAAACTTTCTGGAAGAGTCTGAGAGGCTTAAGGTAATATGACTTTTGACTGAAGTCTGAATGAATAAGCAAGACTTCAAAGGCTTGACAGAAGAAGGACTACTCAGGGCAGAAGAAATGGCGTGAGGAAAACCGTGAAGGAAAGACTGTGTGCAGAGGTTTGGAGGAGGAGTGAGTGAGGGGCAGGGTGGCAGAAAACAGCATTAGAAACACCGCTGGGGCCAGTTCCTTAGGGTAGAGTTCTCTGGCACCCCCTACCTCAATTAAAATTGCACGCCATATAATTTCTGAAGTCACTCAGTACTCCTCCTTTAAGCACTTAAAATGCCTGTTTTATCTACTACACAGCCACTGCCAATAGTTTCTGGCACATAGTAGGTGCTCAAGAAATACTTTTTGAATGTTTAGGGTTATTGAAAAATATATATGCTAGGTGTAAATGAAAAAAATCTCAGTGTTTTCCTTCCTGTCTAGGAAAAAAACAGTTCTTCCCACTGTCTCTCTCTCCCCCGAGTCTCCTGTACACTTGCACAGAACACTTCATTCCAACACTGCTGGTCATCAAGCGTGGTGTTAGGGGATGTCCCCAGGTAACAAGTGAGTCTTGGACACCAGCTGAGTGTCCTATGATGCAACTCAGTTCTGACCCTGTTTACCCCGAGCTGGCATCAGATCCCACAGGTAGGGGCTCAGTCTCACAAGACCAACCCCACTCCCACTCCAGATACCAGTCTCAACCTCTATGCTTCTGACCAATATGCTGTATACAGGAGGTTCCTACAACCTCCTCCTCAGGGTTGACTATTGGCTAGAGAAGCTCACAGAACTCAGGAAAACACAAACACCAGTTTATTAAAGGGCATGATAAAGGATACAGCTGAACAGACAGATGAAGAGATACACAGGGCCAAGCTTGGGAGGGTCCTGAGCGCAGGAGCTTCTCCAAAGGAGTCTCCATGGAGTTGGGATGCATCGCCCTTCTGGTGTGGGTGTGTTCCCCAACATGAAAGCTCTTTGAACCCCCTATATCAGATTCAGTTCAGTTCAGTTGCTCAGTCTTGTCTGATTCTTTGCGACCCCATGAATCACAGCACACTAGGCCTCCCTGTCCATCACCAACTCCCAAGTTTACTCAAACTCGTGTCCATCGAGTCAGTAATGCCATCCAGCCATCTCATCCTCAGTCATCCCCTTCTCCTCCTGCCCCCAATCCCTCCCAGCATCAGGGTCTTTTCCATGAGTCAACTCTTCGCATGAGGTGGCCAAAGTACTGGAGTTTCAGCTTTAGCATCAGTCCTTCCAGTGAACACCCAGGACTGATCTCCTTTAGGATGGACTGGTTGGATCTCCTTGCAGTCCAAGGGATTCTCAAGAGTCTTCTCCAACACCACAGTTCAAAAGCATCATTTCTTCGGCGCTCAGCTTTCTTCACAGTCCGACTCTCACATTCATATGTGACCACAGGAAAAACCATAGCCTTGACTAGACGGACCTTTGTTGGCAAGGTAATGTCTCTGCTTTTGAATATGCTATCTAGGTTGGTCATAACTTTCCTTCCAAGGAGTAAGCGTCTTTTAATTTCATGGCTGCAATCACCATCTACAGTGATTTTGGAGCCCCCCAAAATTAAGTCTGACACTGTTTCCCCATCTATTTCCCATGAAGTGATGGGACCAGATGCCATGATCTTCGTTTTCTGAATGTTGAGCTTTAAGCCAACTTTTTCACTCTCCTCTTTCACTTTCATCAAGAGGGTTTTTAGTTCCTCTTCACTTACAGCCATAAGGGTGGTGTCATCTGCATATCTGGGGTTATTGATATTTCTCCCAGAAATCTTGATTCCAGCTTGAGCTTCTTCCAGCCCAGTGTTTCTCATGATGTATATCAGATTACTATTAGGATTTTATAGGCTTTCTCATATAGGCGTGATCAATTATTATTAACAACTCCATTTCTAGTTCCTCTCCTAGCTCTGGAGGATGGGGAGGTCAGGGGTGCACGTTTCAAGCTTCTAACCATGGCTGGTCCTTCTACTCCCATCTAGGAGCCCACCCAGAGTTGCCTCATGAAGTCACAGACAGACAGAAGAGGCCTGTTTGGGGCAGATGGAGCTGTCGAAGGAGCAGGAATAGACAGATGTCTCAGATGGAAGTGAGGTCTGGGTTTGGGGATTTGGTGTTTGGTGGTGAAGGCCATGGTCATGGATTAGGATCAAGAAGGGCATAACATTTCAATTCTACTCTGCCTACAGAGAGCAAGTGTTTTTAAAAGTAAACATTTAATTAAAGTATAATATACAGTCAGAAAGGTATGAAATTTTAAGCATACATTTGAACAAATTTTCAAAAGTGAGCACAGCCATGTAACTACCACCCCAGATCAAGAAGTAGAACAGTACCAGTATCTGTGCAATGCATAAACCATCAAAGGCATTTACTGCCAATATCGTATTTGTGACTTAGAGACCTGGAATCTTCACCTGAAACAATAAGCTCTCTTTAAATAGAACTCACCATGAAGAAGAACCACAGACGTGATCTGAATGTCTAGTTAAGAGACCCAGTTCAAATGTTCAACTTTTTCCACTGTTATTTTGATTTTCTCAAAAAATTAATCAAAAAGTAAATTCCTCCAGACTGACCTCAAAACAGATGGATTCCTTAAGGAATGAACATGAGACTAAAACAGAGCCAAATGTTTCTACAAGAAATACCCTGCAAAGCCCACTGCAGTCATGTGGCACAGGTCCAACAGGCAGTGTCCAGCACAGATGGCAGGACCTGGGGTCACATCTGCACCCACCATTGCTGGCAAAGCAAATGGCTACACAGGAGCTGCTGCAGATGGAAAGACTCAGGGACGGACAGGTGTGCCAGCACCAGGTGTGGGTGGCAGGAGCCAATGACTAAACCTATTGTGAGGCTCTCCTGCTCACAGCATAGTGCCAGGCAGCACTGCTCACCCAAAAGAGCCACGCAGGAAGGGCTGAAGGCTCAGTGAATGCCAAAGTGGCAATACCCCCAGAAGGCAGTGCCCACCTAAGTCTGGGAAAACAAAATTGTGTTCAGAAATCAATGTTCTCCAAAGTGATCACTCAAGTGTTCCCTTCTGAAGTTCTAACAGAAGTATTATCAATGCTCAGGACTAGGCTGCCTAATGGGAAATGCCCCCATGGGGGCTTTTGACACATAAACCTATTCAGCCTCACATGTTCATAATCATTTGTGTAAAGAAGAGAAAACCTCCAAGCACTAATTAGAAAGATGGAGCTGTTGTATTTCCTCCTGATCACCTTATCTTCTTTATTCAGTTCTTGAAGACTCAGCTATTAAAAGAAATTAAGTAATTCATCAAGACCATTTCAATTACCTGCTGCTGATAACATCAGATTACAATTAGCATCTACAAATGAACCAAGTGCCAACTGCCAAGCTGAAACATAAGCTAATTTACTGCTAGACTCTGCCTGCTGGAGACAGAACCCTGGGACCTGGCAGCAAGCATCCACTTCATTATTCCAACAACAGTTTTGCAGCCTCTGCTGCAACCCTCCAAAGTGCAGCACTGACCAAGATTTACTGCCCCGTCCGTCGCCGCTCACATGTTTACAGACGCGCTGTATCTGTAAGCAAATCACAGCTCCCTTTAAATGGCAATGTCTAGACAAGCAGGGTGACAAATCCTGACCTAAAGGAGAGGATAAATATTATTAATATTTATTAGGTACTGATAGGTGTGGGGCGCAGCGCAGGATGTGCGTGTCACCACCGTAATGAGGGCCTGAATCATTTTCTGTGAGTCCTCCGGTGCTTGATCAGAAAAATCTCCTGCTCTGGTTGACGCTCTCTATTTTTCATTTCTCCTTTCAAACAGGGAAAGCACTTTCTTGTTACTTTTTTTTAGATGTCTAAAAAAAATCTGCTTCAGGCTCTGGGGCACATTTTTCCCTTTTTCATGACCTGAACAGGAACTGCTCTGAAAGGAAAGCAGAGGTGTGTGGTTTGGCTTCCTACAGCACGGATCTTACTAGACTTTGACAATCTGTATAGTCTCGTCTATGAGTCTCAAGTAAGAGCTAACGGTTCAGTTAAGTGCATGGGGTTCAGAGGAGGCTGTGAGCTGTTGCAGAAGACAGCAGGTAAACCTGGGTTTGGATCTTGCCTCTGCTGCTTATCCTGGAAAGTACCTTTACTTCTATGCCTACCACAAGGCTCTGTAGTAAAGATGACATGAAATAACATACACAAAGTATCTAGTTCAGTGCAAGTAATCAACAGAAAACAGACCCTCCAGGGAAAGAGGGAGAGGCCTGCTGCCCGCTGACGGTGCCTGTCCTTCTCGGGGAGCACAGGCCGGGACCACGGCTCACGGTGGCCGAAAGCCCTCCACTGGTGCTTCTCTCATCTTCCTCTGGATGAAGGGTGGGTGTGGCTTTTCCCCCTAGGCTAAGTAACCTCAGCATGGCTCCCTCTGGAATCCACCCACCCTTCCAGGGGGAATGCTCCCTCATAGAAAGATCAGTGGACCCCGGAATCAGAGACTGGAAGTCTAGACTCAACTCTGCCTCTTACTCCACAACCTTTGTTGAATTACAGACATTCGTTAATCTCTGGAACCTCATCAGTGAAAAGGAATAATAACAATTTACCTCATAAATACCAATCTACTTCATAAAACACAAATGTTATGGAATTACATTGCTGCAGCAAGAACTTCTTTGTGAGCTCTTATGGACCCTTCAGTATCTTAAGTGGCTATTTTGAACGCAGTCTCATAAATCACACTGTGGATTTTCAAAGATAAATACCCAATGAGTGTAAATTAATTATTATCTACAATTACTAACATTTTACTTATAAAGCTAGACTTCTCTCTGCCTAAAGAAACCCCAACATATAAAAATTGAAATGTGAAAAATAGGTAAAAGAGAGTGACTGCCATGTGACAGAATTTTTTTCTCTTACAAAAGACATATTACAAGATTTTTCAGTATATTGTGTTTTACATGTGTTCACAGTAATTATTTAATTCATAAAATGTAATCAGGAATACGATATAATTAAGATACAATGTCTGTTATGTATACAACATGTCATACTGTTCCATCTTTCTATGGGAATTTAGAATTTTTTGATTCAAATTGTCAGAGTTTGTAAACATAATTTTTATAAAAGTTATTCAGATGGTATTTCTTAAATCCTAGAATTAGAACAGCTGTGAGTCCCGCTTCTGGTGACTATTATTTTGCTGTACCGTGCATATACCCACCAGGATAGCTACCAAACTTTTACCAAAACTCATGACTCTCATGTTGATTTGAAAACTGGGGAAAAAAGAAGCCACATCATTTTACGAGATCTTACTAAATCTTTTATGCTACAGGTCTCTTGAAACCAAATAGATAAAGAAATTTTTAAATCTACCTGGGCTGTGATTTTCTCATATGTAAAATTAATACTCTTAACCTCATAGGTTTGTGGAGATGATTAAATATGAAAATGAATATAAATACATGACACAGAGCAGATCTCAATATAAGCTTGGTAAATGAAAAACCATAAGCTCTGTGGGGAGAGGAACTCTGCCAGCTTTATTCATAAAAGATAGCACAGTGCCTGTCACATAACTAATGGTGAATAAATATTTGTTGTGCAAAAGAATAAATGATTAAGTGAGCAAATGAATTAATGAACATTAGTCCCACACTGCTATATTTAAAATAGATAACCAACAAGGTCCTACTGTATAGCACAAGGAACTCTGCTCAATATTTTATAATAACCTAAATGGGAAAAGAACTTGAAAAAGAATAGATGCATGTACTTATATAACTGAATCACTCTGCTGTACACCTGAAACTAACACATTATTAATCAACTATATTCCAATATTAAAAAAAAAAAAGTCCCATTTCCCTTTCTTTCCCAAATAAGCTACTTTCCAGATAGCAAACATCTTTTTGACTCAAAAGGCACAGATATTTTAAATTTTTAAATTATTTTCCATAGATAATTAGATATTTCACCCTAGGCTGTGTTGAAAAATACTTTTCATTTCTCATGTCTGACCCAATACCAGAAACAGAAACAGCTCTGACACTGTTGTACATGGGAAGTGGTTTCTGAAATATGTTCACTCTTGTATGTATTTCAGGGGCATAGTGGCAAGCAAAGTGGTCACCTTCATCCAGAAAGACAAAGGAATAAAAAGAAAAAAGGAAGGGAGGGAGGGAGGAGCCATCTTTCTAATGTGCTCCCTTCTCACTTCCCTAATTGCAGCTTATCTCAAAGTAAAACGAGAAGCATTGCTGCATGCCTGCCCATGAGTGCGAAGATCTGGGATGATCGAGAAAGAGACTTGAACTGAGTCTTGACTCAAGTGACGTGCTTTGCAGCCTAACAGATCTGACTTCAAACTACCAAAATAAGAACCATAAAGAAGGTTACCAAAAAACCAGACGCTACAGAAATAAGATCACGCAACTACCGTTGTTTTGAGCATAAAAAAGACAGGATGAACATTTTTTCAGGCAAAATTTACATTAGCATTATTTTCACAATTAAAACATACTTAGAAAACACCTAAGAGATTCTTTGTTGTTCATAAGAAACCTAAAGAGTCTAAATCATTTCTATTTGCTTTATTTTAAATCAACTACAAGGTGGATAGTAAATATTGGTACATGCTGACACTTACTCCTTGGAAGAAAAGTTATGACCAACCTAGATAGCATATTCAAAAGCAGAGACATTACTTTGCCGACTAAGATCTGTCTAGTCAAGGCTATGGTTTTTCCTGTGGTCATGTATGGATGTGAGAGTTGGACTGTGAAGAAGGCTGAGCGCCAAAGAATTGATGCTTTTGAACTGTGGTGTTGAAGACTCTTGAGAGCCCCTTGGACTGCAAGGAGATCCAACCAGTCCATTCTGAAGGAGATCAGCCCTGGGATTTCTTTGGAAGGAATGATGCTAAAGCTGAAACTCCAGTACTTTGGCCACCTCACACAAAGAGTTGACTCAATGGAAAAGACTCTGATGCTGGGAGGGATTGAGGGCAGGAGGAGAAGGGGATGACAGAGAATGAGATGGCTGGATGGCATCACGGACTCGATGGACATGAGTCAGAGTGAACTCTGGGAGCTGGTGATGGACAGGGAGGCCTGGTGTGCTGCGATTCATGGGGTCGCAAAGAGTCAGACATGACTGCACGACTGAACTGAACTGACCACCAAGGGCAAAGATTTCTCGTCATCTCCACCTTCTCTTTTTCGCCATCTCCGTAAGTTCTATTGGCTTCTCCCTCAGACATGCACAGAAAGCCTCTAAGGTCAAAAAACCTTAGTGACTCAAATTTCATTCTCCTTGGCTTTCTGATACAAGTGATATGCCTTCCACATGCTGTCGTTCTCCTCTCCCTGAACTCTACCTGGGTCACCTCCACTCTCTGTGATCCTGACTCAGGCTCCCTGATTGGCTTTCCTCTCTTACCTTATAGGTGTCATTAGGATGATGCCATCTTAATACTTGTTTCTAGTTCTATTTGTTCATGTTACATCAAGAGAAACACATACTGGGCATGTCCAAACTGAATATACCACGTTTGATAAGGAACAGGTTTTGGCAAGTTCTTCCTCTCAGCTTTCCTGTTTCTTTCCAAAGGCACCACTTTCTTCCAATCACCACGGCACAACATCTTGGCATGAGCTTTGACTCATTCAGTCTAATCACATGAACACTTACTGAGTTCTCATTATGTCTAAGCAGTTATACTCAGAGATACAGGGACCATGGAGTTGAATGCTGCTCGTTCACACATCTATCGCGTTTTAATCCAGTGGAGGTAACTATACAAATATACAAATAACCATATTTTATGATTGAATAGAAATAGAATAAGAGAAAATTTTAAAGTAGACTCAGGACTCAGACAAGGTAAATAACTTTTCTTGTTATCAAGAGAGGGTTTCAAGAAATGAATGGTGTCTGGGATAATACTAAAATGATGGGCAAACTTTAGACAAGCAAAATAGAGAAACAGAAGTTCTTCTAACTGGAAGAAATAGCTTGAGAAAATACATTAAAGCAAGAAAGGACAGCCAGGGGGGCTTGATTAGAGAAGATGGAAAAGTAGTTTTAGGTAACGAGTATGGACAGAGAAGCAGCAGAGTTAAGAAATGGAAACCATGATAGACCCCATTTTGAGGTACAGTTTAGGAAGGTTGTTCTAGTCTTGACATGTGGGATGGAGGACACATGGGAGGGAGGGGATGGTAATGAGGAAAACCCAATTAGTTGGTTATTGCATGAGACTGGGCAACTAGGAAAGGAGCAAGAAAAAGAAAAAACTTTAGTGAGAATATTTATTTGACAACTGCTAGATCTGTCTCTTAT